>CM038670.1:663891957-664324457 GCA_021605145.1 Aegilops bicornis | reverse complement strand
CTTCTCCTTCTCCTTCTCTTGATGGTCAAAATACTATTTATCCGGTCTTCACAGTGAAGTGACAACACCCTGCGCCTGACACTAGTCCAGGCGAGGCGGCGTGTTCGGGTTACCAAAGTCAGCCTCACCACATGCCTGTGCGATCTTTCACCAAGCGATGTACAGACACATTGGCGCCTCGCCTAAATCTCCCTCTCCGCTCCCATAGCACCACTCCATCTCCATCTCCTTCTCCGTCTTCGTCTTCGTCTCCATCTCACTGTGCCCCCGTGTACCGTCGCCTCACTCGCCTCCCCCAGTACCACTATTCCCTCGCTAGCCGCTCCAGCACCGACATCCTTCTCCCCCGTAAATCAAGCCCCCTTCCAAAGTCCACCATGGCGGGCCTTGAACCACGCGACATCCATATGAGCCACGATTGGAGCAATCTCCCGGTGACATCCTCGACCTACATTGTTCATGTATGGATATGTTGACCGCCTGCGGCTATTGCATGCTTTCGAGGACATGCACACGACCATCGTCGAAGCGAGGCCTAAGCTTTTCAAGACACCCTGCTTGCTGCTATCTGGTTTTGCGAGATTGGCTCACCATGATACGGAGGCGTGCATGATGCCCCTCGACTTCAATCCGATCTCCATTAGCCGAAACTTCAAGCTAATTGCCTTGTTCGACCGCGGGCTCGCCTATCTTTACGCCGGTGCCTTTTTTAGCTGGAGACAACTCGGGTCGCAGTGGATCATCGTCAAAGCTGATACACACTTTTGTGATGCTATTGAACACAATGGCATCATCTACGCGATCCACAAAGCAGATGGCACCACGTATTGCTGGGACGGCGCGTGTAAGTTGTTTCCGTCTCATGTTAATGATGACGCCATGACACTGTTTGAACTTTTTGTGATGATTGGCATATCCTTGTTTGAGCAGAATTTGAGTGGAACTATGGCAATATATTAGAGACGCCGTAAATCAGCTATATTTGGAATGAGTTAATCATGCGATTGTGACCATGTCATTACAGCCAATTTGTACCCCGAATAATCAAATGGTTAGGAATATATGGATATTATCCTTATTTTACAGTAATCTATATACTACTACTAAATATGAGTGTGTATCAATGGCCATGTTAGTTTCCTCATTTTCATGATGTAGAAACATGCACCACCTTTGTTGGTTTCATCTAACCATACATTAGGGAAGTAAATGTGCATATGGAGAACTCTATATTTGGAAGTAGTGAAATCTGCAATGCTTACCATGTGTACATACCTATATTAAGCCCTTGACAATCAATGGCTAGAATAATATCCTCACCAAAATTTTGCCCACATAACACGAGTATATAACAATGCATGGTGCATTAGTTACCTTGAAGAATTTGTTTGTGATAATGAGAACATGATTAAATAACATGCATGACACGGTAGTTTCACTGTGAAGAACCGATTGTGAGATAACATGAGTATAACCATGCATGGCACTTCTATATTTTCGAACCCGGTATACATTTCCTGTATTTTCCTCCGGTTCCAACGAGGACATATCAATGATGTTTCTTGCATTATCCTACTCATAATCTGAACAATGCTGATCTTACATTAACAATGCACTGTCCTTTTTGATATGATGCGGTGTCCCCTACGATTCTTGCCCTTTGTAATTACACCACCTTTGCCAAAAACAGGGAAGCAAACTGGTTCCTCGCTCGATCAGACGACGGCAAAAGACTGATGATCATATCTATGAGCAGGACGGAAAAGTTATATTGCAAAAACCCCACTGTATACAAGCACCGTGTAATACGTGAGTATCCAGACGGTGGCTGTTACGTCTATGAGCAGGATACCAGCTTGTTGGGGCCTTTAGGATTTTTTAGTTGGAGGCAGGTAAACAGCCTTGGTTCACACTCTCTGTTTCTCGGACTCAATTATCCGATTAACCAGGAGATCACAGTTGGCAAGGACCTTGATGGAAGAGAGGCTCTGTTTGCTATGGAAAACTTTGTCTACACGGCCTGCCCTAGGAGTTCGGGAGCATACTCCCCTGATTGTCAACGATACAGCCTGCAGCCAAAAGAAGGTGAGAATGACAAAGGCATCTGGATTAACTTTGATCCTTGGATGTCTCAATTCTGACGAGCGATGATGTGGTTCAAGCCTTGAGTTGATAGGTAATTGGGCTGTTGCATCGAAAGGGTGGAGTCTTTGGTGTCTCCGGATCCTTTGAGTCATTTGAAGCGGGGCGCAAATTATGATGGTGTTGGATCATCTCTTGAATGACTTTGTTGTCTTTGCTTACAGTTACGGATGGGTAGTTCTTTCTTTTGTTATGCATATTCCTTGTCATTTGGTCATCCTCGTCTATGTCACTCTTTCTATGTAATAGTTGTACATTTAGAATGTCATTCTCGTATGGATCACGAGAGTCTGGCCTTCTGCGAGATGGAGTGCGTTTTGGTGGTGTAGCAAGACTTCTTATGAACTATCATGTCTTGCTGTTTATGTCAGTAGTAGTCACTAGTCAGTGTTTGAATGTTGTATATATCGTTGTTTCGAACTGTTTATTATCTCAAACTACTGGTGGGCTAAATGAGGACATCACCATTCTCAAGTGTTCAGAGTATATCTCCTTTTTCAAGTTATATAATTTGAGCTCACTGTCTTTTCGATGATGTACACTTGTTTGGGCCAGTGAGGTGTCGTTGAATATGGGCCGAGTAGTAGCAATGCCAAAGCAGGTCAATTATGACTCTCGGGCGGGCTCTCAAAGATCCTGAAAAAAAAGGCGGGCTCTCCAAAAAGAAAGAATAAGGACTCTTAGGCCGACATGTGGGTGCCACCGGTGTTTTACGTGCGCTTGGCGCCGAGGAAACATATTAGCGGCGTGCTCGAAATTCATGCTACCTTTTCATCCCAGTCTCTGCCCCTCCCCACCTGGAATCTCGATTCCTACTCCGATTCCCAAACCCCCCTCCTGTACTCCACTGCTCAAGCGCACTATCATATGCGCGGTCAGCGCGGATCTCCGAGCCGGAGATCACGAGGTCAAATCCTGCCTTGATGCGTTGCATGCTTTTCGCTCAGCGGTGGCATGGGCGCTTGGCGACCAGTTTGCGGCAAAGTCTTGATGGTAACCATCAACAGCGACCCGGCCTCCCGTCTCGCGGACGACCTTGTCAAAGCTCTTGGCATTGCGCCACGGCATCCAAATAAGTGACTTGCTCGTCGAAGTCCGTCCGCCACCGGCTGATTTCTTCGTCGAGTTCCAAACAACTTTCATTGCGATCGTGTGTTCGAATCTTCCGGTGTTTGTTCTGCGATGGCGCTGGTGAGCTTTGATCGGTGGCACCGGGATGGGGCTCGGTGCCCTCTGAGCTTGAGTTTTTAACAAACCTTACCTTCCACGGCATGCCTCGGCGTGCTTGGAACAGCGAGTCCATGAGCGAGCTTATCAATGACCTTGGAGGTGAGCTCGTAAGTATGTTTGTTCCTCCGGACAGCTGGGCTCACGGCGGTTATGGCATGGATGAAGAAGCCGTCCACCATACGAAGGTGATTGGTGTTGAGATCTTGGTGCGAGGAACCGGGGTTGTACCATTCGCCGCCACCAAGGCCGCCGCGGACCAGGTTAGGGATGTACATGTCGAGTGTTCGTGCATGTCGAAGAAGTGGTCAATCCATCAATCGAAGTCCTGCCACCGCCGCCGGTGCGAGGTCCGTGGGCGGCGTCCATTACAGAGTCAACGTCGGACTTTCGCCCGTGTTGCTCGGGCGATGGATGGCACGGGGCCTACTCCATCGCTGGCGGAGGCCCTGCTTCTTTGGGAGAAGAGGCGGGGCTGGCTACTGGATGTGCTCTAATTGAGGTAAGAACTGAATCTTGTCGAGATAATCTTGGTTAAATCCGAGCTATGGGTGCGAAGCAGCGATATGCGGTACATTTGATTGTGACATGTTCTAATTTTGTACCTGAACTTTTTTTAGAAAGGGTTGTACGTCAACTTAATGTGCTAGCAAAACTTATTGTGTTGTCTGTCTATTTTCTTTGCACAACATTCAAGATATTTCCTCGTCATTTATAAAGACGATGAACCGTTATGTACGACTTCGTTGGTTTCAGCATAGCCCTTCCCGTAGCGATCCACTGCTTCCATCCTGATTGTGCCGCGTGCGTGAAATTTTTGTATGCAAGTTGAGTGTGCTATGATGTTCTGTATGATTGTGTCAACTATATAAGTTTTTACTGAACATCAGAAATGCATATGGCTGAAAGATGTATTTACGAGCATCGACCAATGGGTCTCTCTCTCTATCTCTCTCTCTCTCACACACACACACATGCACACACACAGCGCTGCGCACAAGTGGGACCCGTTGAATTATTTATTTGCTCGTGACAACTTTTAATTAGGTTCCACTGTAATCTAACTTTTTTTCTTAAGTTATTAATTGAGCTCGGTGACTTCAAAAGTTGTCTGAAGCCTTGTTTGGGCCTTTCCGGAATCACTGAATGTGGGCTGAGTAACCATGTTAGGTTGTACTATACTACAAAGGCCTTTTTTTCAATATCAGCAATGCAAGCTGGGCGACAGGTTGTACACAATATCCGGGTCAACTTGTTATCCGCTCACTGGCTGCAAAGTTTCCTAGGAGGTATGCATTAGGCTTAACAAGAAAATGGACTTTAAGAAATAATAAATGGGATGTAATTATAATAAGCGAGCAATTACTATGCACCAAACACGTAATTAGTTTGAAAAATATATTATTTTTGGAATTTGGAAATTTTAATTTCATTACTTGTTCTTGTGGCGCAATATTTAGTTGGATTTTAACGTGATACAACTTTATTTTGAAATTATATTTAACATGACTAGAAATTTAGGATAAAAATATTTGGATCCCATCAAAATGTAGAATTTTTTGAATTCTGTTTTGAGCGGTTGTTTGAAATTATTAATCGTTGTCCTAGCTAGAAGTTGGGCTGTACTTTTAACAAACCCGTAAATGGGCTGTAGTAAATTCCATTAGAATTGAAAAATGGGATGTACATTCTTACAAATCACAAATGGGCTATATGTTCTCTGCCAAATCTGAGCTGTGGGCCTACTAAGTTGACGCGTACCAAGAGCTTTGTCAACTTAGTCAATATAAACGATTCTAGCTGCAGTGATCGTACGATGTCCATCCAACGGCCGTAGTGTTTCTTTAACCTCTAGTCTTCTTGCTCCAGCCTCCCAAAGCAGCGCTGGTCGTGTCGCGTGCTTCTGCCTCGTGTGGCCGGCTGTGATGCCGCGGAGGCCTCACTGCCCCGTACTACTCCCACTGCTGGCCAGGCCATCCCTCCACTCACCCACACCCCCTGTTATTCTGCGGCGACGGCAGCCTGACACCACAGACGAACCAGTGAACCCTCGTACTCCCCTCCGCGCGGGCTACCACTGCTGCGTGTTCCCCGGCTCCGCGTCGTCCCCTTACTAGGCCTCGCCGTCGTCCAGACCACCGCCCTGGTGCTCTCGGCGCGGCATGGTCAACGTGGTCAACGATCGACTTCCATCGGAAGAAATCTTTGTGCGTGGAGAGGGTGACGGTGGGTCGGTGACGCAAGGAAGTGCCTCCTTATTACGCGCAAAATAATTATTCCTCTACGGCGGCGAGGGACCCACGGACGGGCCACCTTATTTCACGAAAAAATCGTTTCCCCACATTGCTGGGACCCACCGGACGGGCTAGCGTATTTTGAAAAAACGTTCCCAGCTGTCGGCTCGGACCCACGGAAGTGCCTCCTTATTACGCACAAAAATGAATACTCCCCACCCTGGCTGGGACCCACAATCGTGGGAAGCTGACTTGTGGGCCTACTAAGTTGGCAGGGCGGAGGCCTTTGTCAACTTTAGTCGATATGAATGATTCTAGCTCCGATTGACCGTCGATGGCCATCCAACGGCCGTGGTGCTTCTTCAACCTCTGGTGTTCTTGCTCCGGCCGCCCAAAGCAGCGCGGTCGTGCCGCATACTCCCCTGCCTCCGTGGCGGCTGTCTTTGCCAGCGGAGGCCTCACCGCCCCTACTATTCCCACGGCTGGCGGGCCTGCGACGGCAGCCTCACACCGCAGCCGAACCAGTGAACCCTCGTACTCCTCTCCGCGCGGGCTTCCACTGTCGCGTCTTCCCCGGCTCCCTGTCGTCCCCTTCCTAGGCCTCGCCGTTGTCCACCGCCCTGGTGCTCTCGGCGCAGCGTGGTCAATGTGGTCAATGACCGACTTCCATCGGAAGAAGTCTTTGTCGTGGAGAGGTGACGGGGTCCACGGCAGCCGCAAGGAAGTGCCTCCTTATTATGCGGAAAATAATTATTCCTCCACCTAACAGTAGGGACCCACCGGACGGGCCACCAGTATTTCACGAAAAAAATGTTTCCCCCTGACAACTAGGACCCACAGGACGGGCCACCGTATTTCGCGAAAAAAATGTTCCCCATTTGTCGGCTCGGACGCCTTGCCGGAAGTGCCTCCTTATTACGCACAAAAAATGAATACCCCCTGCTAGCTGGGACCAACCATGGTGGGAGGCTGACTTGTGGGCCTACTAAGTTGACTGGGACGGAGGCATTTGTCAACTTTAGTCAATAAATGAACGATTCTAGCACCAGTGACCATACGATGTCCATCCAACGGCCGTAGTGCTTCTTCAACCTCTGGTCTTCTTGCTCCAGCCGCCTAAAGCTGCGCTGGTCGTGTCGCCTGCTCCTGCCGCCCGTGGTCGGCTGTGATGCCGCTGAGGCCTCACCGCCCCTACTACTCCCACCGCTTGCCAGGCCATCCCTCTACGCACCCACACCCCCTGTTATTCTGCGGCGACAGCAGCCTCACACCGCAGCCGAACGACTGAACCCTCATACTCCTCTACGCGTGGGCATCCACTGACGCGTCTTTCCCGGCTCCGCGTCGTCCCCTTCCTAGGCCTCGCCGTCGTCCACCACCCTGGTGCTCTCGGCGCGGCGTGGTCAACGTGGTCAAGGAATGGCTTCCAGCGGACGTGAAGTGTACGTGGAGAGGCTGACAGCTGGGTCCACGGCCGCAGCAAGGAAGTGCCTCCTTATTACGCGCCAAAATAATTATTCCTCCACGGCGGCGGGGACCCACCGGACGGGCCACCGTATTTAGCGAAAAAAATGTTTCCCCCTGTCTGCTGGGACCCACCAATTACATCTTCGCACGCAAGGAACTGCGTCCGAAAAAAAACGATTCGCCCCCCTGACTGCTGGGACCCACCAGCTACATCTTCGCATGCAAGGAAGTGGCTGACAGTCGGGACCCACCTGGTCGAAGCGTACATAGCGTTGTCATTCTGGTCGCGAACGTGTACGTACATATATACTGGTGGATGTAGAGGCGCGCACGTAGCATGTACACGTACATACATCGGCGAGGGTGCAAGAAATAAAATACGGCCACATACGTACATACGGGCAGGGTCTCGAACGCCTATCGCGCATACGTACATGGCTGGGTCGGAACGGAGAAACAACGTCGTCGTCGTGTTCATGGGGAGCCAACCGGCTGGGTCGAAATGGAATGCGTGGTCGTGTTCATCGGGAGGGCTTGGACGGAACAGGCGATGGAAACGAGGCCTGGCGTACCGCATAATGGAGGAAATGGCCTTGTGTTCGACCGGCCACATTCTAAACGGGGTCCTGTTGATCGGGAGGGGCCTGGCGTACCGCAAAACGGAGGAAACGGACCTCCTACGGTCGAAATGGGGGTCCTGTTGATCGGGAGGGGTGTGGCGTACCGCAAAACAGAGGAAACGATCCTCCTACGGTCGAAACGGATGTCCTGTTGATTGGGAGGGGTGTGGCGTACCGCAAAACGGACGAAACGGACCTCATACGGTCGAAACAGGGGTCCTGTTCATCGGGAGGGGTGTGGCGTGCCATAAGCAGGACTCCACGGGATCTGTTCGTCTCCACCGTCGACCTCCTCCGGCCTCCACGGGCTACCGTCGACCTCCTCCAGCCTCCACGGGCTCCTGTTCATCCGGCCTGCACCGCGCGCTACTCCACCGACTCTTGTTCAACGACCCTCCACGGGCACCCCCCACCGGCTATTGTTCATCCAGCCCTCCACACCACGGGGTCTGGTTCAACCACCCCTCCACGGCCACCCCTCCACCGTCTACTGTTCATCCAGCCCTCCACACCACGGGGTCCTGTTCATCCAAAGGCAACGCCACCCGCTCACTGTTAATCCAACCCCCCCACCCCCCCTTGAAAGCACAAGTGCTCCCTAGGTGGTTTTGGTAATTAATGTCAACATATCTCTTGTTGGACTAACACCTTTATCTAGTATGTTTGAGATAAGTTCAACAATGGAGTGGCATGGACTAAAGGATGTGGGAACTCCTTCAAGATGCTAAGGACAAAGGATTGGCTCAAGCTTCAAGCTCAAGACTCTTCATTTTACATTTTAGTGATCCAAGATCACATTGAGTCTATAGGAAAAGCCAATACTATCAAGGAGGGATGAGGTGTTGCTTAATGAGCCTTTTGCTCCATGTGCTTAGTGATATGCTCCAAAACCCTCCACTACTTTCTCACATCCACATATGACCTAAACCCAAAGTCAAACTCGGCCCTAGCGATTCTTTCTATCTAGCGCCACCGAGTTCAGATGTCATAGACACTGCCACAAACCCTAGGCAAATTGGTTTCACCGATAGGGATCTCGGTCTCACCGAGATGGGATTGTAATCTCTCTATGTATGTCCATTACCAAAATCGCTCTCACCGAGTTTGTGCAATCGGTACTACCGAGATTACAATGCAAACTTTCTGGTTAACTTATTACCCAAATCGGTCTCACCGAGTTTGAGTGTCGGTCTCACCGAGTTTACTGACCAACTCTCTGGTTAGCTAATTACCAAAATCAGTCTCACCGAGTTTGTATGTCAGTCTCACCGAGATTACGTTATGCCCTAACCCTAACCATATCGGTCCTACCGAGTTGCATTTCAGTCCACGAAAACCCTAACGGTCACTAGGTTTTACTAAATCGGTCGACCGAGTTTGATGATTCGGTCCCACCGAGTTTGGTAAATTGTGTGTAACGGTTAGATTTTGTGTGGAGGCTATATATACCCCTCCACCTCCTCTTCATTCGTGGAGAGAGCCATCGAACAAGCCTACACTTCCGACATCCTATTTCTGAGAGAGAACTGCCTACTCATGTGTTGAGGCCAATATATTCCATTCCAACCATATGAATCTTGATCTCTAGCCTTCCCGAAGTTGCTTTCCACTCAAATCTTCTTTCCACCAGATCCAAATCCTATGAGAGAGAGTTGAGTGTTGGGGAGACTATCATTTGAAGCACAAGGGCAAGGAGTTCATCATCAACACACCATTTTTTACTTCTTGGAGAGTGGTGTCTCCTAGATTGGCTAGGTGTCACTTGAGAGCCTCCGACAAGATTGTGGAGTTGAACCAAGGAGTTTGTAAAGGCAAGGAGATCGCCTACTTCGTGAAGATCTACCGCTAGTGAGGCAAGTCCTTCGTGGGCGACTGCCATGGTGGGATAGACAAGGTTGCTTCTTCATGGACCCTTCGTGGGTGGAGCCCTCCGTGGACTCACGCAACCGTTACCCTACGTGGGTTGAAGTCGCCACCAACGTGGATGTACGATAGCACCACCTATCGGAACCACGACAAAAACATCCGTGTCTCCAATTGCGTTTGATTTCTCCAAACCCTTCCCTTTACATTCTTGCAAGTTGCATGCTTTATTTTCCGCTGCCTACATACTCTTTGCATGCTTGCTTGTTTTGGATTGATAATGTTAAACTTGTGCCTAAACTGCACTTAAACCTAAAAGAAGTTAAAAACTACAACTTTGGTACTTAGTGTCTAATCACCCCCCCTCTAGACACCTCTTCTCAAGATCCTACAAGTGGTATCAGAGCATTGGTCTCCATTGCATTGGTTTAATCACCATTGGAAGAAGATGGATGAGTCTACTTCGGGGAGTCTTAGTCATAGAGTGCCTATTCTTGATGGAGAGTATTTTCATGAGTGAAAAAAATGAGATGCTTGTAATTTTCAATCAATATCAATTGAACAAGTACATTGCTAGCCCTTGTGCACCTCATGTTGATCCTATGCATCCTACCCTTGATGAATCTATTGACATGACTAGAAATCTTAGAACTGTTAATCTTATCACTAGAGGCTTTCCTAGAAACTTGATTAGAATCTTGCTTACTTTTGAGTGTGCCTACACTATGGAAATTTCTTGAGGAACGCTTTCCAAATTATTCCTTAAAAAATCTAGATGAGATTCTCTATAAGTCTATTGCCTTGAGTAAGATGAATACTAGTGATCATATGTTTGGTGATCGTCTATTTGAACTTACCGACCTTATGCGTGCCAGAGGAGATGTTGGAATTATTGGTGATGTTATTTCCGAAGCTATAAGAATTCATAAGCAAGATCTTTGTCAAACTCACTCTAATGAATTACCCCCTCTAGGACTTGATCCACCACATGACGATGTTGAACATGGATACTATGATGAGGATGATGATAGTGACTTCGATCTTGATGATGCAATGAGACATTTCGGTCTTATGGAAAATCTTCGGGGATATGTGTCAGGAGGAAAGGAATGGGTTCTTGACAGTGGATGTATCGATCACATGACCGGAGATAAAGACATGTTTCGTGAGCTTGCTGAAAATGATAGTCCTCGAAAGTTTGTTACTTTCGGTGACAACTCTAAGGGTAAGGTGGTTGGCCTCGGTAAGGTGGCCATCTCACATGATAGCTCCATTCAAAATGTCATGCTCGTTGAGTCTCTTGGCTACAACTTACTTTCAGTATCTAGACTTGCTGATTTCGGTCTAAATGTCCTATTTACTGAAGTAGATTGTCAAGTGTTTCGTCGAGACAATCATAAAATGGTCTTTACCGGTATACATAGAGGTGATCTTTACATTGTTGATTTCTCTAAAAAGGCACAACCTAAAACTTGCTTCATTGCTAAATCCTCAAAATGTTGGTTATGGCATAGACGACTAGGTCACGTTGGCATGAGAAACCTTGACAAGCTTATTAAAGGAAATCATATCCTTGGAGTTAAAGATGTCATATTTGATAAGGATAGACTGTGTAGTGCTTGTCAAGCAGGTAAACAAGTCGAAGGAAGGTTTCCCGTGAAGAACATCATGACCACAAGGAGGCCACTCGAGCTTCTTCATATGGATCTCTTTGGTCCCAACGCTTACAAAAGTCTCGGTGGAAATTCTTTTGGTCTAGTTATAGTTGACGATTTTCAAGATTTACGTGGGTGTTCTTTCTCGATGATAAATCGCAGGTCCAAAAGATCTTCAAAAACTTTGCTAGGAAGGCCCAAAACCAATTTGGAGTGAAGATCAAGAAGGTTCGCAGCGACAACGGACCGGAGTTCAAGAACGCAAATGTGGACACCTTTCTTGACGAAGAAGGGATTTCACACGAGTTCTCGGCTACGTACACACCTCAACAAAATGGAGTTGTTGAGAGGAAGAACGAGCAGCTCATCGAAATGGCGAGAACGATGCTTGATGAGTACAAGACGTCAAGCACTTTTTAGGCGGAAGCGGTTGAGACGACTTGTCATGCAACAAATCGCTTGTATCTACACAAGCTACTCGGCAAGGCGGCATATGAGCTCCTCACCGATGAGACCCCAAGTTGGATACTTTCGAGTATTCGCTCAAAGTGCTACATTCTTGATAAGCATCGTCGTTCAAAATTTGCTCCTAAATCTCATGAAGGTTTCCTACTAGGTTATGGCTCAAACTCTCACACTTACCGTGTCTACAACAATTTCACCTGAAAGGTTGAAGAGACGGTAGGTGTGAAGTTTGATGAATCTAACGGCTCGCAAGTAGAGAAATTGCCAATTGATGTAGGAGACAAAGAACCTTCGGAAGCAATCCAAGACTTTTCTATTGGCAAGGTCCGTCCAACGGAGGTGGAGGAGAGTACCTCGTCTGTTCAAGTGGAAGCTTCTACTTCACGACAAGGTGAACCAAGAGTTGAAACGGAAGCATCCACAAGTGGAACACACCAAGATGAAGAAAACGAGGAAGAACATCACGAACGTCAACAACCTCCTTCTCCAACTCGACAAGATAACAATGACGCCAACAATGAACAACAAGAAGAAGAAGAACAAGATGAAGAAGATGTTCAACCGAGACCCAAGCAAAAGCTTTCACGAGTTCGAGCAAGAATTGCTAAAGACCATCCTGTCGAGCAAATCTACAATGATATTCAAACCGGGGGAATCACTCGATCTAAAACTCGTTTAGCCAACTTTTGTGAAAACTATTCTTTCATCTCTAGCATTGAACCTATGAAGGTCGAAGAAGCATTGGAAGATCCGGATTGGATAAATGCTATGCATGAATAGCTACACAACTTTGAGAGAAACCAAGTTTGGACATTGGTTGAGAAGCCCGACAACAACCACAACATCATCGGTACCAAATGGGTGTTTCGCAGCAAGCAAGATGAAGATGGACAAGTAGTTCGCAACAAAGCACGTCTCGTCGCCCAAGGCTACACACAAGTCGAAGGTATGGACTATGGTGAGACTTATGCCCCCGTTGCTAGACTTGAGTCCATTCGCATCTTACTTGCCTATGCTAATCACCATAACATCACCTTGTACCAAATGTACATTAAAAGTGCTTTTCTCAATGGTGAAATAGAGGAGGAAGTTTATGTTAAACAACCTCCCGGCTTTGTCAATCCTAAGAAACCAAATCATGTTTACAAACTTCACAAAGCTCTTTATGGTCTTAAACAAGCTCCTAGAGCATGGTGTAAATGCTTGACCAAGTTTCTTCTTGAAAAAGGCTTTGAAATTGGGAAGATTGATTCCACACTTTTTACTAAAAGGGTTAATGGAGAATTATTTGTGTGCCAAATTTATGTTGATGATATCATATTTGGATCAACTAACCCTCATTTTAGTGAGAAGTTTGGGAAGCTGATGTCGGAGAAGTTTGAGATGTCAATGATGAGCGAACTCAAATTCTTTCTTGGGTTGCAAATCAAGCAAACTAAGGAAGGTACTTTTGTGTCTCAAACGAAGTACACTAAGGACTTATGCAAGAAGTTCAATATGCAAGAGTGCAAAGGTATGTATACACCCATGCCTACTAGTGGACATCTTGACTTGACCAAAGATGGTAAACCGGTTGATCAAAAGGTTTATCGCTCTATGATTGGTTCATTGTTATATCTATGTGCTTCACGTCCCGATATTATGCTAAGTGTGTGCATGTGTGCAAGACATCAAGCTGCTCCTAAAGAATGTCATCTTAAGGTCGTGAAAAGGATAGTGAGATACTTAATTCATACACCAAATTTTGGCATTTGGTATCCTAAGAGGGCCTCTTTCGATCTTGTTGGCTATTCCGACTCGGACTATGCCGGAGACAAGGTTGATAGAAAGTCCACTTCGGGTACTTGTCAATTTCTTGGTAGATCTCTTGTGTCTTGCTCCTCCAAGAAACAAAACTCGGTATCCTTATCTACTGCCGAAGCAGAGTACATTGCTGCTGGTTCATGTTGTGCTCAATTACTTTGGATGAACCAAACTCTTATAGATTATGGGATTTATGTGAAACTTGTTCCATTGCTTTGTGACAATGAGAGTGCTATCAAAATTGGTCATAATCCCGTACAACATTCTCGAACTAAGCATATTGAAGTTCGTCATCATTTCATTCGAGATCATGTTGCTAAGGGTGACATTATTCTTAAGCATGTTCACACTGAAAAGCAATTAGCGGATATATTCACTAAACCCCTCGATGAGAAAGTGTTTTGCAGGTTGAGAGGAGAATTGAACATCATTGATGCTTCAAACTTGGAGTATAAACTCCATTTGATACATGCAAGACATGAGCTTATGACTAATCCATGATATCTCTCTTATGATGAACATATTATATCTTGGATATATTTGCATCTTGCATGTCATCTAACCCATGTAGGTACTTGGTTGAATCAAATTCCATTAGATTGTAATCTACTCACATCTTGAGCAATCTCTACATCACCAAGTCTCTACCCTTTGGTGGATGAGTACAAGGAAGCACGAAATCATTCTAACATATCCTTTAGACAAACTCTATGATTGAGCTTCATGATTGTCATTTTGGATACACAAGTGCTCTTCCTTGCAATAACTAACCCTTGTAGGTAGATGGACTCAAATTCCAAGTGGTGCTCCCAACTCTTGATGAGCTACTTCAACCTTGAGCAACCCACACAAGTTCAACTACATGGACAACACCACCAACCAAGGTATGTTATTCCATCTTAGAGAAGCTTTACTCCAAGTCATGAGCTAAAGCAACTCAGCAAGATAAGAATACATCAAGATGCTTAAACAAAAAATGGTAACCCCATTTTGAGCTTAAACGATGAGTATGACCCATGATCAAGTGATCTCACTTGACTCCTAAGTCAATATACTCTAACATAGGTGACTTTGTCACCAACCATCTCTAGATGAAGTTCTCTCATGTTCTTATTTTTGTTTTTGCATTTGTCTCATGCATATTTGTTTCCCCTTTCAAAAAAACTTCATCTAGATTTCATTCTTTTCTTTCTGTTTGCTCTGCATTTTCAGCATCCAATTCATTGCATATCATTTCGTTAATTTCTTGCAAATCTTTGTGAGATCTTTCTGGTCTAGTGAGCTGAGGTGACAAATGTTTTCTCTGCGATGAACTCGGTTTCACCGATTTGTTGTTTTCGGTCCAATCAATCGCTTTGCATACAACCGAAGCATACCACTTGGTGCCACCGATTTCACAACAGGAAAAATAGTTTGCCACTTATTTTTTGTTTCTTCTGATCCAGCTCCACTCAATGAATCTTGTCCTCTACAAGCATCACAAATTTTATCCAGTGCTTTGTGTTGTGACTCAAGGACCAGACCCATTCACAATAAATTCCAGAAGACCCTTCTTGGAAATTGATGTCAAAGGGGGAGAGAGAGATCACGGCAAAGCTTATCACTTAGAGAGATCACATCAGAGAGAGTATTAAGGGGGAGAAAGAGATCTCCAGGGGGAGAGAATACTCAAGTAGAAAGTATTTCTCAAGGATCCCAGATGCTTGGTGTTCAAGAGGAGAGATGCCACATGTCTTTTTTTGGGGGAAAGACATGTTCCTATGTGCTTATTTGCACTAAGCTCTGTTCATTTATATCTTTTTGCTCGGATTTTCTGTTCCCTATCTTCTCCCAGTATCCCATGCTAGATTCAGGGGGAGCAAGACATCTAAGGGAAAGAAATCAATCAAATTCATTGCATATCTTTACTCTTGGGGACATGTCTAATCCAATGTGGTACTTAGTACTCACTTTTTACATGTCATCCTAGTCTTGGTATTCTTGTGGTTTCTTCTGTTTGCTCCGGCTAGTAGATGTACCTGTGTTATCTAACCTTGTTTGTGCAGGTTCATTTCACCCTAAGCCAACTCAAGACTACAAGGTAAGTATATGCATCACACTCATGTGTATTAGGAATTCTTGTTGATGTACATACTGTTTTGCAAGAAGGACTCATGAGCATGAAGGTATTTTCCTTAAATATTCTTTGCTCTGATGCATATGGCCAAGATACATGTAACACATTGCCTACTCTATCATGGTTATTGCTCTCACATGCTTCTCTATTCCATACTCACATTATTGCAGACATATAGGGGGAGCCTATGCTTGTTACATGTCTTTCCGAAGCTTTACTTGCTATTCTTTATATCCTTACCTAAAGCTTTGATGTATGTTGCCATCAATTACCAAAAAGGGGGAGATTGAAAGCACAAGTGCTCCCTAGGTGGTTTTGGTAATTAATGTCAACATATCTCTTGTTGGACTAACACCTTTATCTAGTATGTTTCAGATAAGTTCAACAATGGAGTGGCATGGACTAAAGGATGTGGGAACTCCTTCAAGATGCTAAGGACAAAGGATTGGCTCAAGCTTCAAGCTCAAGACTCTTCATTTTACATTTTAGTGATCCAAGATCACATTGAGTCTATAGGAAAAGCCAATACTATCAAGGAGGGATGAGGTGTTGCTTAATGAGCCTCTTGCTCCATGTGCTTAGTGATATGCTCCAAAACCCTCCACTACTTTATCACATCCACATATGACCTAAACCCAAAGTCAAACTCGGCCCTACCGATTCTTTCTATCCGGCGCCACCGAGTTCAGATGTCATAGCCACTGCCACAAACCCTAGGCAAATCGGTTTCACCAATAGGGATCTCGGTCTCACCGAGATGGGATTGTAATCTCTGTGTGTATGTCCATTACCAAAATCGGTCTCACCGAGTTTGTGCAATCGGTACTACTGAGATTACAATGCAAACTTTCTGGTTAACTTATTACCCAAATCGGTCTCACCGAGTTTGAGTAATCGGTCTCACCGAGTTTGCCTGACCAACTCTCTGGTTAGCTAATTACCAAAATCGGTCTCACCGTGTTTGTGTAATCGGTCTCATCGAGATTACGTTATGCCCTAACCCTAACCATATCGGTCCTACCGAGTTGCATTTCGGTCCCACCGAAAACCCTAACGGTCACTAGGTTTACTAAATCGGTCCGACCGAGTTTGATGATTCGGTCCCACCGAGTTTGGTAAATTGTGTGTAACGGTTAGATTTTGTGTGGAGGCTATATATACCCCTCCACCTCCTCTTCATTCATGGAGAGAGCCATCAGAACAAGCCTACACTTCCAGCATCCTATTTCTGAGAGAGAACTACCTACTCATGTGTTGAGGCCAAGATATTCCATTCCAACCATATGAATCTTGATCTCTAAACTTCCCCAAGTTGCTTTCCACTCAAATCTTCTTTCCACCAGATCCAAATCCTATGAGAGAGAGTTGAGTGTTGGGGAGACTATCATTTGAAGCACAAGAGCAAGGAGTTCATCATCAACACACCATTTGTTACTTCTTGGAGAGTGGTGTCTCCTAGATTGGCTAGGTGTCACTTGGGAGCCTCCGACAAGATTGTGGAGTTGAACCAAGGAGTTTGTAAGGGCAAGGAGATCGCCTACTTCGTGAAGATCTACCGCTAGTGAGGCAAGTCCTTCATGGGCAACGGCCATGGTGGGATAGACAAGGTTGCTTCTTCGTGGACCCTTCGTGGGTGGAGCCCTCCGTGGACTCGCAAGAACCGTTACCCTACGTGGGTTGAAGTCTCCACCAACGTGGATGTACGATAGCACCACCCTATCGGAACCACGACAAAAACATCCGTGTCTCCAATTGCGTTTGATTTCTCCAAACCCTTCCCTTTACATTCTTGCAAGTTGCATGCTTTATTTTCCGCTGCCTACATACTCTTTGCATGCTTGCTTGTTTTGGATTGAGAATGTTAAACTTGTGCCTAAACTCCACTTAAACCTAAAAGAAGTTAAAAAGCGCAACTTTGGTACTTAGTGTCTAATCACCCCCACTAGACACCTCTTCTCAATATCCTACACCCCCCCAACGCACACTGTTCATCCAAACGAACGGGTTCAGTTAGCAGCAGTAGCGACGGAATCGATGCATCGGGTTCGATTAACGACCATCGATCGTCGCTTCGGGTTCGATGTAACGCGTAACTGCGGTCAATCGCTCGGGTTCGATTAGAGCCCAACGCCTCGCTTCGGGTTGATTAGAGCCAGCGCCTCGCGCTGCAGCGCGTCGCGTCACGAGAAAAGCAGCGCATCGCTTTCGGCCCCGACCTCCCAACCGTGTAAGCAACTCCCGAAATTTTCCTCCCCTCGCTTCTACCACGGTTTTTTCCATCATGGACGGCCCAAAGAATGTCATGCAGCTGCGTCCCGGCCCGCCTGTGATGAAAAGCCCATTTTCTGTCATGATTTTTTTCATAGAAGTAGGAGCCCACCACATCTATGATGATACTGGGTTTTGTCACAATTATCGTCATAGAAGTGTCATATGTATGACAGAAAAAAAATTCGTTTGGCCCAAAATGTCACGGATGTGTCTTTTTCTTTGTAGTGTCAAACAACGAAGAAAGGGGGAAAAGTTGTAGCATGAATCTAGGACTTGATTCAAAGAGGAAATAATATGGTGAAAGTAGTAGAGACCGGATAACCAACCGGTCTCTTGGTTGAAAAGGGAAATAATGGGAAAATGCAAGACAAACGGGATAAGGAACATATCTATTATTGGTTGAAAAAAGGATAGAAAGTGGCGGCTGGTGGACAAGTCAACAGAGTATGTCCAGGATTAGATTTGCTGCCATCACATAGTAAAAGGTCTCCAGGATTAGATTTGCTGCCCTCACATAGTAAAAGGTCTCAAGATTAGATTTGCTGCCCTCACATAGTAAAAGGTCGCAGGATTAGATTTGCTGCCCTCACATAGTAAAAGGTCTCCAGGATTAGATTTGCTGCCCTCACATAGTTAAAGGTCTCCAGGATTAGATTTGCTGCCCTCACATAGCGTGAACAAGCTCGGCATCACCACTTTATGCCTCCTTGTAGGTACATTGTGCTGATGCGTCCACTGTCGCATGTCCTTATACCAACCTTTTGCTATTGTTAATGTTAGGGCACATGTAAAATGAAGCGATCACATCATACCTTAGGGACATGTCTAACTAGTGTTATTGTTAATCTAATGCCTCCAAAGTGATAAGATGCAATTAAACTATGTTACAAATGGCACTCCTGCTGTTTTCCCCGATTATGATAAGTAAGTTGCTCCTTTCTGACGCCGAAAGTGTCCTGGTGTCCCCACGGTCCCATGCCCTTAAACCAACTCTTTAGTCATGCTGTTGATTTCTTGTATGCAGTAAACAAGCAATGCCACCACTAAAGTAATCCCACATATGAGGAATCTCATTGTTGATCGTAATGCTTCTGGTAACATGAAGCATTGCTGACGTTTTAAAATTTCTACTGTCCTTGCGTGATTGTCATGAACATAATTAAGATGCTTCTTTTCATTTTGTATATGTTTCGTATATTCTTGTTGACCAGCAACTGTTTACTTTCTAACATTTTGTGCAGATAGGGATATCCGTTTCACCTTGTTGCTATTGTGACCTTTTGGTGAACTGCACAAAACACTTTTTTGGAATGAGTGTCCTGTGCAGTTCAACTAAAATGTCACGTGTGCAACATCTCTCAATTTTGGTGGAAGCGCACAAAATGGTGATTGGAGTTTCCAAAATCTCCGTCAAGTTCTCATGGTAATCTCGTGCAACATTTTATTAGCCTTTTGCAAGATGGAGCCGTCCTTTGTCACCACAATAGCACTTTATTTTAGTGGAACTGCACAAAAGGATAAGAAAATTATAGTTGCACCTTACATGAGCCGGACAGCCAACCTTAATGTTCCTCAATTTTAGTGCAACTACTAAAGAAGAACACCTTGACTCACAAGAGCAAGTACTTCTTGCTAGCTGAATGATGCAATCTTTGCTTCATTTCGTTGAACCGCAGAAAAAGGCGCATGAATTGAGTCATGGAACTCAGTGCAGACCTCATCCTAGTGGAGCTGGAGGTTGAGTTCAAGGAGGCCGCTGTTAAAGTGAAATCATGCTCTCCTGTCTCCTTGTTTGTCTTTGTGCAAACATGTCTTTGTAAACGGAATACTCAAGTACACATGTTGTGACGGTCAAGAGCATTCGCCAAGTTCTTCGATTGTATGACATGGCTAGCCAAGATGGATTTAATCCCGATATTCACTTTATCAAAAGGCTCTAATGGGTTGGTTCTGAATCTTGCAAGCTGGGAATAAATGAGATGTGTAGGCATCTTTGTTGTACTTATTATTTGGATCTTATTTGTTAGATTACGAATCTTGCAAGCTGGGAATCAATGAGATGTGTAGGCATCTTTGTTGTACTTATTATTTGGATCTTATTTGTTGGTTCTGAATCTTTCAAGCTGGGAAACACGACATGATGATGCAGAGGACAGCAACCATAACAAACAGTTCAAACTTGGTAGTATTATTTTTGTGAAAGTGCGACAAATGTGCTGATCGTGTGCGTCCTGAGAATAATAATTATAATTGTTGTGCATGCTGATCCCGTGGCACTGATAGAACGAGCCAATGCATTGCTTGTTTTAAGTATAAATTTCTATTAAAGCTAATTAAATTTAAGTAAAGTGACCACTACCTCCTGTTATTACAGTACCAATACAGACCCGCTCGTGAACCGATGTGTGGCTGGAGTAGGTTTCTTAATGGAGGCATTTGAATGCGCCGAGGGTGCATCTTCTGTCGGGCATGCAGCGGACAAGGGAGGGGTAGTAACTGTTGTCGCCTCTACACACTCAGCTTACTGTTGAATCCAGTTCCCCAATAGCTGAAAAACGAACTATTGCCACCGCCTACACACTCGTTCACTCGAAGAGACTCCAATGGCGATCCGAGGGGTGAGCCTGCTGGATATGGACTTCAGCAAGGAGTTAGTTCGCCGTTCAGTCCTATGGCTGCACCAAGTTGAATGTGATGTACACCAACGATGCGGACTCGGTGAAGCTATGCCTCGCCTCAGTCTTGTGGCTGCACCAGGTTCTGGAGCATTCGCCCATTTCATCGGCAGCGCCGACTGCACCTTCACTACGGTGGAGAGAAGGAAGAACGCGATGATTCGGCCATCTGGTGCAACAAGCTTGTCGACATCCAGAAGCAATACAAGATCATCAGCAACGGGTAGGAGAAGGACTCTATGGTTGACCTCGCTGAGACCATAATCGACCCCTGATACGCCAACATGAAAGAAGATGACCTGAACACGTGGGAGGTACCTCTGAATCTAGCCTACATAACCTACGCGGCCAAGGACGCATACGCATGCTACGACATGTACAGGCAGATCTTGGACATGAGGGCGTGTCTGCTTCCCGTAACCGACGAGTACACGGACAGCCGCAGCGTCATGATCAAGCGTGCCAGGAAGGTCTAGATGTTGTACTTTATCTGTTTATAAGCACCTTTATCATCTGAGTGTTTCACGCATTAGCCTATGTGTCGTAATTATCTGTTTTGTCCGAAATATTTGTTTTAAGAACCCATTAACCTGATTGCTTTTTTTAGTGGCTATTTGCTTATCTATGTAAACTAGTTCACTTGTCCGTAAAAAACCTAGTTCACTCGGCTGCCGTGCTTTGAATATCCTTCCTCCCAACATATTCCTCTCCTCAGGTGGACCCAGCAGGTCTCTGAATTTTCTCCCACTTTCTTTTTCGATGTAAACTGAGTTTTCTCCCAGTACTTTCCCCTAGAACCAACTCAACTGTCCCACATCTAGCCTAAAAAATAATAATACCCCACGTACTATTAACTCATCAAATTAAAATGATATTTTATTTCGTAAGTTGAAAGTTCTTACAAAATAATAATAATAATTGTTTATATATAACTTGCCAAGTTAACTCCGGTGATTGCGTACATAAGCTTGCAAAGATTTTCTTGACGTGCAATCATGTGTTTATGTTTTTATAACATTTCTCCGTCTAGCCCAACATGATATTTTCACCCAGCCCAGCAAGTCCGCGGATTTCGAGAAAAATGCAATGGGATTTAAACGGGCTGCATAGATGCTACATCATTGTTTCACCCAGCCCACCAAATGGACTTAAAAAACAAATGGAATGGCTGACATGTGGGACAGTAGGTCGAAGCCTAAGAAGGCGTTGGATTTACATCCAACGTCTGACATTCTTCATCAATCTCTCGTCTTCTTCCCCCAGCATTGCCGGAACCGCCTGCTCCAGCCTTCGGCGGCCAGCGGCGTTGTTTTGCGCCCCTCAGTGAAACGCTACCCTGCCTACGGCCAGACCATCCCTCCACTCCGCACCTCCTGTTATTCTCTGCCGAGTGTAGGCCCACCCCGCACCCGAACCAGTCAAGTTTCCCACTCCTCTCCGTCTGCGACTCCACTGCCGCGTCTGGGGCCTTGCCGTCGTCCACCGCCTTGGTGCGCTCGGCGCGGCATGGTCAACATACGAGAGTCATCGGAAGAGGACTGTACATGGAGAGCCTGACGGCTGGGACCCACGAGGTCCATGGTCGCAGGCAAGGAAAGTTCCTCCTTATTACGCACTATACACGGGAAGGGCTTATGTATTTCACGAAGAAAACGTTCCCCCCGCTGACAGGTCGGACCCACCAGCTATATCTTCGCACGCAAGGAAGTGCCTCCTTATTACGCACCAAAAAATGAATACCCCCTGCTAGCTGGGACCCACCATAGTGGGTGGCTGACTTAGGGCCTACTAAGTTGACGAGGACGGGGGGCTTTGTCAACTTAGTCAATATGAATGATTCTAGCTCCAGTGACCGTACGATGTCCATCCAACGGCCATAGTGCTTCTTCAACCTCTGGTCTTCTTGCTCGAGCCGCCCAAAGCAACGCCGGTCATGCCGCGTGCTCCTGCCTCTCGTGGCCGGCTGTGATGCCGCGGAGGCCTCACCGCCCCCTACTACTCCCACCGCTGGCCCAGGGTATCCCTCTACTCACCCACACCCCCTGTTATTCTGCGGCGACAACAGCCTCACGCCGCAGCCGAACCAGTGAACCCTCGTACTCCTCTCCGCGTGGGCATCCACTGCCGCGTCTTCCCCGGCTCCGCGTCGTCCCCTTCCTAGGCCTCACCGTCGTCCACCGCCTTGGTGCTCTCGACGCGGTGTGGTCAATGTGGTTAACGACCGACTTCCATCGGAAGAAATCTTGTCACGTGGAGAGGCGACATATGGGTCCAAGGCCACAGCCAGCTTTTTGTGATTTGCCAAGTAAGTCGCTTTGTCGTGCCTGTTGGGGTGCAAATCTTTCAAGACGAGGAGAGCTTCATTCGGTGGCCGAGAAAATGGCCTATCGAGAATGAGAAATGGACTGTACATTTTTAAAACACATCAAACCGCAATTAGTTTCAAATATCTTTTTCATTTCGAGATTTTAAATTACATTAATTTTTATGCATGGAGAATTTGTTGGATTTTATATTGATATACATTTATTTTTTAAATCAGTTTGAATGTGAGTCGAAATTTCGGGATTAAAAACAGTTCGGACCGCATCAAATATGCAAAATTTCATATAATTTTTTAACCGTGGCCACAATATGGGCTGTAATGCTAACAAAAAGAATATGGGCTCCAAAAAAACCTTAAGAATTAGCAAATGGGCTGTAAATTATTAGAAATAATGGCAGATGGGTTGTATGCTGTTTTCCACAGATTTGAGGCTTTCCTAAAAAAGGTTGACGCTTTAGTAGTATTTGTTGGATGTCCATCCAACGGCCGTCGTCTTCTTCAATCTCTGCTCTTCCTGCTCCGGCCGCTCAAACAAGCGCCGGCGGGACTGCTCGCTCCCTCCTCCTCATGGCCGGTTGTCTTTGCCGCCAAGACGCATCACCGCCCCACCGTACTCCCATCGCAGGCCTAGCCATCCCTCTACTCACCCACACCTACTGTCATTCTCCGGCGACGGCAGACGAACCAGTAAACCCTCATACAGTCGTACTCCCCTCCACGTGGGAAACAACTGCCGAGTCTTCCCTGCCTCCGTGTCGTTCCCTTCCTAGGCCTCGCCGTCGTCCACCACCCTGGTGCTCTCAGCGCGGCCTGGTCAACATGGTCAACGACCGACATGCATCTGAAGTGGGATCAGACGTGGAGAGGCCGACAGCTGGGTCCACGGCCGCACGCAAGGAAATGCCTCCTTATTACAGCGCAAAATAATGATTCCTCCACGACATCGTGGACCCACGAAAGGGCCTCACATTTCATGAAAAAATGTTAGCGCCACGACAGCTCGGACCCACCAGCTATATCTTCGCACGCAAGGAAGTGCCTCCTTATTACTCACAAAAAATGAATATTCCCCACATTAGCTGGGACCCGGTATAGTGGCGATCGACTTGTGGGCCTACTAAGTTGACGCGACGGAGGGCTTTGTCAACTTAGTCAATATGCACGATTCTAGCTCCAGTGACCGTATGATGTCCATCCAACGGCCGTAGTGCTTCTTCAAACTCTGGTCTTCTTGCTCCAGCCGCCCAAACCAGCGCCGGTCCTGCCTCGTGCTCCTGCCTCCCGTTGCCGGCTGCGATGTGGCGGAGGCCTCACCGCCCCCTACTACTCCCACCGCTGGCCGGGCCATCCCTCTACTCACCCACACCCCTCGTTATTCTCATGCGGCGGATTTACAGCCTCACACCGCAGCGAACCAGTGAACCCTCGTACTCCTCTACGCGAGGGCATCCACTGCCGCGTCTTCTCGATTCCGCGTCGTCCCCTTCCTAGGCCTCGCCGTCGTCCACCGCCCTGGTGCTCTCGACGCGGCGTGGTCAACGTGGTCCAGGAATGGCTTCCATCAGACATGGATCAGGCGTGGAGAGGCCGACAGTGGGTCCACGGCCGTAGCAAGGAAGTGCCTCCTTATTACGCGCCAAAATAATTATTCCTCCACTGACAGCGGGGACCCACCGGACGGGCCACCGTGTTCGTGAAAAAACATTTTACCGACCGCTGGGACCCACCAGCTACATCGTGGCACGCAAGGAAGTGTGTCCGGTATAACATAAAATGATTCGCCCCCCTGACTGCTGGGACCCACCAGCTACATCTTCGCAGGCAAGGAAGTGCCTCAGTCGGGACCCACCTGGTCGAAGCGTACGTAGGGTTGTCATTCTGGTCGCGAACGTGTACATCCATACTGGTCGTAGTAGAGGCGCGCACGTGTCGTAGTAGAGGCGCGCACGTAGCATGTACACATACGTACATCGGCGAGGGTGCAAGAAAGAAAATATGGCCACGTACGTACATATGGGCAGGGTCTCGAACGCCTACTCGCGCATACGTACATGGCTGGGTCGAAACAGAGAAACAGCGTCGTCGTCGTGTTCATGGGGAGCCAACCGGCTGGGTCGGAACGGAATGCGTGGTCGTGTTCATCGGGAGGTCCTCGACGGAACAGGCGATGGAAACGAGGCTTGGCGTACCGCACAACGCAGGAAACAGACCTCCTACGTTCGGAACGGGGTCCTGTTGATCGGGAGGGGTGTGGCGTACCGCAAAACGGAGGAAACGGACCTCCTACAGTCGAACGGGGTCCTGTTGATCGGGAGGGTGTGGCGCATCAAGAACGGATTTAAACGGACCTCCTACGGCCAAAACGGGGGTCCTGTTGATCGGGAGGGGTGTGGCGTACCGCAAAACGGACGAAACAGACTTGTCTTGGAGCGCTACGGTCGAAACGGGGGTCCTGTTCATCAGGAGGGGTGTGGCGTACCGCAAAACGGGACTCCGCGTGATACTGTTCATCTCCACCGTCGACCTCCTCCAGCCTTCACGGGCTACCGTCGACTCCTCCAGCCTCCACGGGCTCCTGTTCATCCAGCCTCCACCGCGCGCTACTCCACCGGCTACTGTTCAACCACCCCTCCACCGTCAACTGTTCATCCAGCCCTCCACCGTCTACAGTTCATCCAGCCCTCCACACCACGGGATCCTGTTCAACCACCCCTCCACAGCCACCCCTCAACAGTCTACTGTTCATTCAGCCCTCCACACCACGGGGTCCTGTTCATCCGGAGGCAACACCACCGCTCACTGTTCATCCAACCCCCGCAACACTTCATCGCTCATCCAATCGATCGACTTGATTAGCAGCAGATGGCGAAGAATCGCTCGATCAGGTTCAATTAACAGCCATCAATCGATCGCTCGGGTTTAGTAACGCGTAGCCTGCAGGTAATCGCCGGGTTCGATTAGAGCCCAACGCCGCTTCGGGTTCGATTAGAGCCAACGCCGCACGCGTGTCTGAGAAAGCGTGCATCGCTCGGCCCCCGACCTCCCACCGTAACCGACAACTCCCCAAAATTTTTCTCCCCCTCGCTTCTACCACGGTTTTTTCCGTCATGGACGGCCCAAAGAATGTCATGCAGCTGCTTCTCTGGCCCGCCCAGGACGAAAAGCCCATTTTCTGTCATGATTTTTTGTCATAGAAGTAGGAGCCCACCACATCTATGATGATACTGGGTTTTGTCACAATTATCATCATAGAAGTGTCATATGTATGACAGAAAAAAAATCCATTCGGCACAAAATGTCACGGATGTGTCTTTTTTTTGTAGTGCTCCTCTGAATTCTTATTTGAATGATTTGATATCTTTGCAAGTCTCTTTGAACTATCGATTTGGCTTGGCCAACTAGATTGCTCTTTCTTGCAATGGGAGAAGTGCTTAGCTTTGGGTTCAATCTTGCGGTGTCCTTTCCTAGTGACAGTAGGGGCAGCAAGGCACGTATTGTATTGTTGCCATCAAGGATAAAAATATGGGGTTTACATCATATTGCTTGAGTTTATTCCTCTACATCATGTCATCTTACTTAATGTGTTACTCTGTTCTTTATGAACTTAATACTCTAGATGCAGGCAGGAGTCGGTCTACTTGACAGGAGTCGGTCTACTTGACACGGACGTGACGCCTATATTCATGATCATTGCCTTAGATATCGTCATAATTATGCGCTTTTCTGTCAATTGCTCGTCAGTAATTTGTTCACCCATCGTAATATTTTCTATCTTGAGAGAAGCCTCTAGGGAAACCTATGGCCCCGGGTCTATTTTCCATCATACAATCTTCTATTTTCCATCATATAAGTTTCCGATCTACAATCTTAGTTTCCTATTTACTTCCTTTGCAATCTTTTAATTTCCATTCCATAAACCAAAAATACAAAAAATATTTACTTTGCCTTTTATCTATCTCTATCAGATCTCACTTTGCAAATAACTGTGAAGGATTTACAACCCCTTTATCGCGTTGGGTGCAAGTTGGTGTTTGTTTGTATAGGTATTCGGTGACTTGTGTGTTGTCTCCTACTGGATTGATACATTGGTTCACAAAACTGAGGGAAATACTTACTCTACTTTGCTGCATCACCCTTTCCTCTTCAAGGGAAAAACCAAGGCAAGCTCAAGAAGTAGCAGGAAGAATTTCTAGCGCCGTTGCCGGGGAGATCTACACCAAGTCAATACATACCAAGTACCCATCATAAAATCTCATCTCTTGCATTGCATTATTCGCCATTCGCCTCTCGTTTACCTTTCGCCCACTTCTAAAACGATTTTTTAAAAGATTTGCCTTTTCTTCGCCCCTCTTCCGTTCGTCTTCTTCGCTTGCTTTTTGTGCGCTCGTGTGCTGGATTGCTTGCTTTGTCATGATGGCTCAAGAGAATACCAAATCGTGTGTCTTTTCCAACACGAACAATAATGATTTTATTACAACTCCGATTGCTCTCGCTACTAATGCGGAATCTTGTGAAATTAATGCTATTTTGCTAAATCTTGTTATGAAAGGTCAATTTTCCGGCCTTCGTAATGAAGATGACACATCCCATCTAAAAAATTTTGTTGATTTGTGTGATATGCAAAAGAAAAAAGATGTGGATAATGATATTGTTAAATTGAAGCTATTTCCGTTCTCGCTTGGAGATTGTGCTAAAACTTGGTTTTCATCATTGCCTAAAAATAGTATTGATTCATGGAATAAGTGTAATGAAGCTTTTATTTCCAAGTATTTTCCTCCCGCTAAGATCATCTCCCTTAGGAATGATATTATGACTTTTAAGCAACTTGATCATGACCATGTTGCACAATCTTGGGAGAGAATGAAATTGATGATACGAAATTGCCCTACGCATGGTTTGAATTTGTGGACGATTATACAAAAATTTAAGCCGAATTGAATTTTGCTTCTAGAAATCTTTTAGATTCGGCCGCAGGAGGTAATTTTATGGAAATTACTTTAGGAGAAGCTACTAAACTCCTAGATAATATTATGGTTAATTATTCTCAATGGCATACCGAAAGATCTTCCACTAGTAAAAAAGTGCATGTGATTGAAGAGATTAATGTTTTGAGTGGAAAGATGGACAGGCTTATGAAATTATTTGCTAGCAAGAGTGCTCCTATGATCCTAATGACATGCCTTTGTCTACTTTGATTGAGAATAATAATGAATCTATGGATGTGAATTTTGTTGGTAGGATTTTTTTTGGTAATAACGCGTATAGAGGTAATTTTAATCCTAGGCCGTTTCCTTGTAATTCCTCTGATAATTTTGGTAATTCCTACAACAATTCTAATGGAAACTATAAGAAGATGTCCTCTGATTTTGAGAATAGTGTCAAAGAATTTATGAGTTCCCAAAAGAATTTCGATGCTTTGATTGAAGAAAAAATGCTTAAGATTGATGATTTGGCTAGGAACGTTGATAAAACTAGGTGATTTCCGCGCGCGTTGCGGTGGGAATTTAAAGACTAATTTCAGATGTATTATGTATGAAGAAATTATCCAAATCAAGAGATACTATTTTTTCAGTGTATAAATGTTTCATAATTCCTCGACCGTTCAAAATAAGGCCATGAATAATGTTCCACTGTTGTGCTACTCATTGGTGTACAACTGCAAGCACCTATAATCTAACAGAGTTACTACACTATATTCCATAGTGGAAACCTCCAGAAGGCTAATATGATGGAAGAAATTTGTCTTGGTGTCAATTCAGTCCTTTGCGATTACATGTGTGAGAGACCAAAAGACCTAAATAATCTAGAAATGGTGATAAATATTTAGCAAACACATCAGTACCAAGACCTAAATAATCTAGAAATGATAGAATAATAAATAAGGTAAAATATGGACTATATTATATTTATATTTCTATCCTACATATTTGGTTAATTGTAAGAACTATTTTACCCACCAAGGTCATTTACCAGTTGTAGGGTGCTTTAACTTCACAACTGATGAAGTATGAATACCATGTTAAACTGCATGTAGATGTAGTATGTATGTGCCGTGTTAAACACAAACAAATATTTGAACTATCAAGTTTAAGCTGTTAAGGGGTGGCTAACCTAAGTATGCTAGTGGTTTATCAGTTCCACTGGATTCTGCATGCTCCATGTTCCTATACACATAATTAATTAAAATTAGCATAGGATGGTATATTCTAGTTGCAACATAAATACGACTGTCAATGTTTAAGCATCAAAGAATATGCAATCATAAGTTGGACGTCCAAGATGATTCCTAGTACGGCTAGAAAACATGCATGCCCAAACTGGAATTCCTAAGGCAGAGGTGACCAGCGAGATAGAAAATTGAAACTGCTCCATGGGTATGATCTTGAGATGAACATCGATAGGCATTTTTACCTCCAAAAAGTCATGAGAGGCTTCAAAATTTTCATTGACAAACAAGGTTAGCTCCTCGGTTTCATAAAGTTTTCATAGTACCAAAGTAGTGAACTTTTTGTCAGATTATCAACGAAGATTGAACCAATGAATGATTATGCATATAACGGTTTTTAGTTGAACATGCTGGAATAGAGAGACCTATATGAAGATAAAAAAGGTCAATTAGCTATTTTTAGGTGAATACACTGGAAGAGATAGCCTTGTATGGAGAACAAAAGGGTTATCTAAGGTGACTGACTGAATTCTGAAGACGTACATTTGAAAAAACTGAAAAGGGGTCACATCGAATAACCTCGTCCATTTAGGGGAGTATAGAATAGTTCCTCGAATAGGGACTACTAAATATGGAATTGGTTCGAACCACCATAACTAAGAAAAACATATGTTAAATGTTGCAGATTTTCACAAATTGAGGAAAAATTTGATTGAAAAATACTAGTTCTTGTCTAATCTCTAGTTTGATCGTAAAGTATATACTACATCCTTGGATTAATTTAGGCAGACTCAATACTTCCTGGGCATAAAGACCAATCATGATAAGCAATATATGATTCTACATAATAAGACATCCCCCATCGGACATAATCCATTAAAAAATGTAGTAGCACATACGTGATAGTGGTTCCTGTCTCTATAGAATCCAATCTCATCATAAGAATTCTTATGACCAAACAAAAGGAAATCAATGGTATGCTCCAGTGCCATATGACATAAAACCATCAGTCAGAAATGTGGAGAACATGCCAGGTAAATTTATATGGATCCATCTATAGTAATGGCCTGCTTGCAAACGACACATGACGAAGAGTAAAATTTCACGAAAATAGATCTACATCCAACCTGTCGTGGATTTGTCACGGCAGATGTCCTAGTGTGAGGACTTATTCGTGAGGCCAACACATCTATGTGGCAGCTTGAGAGGGGTTGATCGTGATGAGAGACACGAGGTGGATCAACACACAAGACAAGGATTAAGACAGCTTCGGGCCCCGGGAATCATCATCCGGTAATAGCCCTACATGCTGTTTGTGGCTAGATCTCATTATGCTCATGAGGGAGTCGCCACATAAATCGGCTCTCCTCTAGTTGTGTCTAGCCCTAGAAATTATTTCCCCCTTCTTAGGGTGCCCTGCCCCTCCTTATATAAGTTGGAGGGGCGGGTTAAATGTGGAGTCCTAGTCGGATTAAGACTTAAAATTATTATGACTTCTCATCACGGGCTTCTCTCCATGGGCTTCTTAACGTCTTGGGCTTCTTAACGTCTCGGGTTTATTAACCCCAGGCGACTCTGTCTGCCGGGTTATAACTGTCTTCCGGGTCATAACTGTCTACCGGGTTATAACTATCTGACAGCTTACAACTGTCCGCCGAGTTAAAGACTATCTACCGGCTTACAACTGTCTGCCGGGTCAGAGACTATATCTGCCGGCTTATAACTGTCTGTCGGGTTAGAGACTATCTGTCGGCATACAACTGTCTGCCGGGTCTCACCAGCTGGGTTAGCATCTGAGATGACTTAAGCCTCAGGGCGACTTATCCTTATGAGCCAGGTCTTGGTCGTGGGGTATATCCCCAACATTAGCCCTTAGCTTAGCTTTGAATCTATTCATGCTAAACTCTTAAAATAAGAATATATAAAGGGGCCGGCTCACTCAATAAATACCAGTTAACCAGCTCCTGAAAATTCTGAATCTCTGTCATACCTTCCTCATATCCATATTACCTGTAGCCCCAAAGTCTTAAGAGGGGAGCGTAGTAACAGCTTAAGACTTGCTTCAATATAAATGTTGCAATTTGAAGAAATCCAGGTTGTTCATCTCAATTACTAGTCAAAACTGAATATTCCACATATGTAGCCCCCAAGTGCCGGGTTGTCATGCTTATAGCAACCTGGGACTTGTAATTGCTTTATGCTTATAAAAACTTCAACCAATGTAGCCCCCAAGGGCCGGGTCATTATGCAATAATGAGCAGGGACTTTATATATACTTCATCGAAAATAACATCATATGATGTAACCCCCACCATGGGGCTCGAACCCACGTCCACAAGGTTAAGAGCCTTGTGCTCTACCAACTGAGCAGTGGATTCTTCAATATAATGATTAAGGCTTGTGTACTTTGAATTTTTTACACGAGTAATTAGTAGCCCCCAAGGGCCGACTCATTACGATGTGATGAGTCGGGTCTTGAATAAGGCAAGTAAAAAATGACCTTGCATTAGCCCCCAAGTTTCATGGTGCATGCTTGCAGCGACATGGGACTTCCATATTTAATATAATCATGTTTTGAATAATGTAGCCCCCAAGTACCGGATCGTAAGCCTGCAGGGACTCGGGACTATTCCTTTCATTGCAGAATAAATCATATCCATTGATAAAGAAATAATAGCCATTGCACTAAAGCGACTTTGAAACCTCAATCATAATACTGGTTATCGACAACCATAATAAAAAACCAGCTATGTTGGCTAATCAATATCTGAGTAATATAATCCGGTATGAAAACCTCAATCATTCAATATCATCATGAAAATCCAACCAATTTGGCTATTAACGATTTGAATATCTCATCGGTTGACAAGTAAATCCGGAGTTGAAATACCCGGCGGCTCTTGGCCAATGGCGACTTAATGCGCATTCATTGTAAGCCAGAATTTTTGTAACCCGGCGGCTTATAGCTTTTCTAAAAATCAAGAACTGATAACCCCATCCATGGAGGCTCATAGTCATGTCCAGATTTTGACAAGATCACTTTGGCGGCTCATAGCCTCAATAAACTCAATATCGAGCAATATAACCCGGGTCTAGTTAACCCGACAATATCTCCAGATGGCCAGATGAAAGCACAAGTGCTCCCTATGTGGTTTTGGTAATTAATGACAACATATCTCTTGTTGGACTAACACTTTTATCTAGTATGTTTCAGATAAGTTCAACAATGGAGTGGCATGGACTAAAGGATGTGGGAACTCCTTCAAGATGCTAAGGACAAAGGATTGGCTCAAGCTTCAAGCTCAAGACTCTTCATTTTACATTTTAGCGATCCAAGATCACATTGAGTCTATAGGAAAAGCCAATACTATCAAGGAGGGATGAGGTGTTGCTTAATGAGCCTCTTGCTTCATGTGCTTAGTGATATGCTCCAAAACCCTCAACTACTTTCCCACTTCCACACATATGTCCTAAACCTAAAGTCAAACTCGGCCCCACCGATTCTTTCTATCCGCGCTACCGAAGTTTGGATGTCTTAGCCACTGCCACAAACCCTAGGCAAATCGGTCTCACCGATAGGGATTTCGGTCTCACCGAGATGGGATTGTAATCTCTCTCGTATGTCCATTATCAAAATCGGTCTCACCGAAGTTTGAGCAATCGGTACTACCGAGATTACAATGCAAACTCTCTGGTTAACTTATTATCAAAATCGGTCCCACCGAGTTTGATAATCGGTCAAACCGAGTTTGCCTGACCAACTCTCTAGAAAGCTTATTACCAAAATCGGTCTCACCGAGTTTGTGTAATTGGTCTTACTGAGATTACGTTATGCCCTAACCCTAACCGAATCGGTCCCACCGAGTTGCATTCCGGGTCCCACCAAAAACCCTAACGGTCACATTATTTGCTAAATCGGTCTGACCGAGTTTAACGATTCGGTTCCACCGAGTTTGGTAGATTATGTGTAACGGTTAGATTTTGTGTGGAGGCTATATATACCCCTCCACCTCCTCTTCATTCATGGAGAGAGCCAGCAGACTGAACCTACACTTCCAGCATCCTATTTCTGAGAGAGAACTACCTACTCATGTGTTGAGGCCAAGATATTCCATTCCTACCATATGAATCTTGATCTCTAGCCTTCCCCAAGTTGCTTTCCACTCAAACCCTCTTTCCACCAGATCCAAATCTTATGAGAGAGAGTTGAGTGTTGGGGAGACTATCATTTGAAGCACAAGAGCAAGGAGTTCATCATCAACGCACCATTTGTTACTTCTTGGAGAGTGGTTGTCACGCCCAATATGCGACCCTATCCAAAAGGAACTCGAAGGTCCCACCAAGGATAGACCCGCATATTGAAACGCTTTTGCAAGGTGGATATCATTACATCAACATTACATAATTCATTGGGATTCATACATAAGGCACAAATGCCACAAGAATACATCAACATCATACACAAGAAAACAACTTCCGACTACGGATGAAACATAAACAGTAACTCAAACGACATCCACCCTGCTAGCCCAGGCTGCCGACCTGGAACCTATCCCCTGATCGAAGAAGAAGCAGAAGAAGAACTCAACGCAAGCAAGCATCGCTCTCGCGTCATGATCATCGCATAACCTGTACCTGCAACTGGTGGTGTAGTAATCTGTGAGCCACGAGGACTCAGCAATCCCATTACCATGGGTATCAAGACTAGCAAAGCTTAAAGGGAAAGGAAGGGATAAAGTGGTGAGGTTGCAGCAGCGGCTAAGCATATATGGTGGCTAACATACGCAAATGAGAGCGAGAAGAGAAACAAAGGAACGTTCGTCAACTAGTAATGATCAAGAAGTGATCCTGAACTCCTACTTACGCCGACATAACCCGAAACCGTGTTCTCCTCTCGATCAACCCCGAAAAGAGACACTCACGATTACGCATACGGTTGGTGTATTTTAATTAAGATCAACTTCGGGTTTTCTACAACCGGACATTAACAAATTCCCATCTGCCACATAACCGCAGCACGGCTCTCGAAAAGTTTATACCTGCAGTGGTGTCCCAACTTAGCCCATGATAAGCTCTCGCGATCAACGAAGGATATTCCTTCTCCCCGTGAAGACCCGATCAGTCTCGGAATCCCGGCTACAAGACATTTCACATCAATAAAACAAGACCAGCAAGACCGCCCGATGCGCCGACAATCCCGATAGGAGCTGCACATCAAGTAAAACCAATCCTCAAGTTGCCCCAAGGTGGCCCCGCAGGCGGCTCGGTTCGAACCAGCACTTAGAGAAGCACTGGCCCGGGGGGGCTAAATAAAGATGACCCTCGAGAGAGCGACTCCCAAGGGAAAAATAGGTGGTGGTGAGGCAAATGGTAAAACCAATGTTGGGCCTTGCCGGAAAAGTCTTATTCAAAGCGAACTGTCAAGGGGGTCCCATAAATCACCCGACCGCGTTAGGGACGCAAAATCCGGGAACATAACACCGATATGACGGAAACTAGGGCGGCAAGAGTGGAGCAAAACACCAGGCATAAGGCCGAGCCTTCCACCCTTTACCAAGTATATAGATGCATTAATTAAATAAGATATATTGTGATATCCCAACAAGTAAACATGTTCCGACAAGGAACAACATCTCCATGTTCCAACAAGGAACAAACTTCATCTTCACCTGCAACTAACAACGCTATAAGAGGGGCTGAGCAAAGCGGTAACATAGCCAAACAACGGTTTGCTAGGAAAGGTGCAAAAAGGTTAGAGGCTGACATGGCAATTTGGGATGGCTTGATAAACAGGTAATAGGTAGCGCAGCATAGCGATAGAACGAAGCAACTAGCATAGCAATGATAGTAGTGAGATCCGTAGAAGCGGTCATCTTGCCTGAAATCCCATAAGGAAGAAGAACGAGTCCATGAAGAAGGCGAATGGATGAAGCCGAACCAAGCGTGAGCGAACGAATCCTCACGATCGCAACGAAACAGGAACTAACAAGAAGAAGCACACAACATAGTAAACACACCACACATGAACAAGACAAGATGCACAACAAACATGATGCATGACAAATCTAGATGAGGCTACTCATGGCAAGAGATGAAGCAAACAAGAGCAACACATCAAAGCAAGTTTAAAAGAGGCCGAACAACATATAACAATTCGGTAAGTCCTCATATGCAAATTTCGAAATAGGTCCAGATCTGAATAAACCTTATGTTCAAGTTGTTAAACAGCAAGTTAAGATGCACCATGATGATCTACACGAAATTCTAGTCAAGTTACATATAAAGTTCATTAGATTCAGAGCTACGGCATAGAAGATATGAGCAAAACAAGATAAGCATGGCATTGATGCAAAATGCACACAAACATCAAGCAAACACCTCAAAACAAGGATGCAACATGATAATATGAAACTACATGCAAAATCAAGCAAGTTTCATATAGAGCACACTCAAAACGGAGCAACGGATCAACACATACACACTATACAAGTTATAGCAACAATCTGTCTAAAACAGCAACTAGGCATATTGCAAGCATCAAAACAACATGCTACAGCACCCCAACATAATAACAAAAGGCAAGGGAATGATGTACAGGTAAAGCATTACAAAACATGACACTGAGCTATCTCCAGAAATCACTAGAACATGCTAAAAAACACATGGCAAGATTGCAAATAATAACAGTTTCAGACTTTAGCAGAAATCACTAGAACTCTGTCTGCCGGGTTATAACTGTCTGCCGGGTCATAACTGTCTGCCGGGTCATAACCATCTGTCAGGTTATAACTATCTGCCGACTTACAACTGTCTGCCAGGTTAAAGACTATCTACCGGCTTACAACTGTCCGCCAGGTCAGAGACTATCTGCCGGTTTATAACTATCTGCCGGGTCCGAGACTATCTGTCGGCTTACAACTGTCTGTCGGGTCTCACCAGCCGGGTTAGCATCTAAGATGACTTAAGCCTCAGGGCGGCTTATCCTTATGAGCCGGGTCTTGGTCGTGGGGTATATCCCCAACACAACCTGACTTGAAAAATGGAGATGGCAGATCAAGATGAGCAACATGACTGGTTCATGCATCATTCATCATCTAGTTTGATGAAGATGAACATATGCGTGCGGCAGCCAACAATTTGTTTCAACAAAAAAAATTGAGTGTGCTTCGTTGTTGTATCCAATTGATTGCAGATTGAAATACACATATCACTTCTTCCAATTAAATCCAAACACCATGAATCTGGTACATGAATAAATTGAACGGGTAGGAAGCAAGAGTCAATGGATTGGGATTAATAAGAGATCCAAATTATGCAAGATGATTGAACAGCTAATAAAAATGAAGGTGTACCTGCAGAGTGAGTCGGATTTGCCGATCAGGCGGCCACGGGGTGAAACTGTGGTGGCTGCAAGGGCTCCAGGTTTGCCCGTCCAACACACTTGGTACCTGAAGTAGAAGGGGATGAGCGATGGTTGAGCCTTGAACTCATGCTCAGGAATATTTACAATAGAGTGATTCAGATTCCGGAGCAGGCGTCCTGTCGGTGCGGTGGTGGCGGCCAGGTCTCCAATTTATCCCATCCAGCACATGTGCTACTGGACGGAGATTAGCATCGATGGTGGATTCTTCAACTCGCTTTGACTTCCCAGAGCAAAAAATATCAAATATGGATAAGGTGTTCGGACACCCATCTATATAGTACGTAGTACTGATGCAAATAGAGAAGATGGGGAGGGAGAAGAATATCCACCTGACTCATCTAAAAATTAGCATGGGAGACGATGGATGAATTAAAGTATTGTACCGCGGCCTGATGGGATTGCTTGTCGCCGCTGCCGGCTTCTTTTGCCCCAGATTGTTCGTGGTTGTCAGTGTGAGGAGGGGCCATAGCAGGGCAACACCTGTGCACAGGCTTCCTCGGTTGTGCGGGGTACCGCATCAGGTGCGTCTGAAGCCTCCAGCGTGGGAGGCCCGAAGCAAAGCGTCCGACTGGAATCATGGCCGCGACGATGATGGCCACGTCTGGTACATCCGAGGATGCCAGCGCAAGGAAGGACCGAAATAGAGGCAGAGCGGCACGTCCGAGGCCGCCGGTGCAAGGAGGGCTCATAGCAGAACAACGGCGTGCACACCTACTGATTTGGCTGCATGGGGATTGCGACATAGATCACTCCTTCCACGGAAAGGTTGACGGGGATCCAACGCGAGCGCCATAGCTAAGAGCTCGGACGCACTTTCAATCAGGAAGGGCGTTGGTGCAGGAGGAAGTGCCTTGCTGTGAAGGTGTTGGAGGGACTGGGAGATTGGAAAACGGAGGGGTGGATGATTGCTCGCATCCCCGATCCATTTCATGTGCGTTTGTGGTGGGGTCATTGGGAGTGGCAGAAGAATCGGTGAAGATGAGCAGTCCGGCAAATTAAGTCCTGGACACATGCGTAGTTGGCGGGTGGCTAAAAAAACTGACGACTGACGTGGTAGTGTGATGGATGGATAGGTTGCACTAAATTATGACGTGGCATCAAGCTGATGTGGATAGTGTGCATGTTGAGAGAATTGGTAATAGTGGGGATCAACTTCTTAATAATGTAAGATTTCTCTTGACGTTGATTCTTTGAAACTTAGATATATTCCACCCAAGCATGATATCAATGAGTCTCTCAAGCTATGAGAATTTCCATTGATGAGTGCAAGGAAAGAACCGCTAAGATGCGTGCAAAAAAAGATTGGTTCATAAAAGTGTGTTCTTCTAGTTTTCGTGAAAATAATGATGAAGATCTTAAAGTGATTGATGTGACTCCTATTGAATCTTTGTTTTCCATATAAATCTTGATAAAGATGGGATTGGAGATGAGTCAATTTTAGTTAAAAGGCTTCCCAATGATTCAGAGTCTTTAGATCTTGATGCAAAAATTGATAAAAGTGGGTTGGAGAGGTCAAACTTTAAGTAGCAATGAACCCACTCTTTTGGATTTCAAGGAACTTAATTATGAATAATTGTTCCTTAATAGATTGTATTTCTTTATTGCAATACATGTTGAATTCTCCTCATGCTTGTAATCAAAACCAAGCTTTTACTAAACATATCGTTGATGCTATGATGCAATCTTTTGAAGAAAAGCTTGAATTGGAAGTTCCTATCCCTACAAAACTTTATGATGAGTGGGAACCTACTATTAAGATTTAATTTAAAGATTATGAGTGACATGCTTTGTGTGATTTGGGTGCTAGTGTTTCCACGATTTCGAAAACTTTATGTGATGTGTTAGGTTTCCGTGAATTTGATCATTGTTCTTTAAATTTGCATCTTGTGGATTCCACTATTAAGAAACCTATGGGAAGGATTAATGATGTTCTTATTGTTGCAAATAGGAATTATGTGCCAGTGGATTTCATTGTTCTATATATAGATTGCAATCCAACATGTCCTATTATTCTTGGTAGACCTTTCCTTAGAACGATTGGTGCAATTATAGATATGAAAGAAGGAAACATTGGATTTCAATTTCTGTTAAGGAGAGGTATGGAACATGTTCTAAGAAAGAAAATTAAATTACCTTACGAATCTATTATGACAGCCACTTATGGATTGCATGCCAAAGATGACAATACTTAGATCTATTCGTGTTTTATGCCTAGTGTCGGTGCGGAACGACACCTATGGGATCACAAGAATCCCTACTACGGTTGCCGGAGCGCGGGGTTGCGAGGAGAGCAGGGCTAGTAGGCCGCACAAGGATCGTTTACCCAGGTTCAGGCCGCGAGGATGCGTAAAACCCTAGTCCTGCTTTGGTGGGTGTATTTCAGAGAGTTCTTGAGCTCTCGAACTAGCTGTGGTTAGTGCGTGGTTCGAAAGAGCCGAACCCTTCTCCAGTATGCCATGGGCCTCCTTTTATAGGAGAAAGGGGCTGCCACAGTGGCACGCAGGAGGTGGAAAGGCGTACAGTGCCCTGAGCTTATCGCTCATATTACAGGACAAGACGCATTTAATGTGTAGCTTAGGTCTCCCTTTGCTTTATTGGGGACGGGGGCGAGGCCCGTCCTGTCCATCGCCGCTCCTCCTCGCTTTGACACGCGCCCTGGCCAACGATGCGTTTAGCGCCATGTAGGCAGGCAGGCAGCTGAGGTGGCGCGGTGGTGGAGCCTTCACGAAGATCTGCATGCCGCTATGCAGGCGCTTGATGTGTTGGCCTGGGAGCTGCATGTTGCCACGAAAGTGCCCGCCTAGCTGGTTGGGCTGGCAGCTGCATGTTGAGCGGCGGTGGAAGCTTGGTTGGCGCGGACCTGGCGGTGGCCCTGCAGGCGTCCTTGGTGAGGGCCTTGCCGGGTGACCCGACAAGGGTCTTGCCGGGTGGCCCGGCAAGGGTCTTGCCGTGGCATGCTGTCTTCCCCGGCAAGGGCCTTGCCGGGGGTCTGGTGACCTTCTTCGGTAAGGGTCTTGTCGAGGGTCGTCGTCTTCTAATCCTCATCTGATCTTGAATATATCTTCACAAATATCTGCATGCCACCAGAGAGGTGCCTTCCTGAGCCCTGGCCCCACGTGGATGATGGCGTTGGGGTCCGTGGGCTCAAGGGTGGCTCAATTCTGTTGGTGTGGGGCGAGCTGCCCCAACAAGGGTCTTGCTGGGGCTGCTGAGGCTGTCCCAGCAAGGATCTTGCCGGGGGAACCTGCTTCGTCCCTCTGCTCCTTGCGGTCTTGGCCTTGGCGTTGCTTTGATTGTCTTGGGCTTCGGTCTTACCTTGGCTTACCTCCCCTGCTCTCCTTGGTGCGACCGCGGGCGCGGCTCTGACTGCCCGTGCACATGTAAATGGGTACGAAAGTGCGCCCCTCTTTCTGTACACCGACAGGAGCCCCCGAACCTGGGCCACACATAAGCGCGACACATTGTTGGGCCAGGCCCAAAAGCAGTGCTTGGCAGGCGGGGCGGTTTTACCGCAGAAGACATTTTGGCTGCGCCTTCCGATGATCCGCGCGCGTGGCGCGGTGTGGAGAGGTGTGCGTGACGTGGGCGGCATGCGTGGGGCGGTTTCCACACGCATGCGTCACATCACAGTAAATGGGCAGCGCGCCCTACGGTTTCCCCATAAAAAGGGATAACCGCGGGCGCACTGTTCCTTTTACCCTTCGCGCACCCCCAATCTCACAAACCTCAGCCCGCCTTCCTCTTCTTCCCCAAGCTTCGTTCCTGCTCGCCACTGTTGCGTTTCCGCCGCCCTTTGTCCCGCCCTCCTCCCCCAGCCGCCATGGTGCCAAAATCCACCAAGGGCAAGGGAGTGGCCAAGGACGCTGGAGCTGCGGAGCCGCCGGAGAGTGCGCTGGCGGTGCAGTGGACGCAGTCCGCCGTCTTCCCCTCGACGGTTGACGTGTTCGAGCTTCGGGACTACTTCAGGCCCCTGTGGGGGGTGAATATGGGGGGAAGGGGGGAGGATTCAGGGCATCCAGCCACGCGCGTCATCCCCGCCGAGTGCGCCGAGGCTGCCCCAAATCGGTACCCCTTCTTTGTCGACTATTTTTCCTGCGGGCTCTGTCCTCCTTTCTCCGATTTCTTCAGCAACGTCATGCATACCTTTGGCTTCCGCCTCCTGGATTTTACTCCGAACGCGGTGGCGTGCATGGCCCTTTCCGCGCATCTCTGCGAGGGCTTCGCCGGAGTGCACCCCAACACGGCGCTCTTCCGCCATTACTTCTCCCTTCGGATCCAACCAGGGGACGCCATCTCCGGTTGCATCGCCTGGGTCTCAAGATCCAAGGGAGCGTATCCGGAGGGCGCTACGAAGGAGAGGTGGGAAGAATGGCGGGGCCTATGGTGCTGGATCGAGGAGGAGGACCCGCCAGCGTTCTGCGAAGTTCGCCGGGCGCCGCCGGTCCGCAGAAATGATTGGAGCGACATTGATGCTGACGACAAAAAGTTCACGGTCGCCACCACCAGGATCCGCCGGCTCATCGAGGCCGGCCTCACCCTTGAGATGATCAGGGCGGACTTCATCCGCCGCCGGATCGCTCCACTGCATAACAAGGGGAGGCCAGCCTGGCTCTTCACGAACCCCGCCGACATCATGCGGCTTCGCCCCGGCCTCAACCACAACTTCATAGTGATGGGGCACGCCCATTTCTGCTAGTGGCTCTTCCAGCTTGACGTGGGCCGTGACGACGAGGTCAAGTGGACCGGCAAGGTCGCGAGGGCCGCCGCGAAGGCCGGCAAGGTCCTCAAGGGGCCTCTGTTCAAGCTACCGACAGGGGTGGTCCCATTGTGCAATAACTCACGCCAGTCCAAAATCATTGCTATGATGCCGGACTGCAACGCGCATGGCCCTGACCCGAGCTGGAAGGAGTCGGAGGACGCTGAGGTGCAGCAGTTCTTCGACACCCTGCACGAGGGGTACGTCAACGCCGGCGCCGAGCGGCTGCTTGTTCAGGACACCACCCAGGCGGAGCTGGAGTACATCGCCACCAGGGCGAGGGAGGCACAGCTTGCCGAGGAGGCCGACAGCACTGGCGGTGTGGAGGACTAGGCTGCACCGGCCACGAAGGAGGAGGAGCTCGCCCGGTGGGCGGTGGCCGCCGGGGGAGCCAGCAGCGCCGGCACCGAGGCTCCTCTGGTTGACGATGTGACCAGCGAGTCATCGGAGGAGGAGGCCGAGACCGCAGGCCCGACGCCGGCTATCGGGAGAGGGCGAGTCTTGCGGCGGGCCACTTCCGGCGAGCCGGTCCGGCCCGGCAGGGCTGCGTAGCCGCAACTGACCTTGGAGGGGTCCGGGCGCCATACGAGGGCCGCAGCGGTGAAGAAGCCGGCGAAGGCCGCGGTGAAGAAGAAGACAGCTGCCCCTTCTTCATCCAAGCGTGCCCAGACACCGCCTCCTTCCCCTCCTCCGGCGGATGTTCATACGGAGGTCACCTTTGATTATGGATCCCTCAGCTCGAGGAGGAAGAGGAAGACGGCAGAAGAGGAGGCGGACGACGAGTAAGCATCTGGTTCCTTTTTGTTATCTCTGTCTCCTCAATCTCTGTTGCTCATCTTGACTTGTCTTCGTCTTTGTAGGGATGTAGAGACGCTGGCCCAAAGAGTGAAGAGGGCCAAGGTCTCGGCGGGTGGCCAGCCCCCGGCTGGTACTTCGAGGGCGCCGTTGGTGGTGTTGAGCAGCCCAGACAACAGCCCCCAGCCTAGCCCCCAACGTGAGTTCTTCACTCTTCTCCTGTCGACATGTGTCAGGGGCGCGACACTTTGGTGCTGACCTTGCCAGGTATGCAGGAGGAGAGCAGCAGGAGGAGGAGCCGCAGAGGGCTACTCCCAACACGCCGCCCCCATCGACCACGCCGCCCCGAGGGGCGTCCCCGGCAAGGGCGCCAAGTACCGAGCCCATGCACATGAAGGAGGAGGAGGAGGAGAACTTGGGCGCTGGCGGCTTTGCCTCGACGCCAAATGTTGGCGGGAAGGGGACTTCTGTTTCCTAGCCCGGTACCGGCACTGGCAAGCCGTTCGCCGATCGTCCCTGTTCCTTTTTCTTTCTGGTTCTTGGTCTTGGCCTCACCTCACCCCCTCCTTTGGTGTCCAGATCCCTCCTCGGTGAACCCAGAGGACGTGGACGCCGTCATCGAGGACTTCGCCAAGGCCGCCGAGGTGGACGCCGAGAAGATCGCCGCGGAGGTGGCCGCCAAGGGTGCTGCTGAGTACACTGCCAAGGGGCCCGCCGGGGAGGCCGGCAAGGCCGCTGCTGAGGAGACCGGCAAGGGGCCCGCCGGGGAGGCCGGCGGGGCCGCTGCCGAGGAGGAGGAGGAGGAGGCTGGCGACCAGCCTTCCTCCTCCGCTGCTTCTGGCTCCGGCAAGTACCTGAGGGTGAGTGACGACTTGTTCGTCCACCTTCCAGGCGTGTCGAGCACCAGGACACCCGTTGAGGGAGAGGTGTTCGACTAAGAAGTGCTTACCACTGCCGGGCTTGAAGTCGTCGACGAGCCAATCGTTGGTGGCGACGGCTCGCAGGAGGAGCGGCTCCTCCATGCCATGGGCGCCAGCTTCCGGAAGCTCCATGCGCTCCACCACGCCCGCCTGAACAAAGTTAAGTCCAGGACAACGGTGGTGGAGAAGGCTGAGGCGGACCTCCAGGAGCACGTCGCCGAGAAGCAGGACTGGTTCCGCAAGGCCCACAAGGATCTCAAGGCTGCCCAAGGCGAGCTGGCCAGGCGCAATGTGGAGCTCACCATGAAGCTCGGGGACGTCGAGAAAGCTCAAGAGACGGCGAGGAACTTGGCCGCGGCCGCCGAAGCCGCCCGGACCCAGCACGAGGCCGCGCTGAACTCCCAGGAGGAGGACCTCACTGTACGCGAGGGGAAGCTTGCCGCCATACTTCACGACAAGGATGCGGAGTTGGAGACGCTTGTATTGCAGCGAACGAGTGAGCTGGAGCAGGGGAACAAAGAGGCACTCGATGCCCAGGCCCAGGTTCACGCCGGCAAGGTGGAGGAGTTGGAGGCGGAGCATGACGGGCTGAAGGAGCAGGCCCTGAAGCTGTCCCAGGAGAGGGACATGCTTAACAAAGGTTCTCGGCAGCAGGCGCAGGGCGCGGTCGCCAAGAAGGCCGGGGAGCTCTCCGAGGCCAGCAACTCCATCAAAGACCTCAAGCTGAAGCTGGAGAGTCTCGAGAAGGTGCTGTCGGAGGCCAAAACCCGAGAGGGGACCCTGGCCAAGGAGCTGGAGGCCGAAAAGCAGTTGCGGAAGAACGAGGGCCTCAACTTTGCGGATCACGTGGAGGGCGAGAAGCGTTGGCTCAATCGCCACGCCACCGTCGCCAACCAGGCCGCCACGCAGCTGGCCATCATGGGGATGCCGGACATGAGGTATATCCCGGAGCAAAGCGTGAGCACCAATTGCAGCCTGACCATGTTCTTTGAGAAGGTTGTCGGCGCTCTGGAGCGGCTCCACGCCAACCGGGCGGCCTCACTGGCCGATGAGTCCCGGAGGCTCTGCCAGGGTGCCATGACCAAGGTTCTCACCAAGGTGGCACACGGCTACCCCGACCTCGACTTCGACACCGTGCAAGAGAGCTTGCTGGAGGGTACTGACCTCGCGCCGCTCAGGGAGCGCATCAAGCTCATCATCAGCCGAGTCAGTGAAATCCAGAGGGTGGAGGGCCACCGCTGGGTTTAGGCATCCCGTCCTTTATCGCCGCTGCAGGTTCACAACCAAGACAATTGCTATCTCTAGTTAGAACCGCAACAACAATTTGATGTAATATAACTCTGCAACACTTTCAGTATTATGCATGTTATTTTCCTGCTCGATCTTCCTTTGCATGTCCTCCCTACGTTACTGGGTAGGCTCGCCGGCACGTAAACCCAATGCGGCGTCTTGGGGACGGATCCCCAATGGCCCGCCGGGTGTGCTTGCTACCGGGCGAACCACCTTGCCGCCCTCAGCGCGGCCGCCCGAACTGTCAAGCTTGACTCGAGTTAGAGTCGGGAGCGTTGCCAAGTGCGGAAGGCTACCCCGCCACTCTCGACGCGGCCGCTTTGAGCTGTTGAGCGGACTTGAAACAGAACAAGGGCGTTGCCAATTGCGGGAGGGCCCCTTTGCGTGCAGGTTTCTCATACATAGGCGAGATCTCCGAGGATGATAACTTTATGTATAGGAGGAAATAACTTCAAGCTCTGAATGACTTAGCTTTTCTATTGCCGAGCCGGCGTCGTTCCTCCGGCCGCCTTCTTCTCAGGAGCCATGGCGATGAAGAACCGCTAGACTAACTACTAGACCAGATCCTCCCAATTGCATCCCCTACCTGGCGCGCCAAAGATGTCAGTGCGGAACGACACCTATGGGATCACAAGAATACCTACTATTGTTGCCGGGGTGCGGGGTTGCGAGGAGAGTAGGGCTAGTAGGCAGCACAAGGATCGTTTACCCAGGTTCGGGCCGCGAGGATGCGTAAAACCCTAGTCCTGCTTTGGTGGGTGTATTTCAGAGAGTTCTTGAGCTCTCGAACTAGCTGTGTCAGTGTGTGGTTCGAAGAGGCGAATCCTTCTCCAAGATGCCATGGGCCTCCTTTTATAGGCAAAAGGGCTGCCACAGTGGCACACAGGAGGTGGAAAGGCGTCTGATGCTCCCTGAGCTTATCGCTCGCATTACAGGACAAGACGCATTTAATGCATAGCTTAGGTGTCCCTTTGCTTTATTGGGGACGGGGGCGACGCCCGTCCAGTCGGTCGCCGCTCCTCCTCGCTTTGACACGCGCCCTGGCCAGCGATGCGTGTAGCGCCATGTAGGCAGGCAGGCAGCTGAGGTGGCGCGGTGGTGGAGCCTTCACGAAGATCTGCATGCCGCCACGCAGGCGCTCGATGAGTTGGCCTGGGAGCTGCATGTTGCCACGCAGGTGCCCGCCCAGCTGGTTGGGCTGGCAGCTGCATGTTGAGCGGCGGTGGAAGCTTGGTTGGCGTGGACCTGGCGGTGGCCCTGTAGGCGTCCTTGGTGAGGGCCTTGTCGGGTTTCCCGGCAAGGGTCTTGCCGTGGCGTGCTGTCGTCCCAGGCAAGGGCCTTGCCGGGGGTCTGGTGGCCTTCCTCAGTAAGGTCCTTGCGGAGGGTCATCGTCTTCATCCTCATCTGATCTTGAATATGTCTTCACAAAGATCTGCATGCCACCACAGAGGTGCCTTCCCGAGCCCTGGCCCTACGTGGATGATGGCGTTGGGGACCGTGGGCTCAAGGGTGGCTCGCTTCTGTTGGTGTGGGGCGAGTGAGGGAGTCCTAGATTAGGGGGTCCTCGGACAGCCGGACTATATCCTTTGGCCAGACTGTTGGACTATGAAGATACAAGATTGAAGACTTCGTCCCGTGTCCAGATGGGAGTCTCCTTGGCGTGAAAGACAAGCTTGGAAATACGGATATGTAAATCTCCTCCCTTGTAACCGACTCTGTGTAACCCTAGCCCCCTCCGGTGTCTATATAAACTGGAGGGTTTAGTCCGTAGGACAACAACAGTCATACCATAGGCTAGCTTCTAGGGTTTAGCCTCTACGATCTCGTGGTAGATCAACTCTTGTAATACTCATATCATCAAGATCAATCAAGCAGCAAGTAGGGTAGTACCGCCATCGAGAGGGCCCGAACCTAGGTAAACATCGTGTCCCCCGCCTCCTATTACCATCCGCCTTAGATGCACAGTTCGGGACCCCCTACCCGAGTCCGCCGGTTTTGACACCGAAATTGGTGCTTTCATTGAGAGTTCCACTGTGCCGTCACCGTAAGGCTTGATGGCCCCTTTGATCGTCGCCAACGATGCGATCCCGGGTGAGGTTTTCCTCCCCGGAAAGATCTTCGTATTCGGCGGCTTCGTACTGCGGGTTAACTCGCTTGGCCATTTGGAGCAGATCGAAAGCTACGCCCCTGGCCATCAGGCCAGGTTTGGAAACTTGAACTATACTGCCGACATCCACGGAGACTTGATGTTCGACGGATTCGAACCCATGCCAGGTGCGCCACACAATCACGACGAGCATGATTTAGCTCTGCCGTTGGACTGTATTCGGGAGATCACACCTGTAACTACTCCGGCCCTTAATTCGGAGAAAATTGCTCCATTGGAGGTCGGGTGGATAGACCCCGCCACGGAGGCCACACTCTCAGTGGAAATAGAGCCGAATACTGACTTCACCTCCTATGAGAGCCGTGTTGCCGAACTATTGGACTCATCCCCGGCCACGGGCTCCGATCCGCCTGCGTCCGTGCCTATCGAATCCGATTGGGCATCGATCATGGAGTTTACCTCCGCGGATATCTTTCAGCACTCGCCTTTTGGTGATGTGCTAAATTCATTAAGGTCTCTGTCGGTGTCAAAACCGGCGGATCTCGGGTAGGGGGTCCTGAACTGTGCGTCTAGGCGGATGGTAACAGGAGACAAGGGACACGATGTTTTACCCAGGTTCGGGCCCTCTTGATGGAGGTAAAACCCTACGTCCTGCTAGATTAATATTGATGATATGTGTTACAAGAGTGGATCTACCACGAGATCAAATTGGCTAAACCCTAGAAGCTAGCCTATGGTATGATTGTTGTTCGTCCTACGGACTAAAACCCTCCGGTTTATATAGACACTGGATAGGGTTAGGGTTACACAGAGTCGGTTACAATGGTAGGAGATCTATGTATCCGTATCGCCAAGCTTGCCTTCCACGCCAAGGAAAGTCCCATCCGGACACGGGACGAAGTCTTCAATCTTGTATCTTCATAGTCTTGGAGTCCGGCCGACGATGATAGTTCGGCTATCCGGACACCCCCTAGTCCGGAACTCCCTCAGTAGCCCCTGAACCAGGCTTCAATGACGACGAGTCCGGCGCACATCTTGTCTTCGGCATTGCAAGGCGGGTTCCTCCTCCGAATTTTATAGAAGATTGTGAACACCAGGATAGTGTCCGGCTCTGCAAAAATAAATTCCACATACCACCGTAGAGAGAATAATATTACACAAGATCAATCTGCTGACGTATTTTGTGGCTTGATGTCGCACCACTACCAAGCCTTCACTCAAATTGTTTTTATTGTTCCACCTCAGCGCGTTTAGCGAAGCGGTTTCCTTGGCACGTCTTGTCGAAGCAGAGATCGTGTTCCCCTTATTCCGGGATTCCCATCAATACGGACGTGGGTAACCCAACCGCGCCATTGATTGTGACGCTTGGGAGATAAGCGAGTTTTACCAGGCCGGTGGGGACACATGCTTTTGTCCGCCGATATAAGGGGATAAGGATCCACCCTTTCACCTGCGCCTTCTTCCTTCTTTGCTCATCCATTCCCGTGCACTCGAGCTCCAGCGCCCAAGTCCGCACTTTCCTCCTCAACCTTCTCCAACCATGTCGGAGCGGGAGGCGGATGGATGGCCTCCTCCGTCACGGAGGGGCACATCACAAGATCATGCTGGAGGCCGAATACTTGTCCGGCGTGATATCAGCGCCAAGGCTGCCCGACGCTGGGCAGCTCATTCCAGCCCAGTCCCCATGAGAGGGTGGTATTTCTCCCCACTTCCTCCGTGGACTAGGTTTTCCACTTCACCCATTTGTCCGGGGCTCATGTTCTACTACGGCTGGACTTCCATGACCTAGCCCCGAAGTTCGTCCTCAACGAATCGGCGTTTATCGTCGTGTGCGAGGCCTTCCTCTGCATCCAGCCCCACTTCGGCTTGTGGCTCAAGACCTTCAGTGTCAAGCCGAAGGTTGTGAAGGGAAACCAAGCAGAGTGCGGAGGCGCCATGGTCAGCAAGATGGCCAAAGTCCTATGGCTCGAGGGCTCCTTTGTGGAGACGATAAAGAGGTGGCAATCGGGGTGGTTCTACATCACCGAGCCACGCGACCCTGAATGGGTGGCGGCCCCCGAATTCAGATCTGGATTCCCCACACGGCTCTCGTCATGGAAAGAGACGGGCCTGAAGTGGGGGGATTCGGACGAGCTATCCGGACTCCAAACACGTGTCCAGAACCTAGTGGGCAAGAATCGCAGGCTTGTCGACGTAATCCAGGTGATGCTCATCCACCGGATTCTCCCATGCCAACAACGGGACTTCGATTTGTGGGAGTTCGATCCGGCACAACACCGAACCTTGAGCCGACTCTTCGATACCACGTACGAAGATGCCTGGAAGGTGCTGTTCAAGGGCGCCGAAGCCCCCGCATCCGCTAACAAAGATCGCGGATACAGCTCACGGTGTCAAGCCGGCGAGGTAATTTATTTTACCCTTTACGGGACTCTTTTTCATAGATTGACTCTACGTGGGATCTAAAAACTCCCTATTCTTCGACAGGCCTGGCTGAAGACGTCCGGACAGATTAACTTTCCGGCTCCTTTGCCAGAAGACCCAGCGGACGCCCGATTGACGGGGCTACTAGCTCCGGCACCCCATGTGGTGCCGGAGAAGAAGGCCAAGAAGGAGGCCACGGGAACTCGAAGGAGCTCCCGACGCCAGGTGCTCTCGGATTCTGGCGTAATCTTCTCCCAAGACGAGGAGGAAGAAGAAGAAGCTTCTCCCCCAGCGGGGGAGGAGAGGAAAAGGAAGGCCGCCCCAACTGGGGAGGCCGGAGGGTCCAAGAAGGGAAGAACCCTTCCTCCGGACTTCTCCACAAACGTCAACGACGACAAGGGGGATTGGCCTACAAGGGCCAAGCCCCTAGCGAGATTGTAAGTGTCCGGATACCCATGGCGTTTTATTATTGCAGAGTGTTCTCCAATGTCGAACCATCGTGCAGCCCGCCCAAAGGCGAGTTCGCCGATTCATCGAGCGGCTCCCTGGGCTCATCGGAAATGGAGAGTACTTCGCTTCCGACCGCCTCCTCGCCTCATGCTGCCGCATAACGCCATGGAGGGGCCCCAAAGGGGCTTGGTCCCGAGGAGGTGGCGAGGAGGTGCCACAAGGCAACCCCGGACTCTAGGCGCGTGGGGGAAGACCCCAGGGCTCTAAGGCCGACCCTTGTCCGGACTCCATTCCGGAACCTTCAAGGTTCCGAGTCCGCAAACGATCCTTCGCAAGAAGGGTAAGACGCCAGTGTCCTTCGTCCAACAGGGGCACCGGATAGCTTCTTGGAGGCGCTCAACGGCGCCTCCATCAGGAGGAGCACCGCATCGTTATGAGTGCGGTGGTCCGACAGTTCGATCCGCCAAGAGCAGGCTGACCAAGCTGCATCAGCTTCTAACAGGCATTGAGGTAAGAAATTTCAATATATGTAAAATGGTACCGCATAGACAGTAGCCCCGATGCTCGGTTTGGTGTTCGGAAAGAAAAGCCGGATCGAGGATCTTTAGAAAGATAAACACAGGAGTCATAAAAATATGTCAATATGGGATTGCGGTGTGTCTTTGACCTCCGCCAGACCGATCATGAGGTCAATAATTTGAAGAAAAACCTCGAGCGGTCCGAGAACGAACTCGGTCATGCCAAGAAGCAGCTCGAGGAAAAAGAAGGTGAGTAATACCTTATGAAAATTGTACCTTACGGAAAAGGATTTGGTTGCAAGAAAAATGACAAGGATAACGTGGGTATTGTAGGGGCCACTAACGAGGTGGCGACCCTGAAGGAGGCGGTGGCCGCGGCCGAACGTAATGCCGCGGAGTGCACCGAGCGAGAGAAGCAGGAGGCGCGGGTGGCGGAGGTACATCAAGAGCTCCGTGATCTCGTGAAAAACATGAGAACTTGAGCGTGACTTGAAGACTCGAGAGTCTCGAGCTTGCAACGGCTCTTGAGAGTGCCAAAGCCGCTAAGGCGAAGCCTACAAGGCCCTCCAGAGATTGAGGCGGTGAAGAAAATAGCAGCGGTAAGGCAGTTTTCATGCAGTAAGCATGTGAGTGTTAATTACCTGTTGCTTCCCGAATTCGGAGCTCTCGAGGCGTTCACAGATCTTCCTTGCAGCGTGTCCGATGTTGCCGCATTCTACCGGGCCGAGGAGGGAGCTCGACGGAGAAGGTCTTCTCTCGTCTCAGATGTCGAGGCCGGACATCCGGTGCTTATAGCGACCAAATTGAAGCAATGGTCGAGCTCCACAAGGCGGCCGAACAGGCCATGAAGGGCCTCATAGTTCGGCTGTGGCCTAAGGAGGCCATGCCTGGGAGCTACTTCGGCCTGGTGCGGCGGCTGGTGGATGTGTGCCCGTGGGTTGAAGTTATCAAGCATTCTGCTTGTATCGAGGGTGCCCGTCGGTTCCTTGCCCGCGCAAAGGTGCACTGGGGCAAGATGGATGCCTAGAAGCTCGTGACGGACCCGCCACCAGAGGGCAAGGAGCATCGCACGCCTGAGATGTATTATAAGAGTGTGCTGAAGGGCGCCCGCACTATTGCGGGTGAGTGCTCCAAAGATGTAATATTTGAGTAGACTCGCATTTTGTTATCCCGTATACTGAAAACTTAGTTCATATGCGCTAAAGCAACGCTTGTTAATTTAAAATATTACCTTCATGCGGTTGTTTATCAAATCGAGAGATGGCAAGTCGTCGGCTTGACCCCCATGCCACGAGTGTGGGGTGTTCGGATAAATTTGAGCTCTTGTTCCCATTTTGGGTCCATCTAGGAGGCGCTCAACACAGCGTAACAAGGCAACCGGACTTATAATGCTTGAACACTCTCACTTAGCCATAGAATTCTATAATTTTAAATTTCGGGAAGCCCCTAGTCTTGGAAGGTCAATTTGGGCGCTATTCACGCCTTTGGCGGACAGTGTCCGGCTCCCTCGCTCTAAGCGGCATAAGTCTTTAAGGACTCACAAAAACCTCTCGAACAGCGACGGTCTCTCGCCTCATCATGACGGGTCAGTTTTAGCTTTCTCCATCGAGGCGTTAACCCAGCCGAACTGGGCGAATCGCAGTTGGTTCTCCCGGTGCTACCTTAGCCGATATAACGGAATGTAAGGTACCAAAACACGGAGCCGGGCAAACCCAACTATTGACCCAAGACATGATCCGGAGCCGATGCATATAGTGCTATAAGTTCGGGGTGCCGCACTTGTGAAAGTGTTCGGACTCATCACACCATAACGCGGGAAACATAAGCCCCTGGTGTATATTAGCCGTACCAAAATGTACGGATGCAACATGTCGTGAATGAACATATGTATGAAAAAGAAATGCAATTAAAAAAAAGGTGCTGCATTGTTTTATTCAAGAAGTGCTGCTACGAATGCAGAACGATGCAAATAGTGCGATAAGCAAGGTATGAGACTGTTAAACATGTCCCCCTCCAGGGGTAGGCTGCAGATTGGTGTATAAAAATGCTCGTAATGGAGACCACCTGTATATTCGTTTGTAGCCTTTATCCTTCCCTGGCTGTTGCATTGTGAGTTCGGCAGGTCTGCTGCCGGACAGGGCTTCTGACAAACGGAGTCCTGTGGGTAAAAAGTAAAAGGTAAAAAGAAAAGAAAAAGGAACGACACACTTGAGAGCCCCTGGTGTGGTTGAGCCGCAGTCTGGGTTTATCGTGGTCGTGCCCCTCTCCCCATGCCCATGGTATCTTCAGAGCATAGTTGTGTACGCGAAGGACCTGGTTTGACGTTTTGCAGGGGCTGGGGTTGGGGCCGCATCGCTCTGGCGATGCTCGGAACGTGCTGTGGTCTTGTTGTAAGTTACTCCGGGCGCGCTTAGCTGTGTCCGGCCGCTTAACGGCCGGACTCGAGAATTGCCTTAAGAGGCTGCATTGCACTTCTGCGGCGGGAGCCGCTGTATGTTCCTCCGTGCGGAGAGAACTCTCAGTGTTTTCGTTGACCGTAATGACTCCTCGTGGGCCTGGCATCTTGAGCTTGAGGTATGCATAGTGCGGCACCGTGTTGAACTTTGCAAACGCGGTACGTTCGAGCAAGGCATGATAGCCGCTGCGGAACGGGACTATGTCGAAGATTAACTCCTCGCTTCGGAAGTTATCCGGGGATCCGAAGACCACCTCCAGTGTAATTGAGCCTTTACAATTGGCTTCTACACAGTATGACGCCTTTAAAGGTCGCTTTTGGTAGGTTTAATCCTTGAGGGTCTATGCCCATCTTGCGACTGTATCCTCGGTAAAGCAGGTTCAGTTGCTGCCGCCGGCCCATCGACTCTGGTTAGGTGAAATCCATCGACGATTGGGTCTAAGACCGGTCTGGCGAATCCACCGTGGCGAGATCTTTGGTGGGGTGGTCCTTCGGTCAAAAGTGATCGGGCAGGAGGACCATGGATTGAACTTGAGGCAACTGGCTCCATCGCGTAGACATCCCCGAGTGCACGCTTCGCTCCCTTTTGGGTATGTGTGTTGCGTATATCATGTTCACCGTCTGCTTTTGTGGGGGAAACCCTTCTGTCCTCTATTGTTCGGCGGTTGGGTCTCGTCCTCGTCATCACTATGCAGCCCCTTGTCATTGCTTTCGGCAATTAACTTGCCTGCCTGCTTGAATACCCAACTGTCCCTGTTGGTGTGGTTAGCTGGCTTTTCGGGGGTGCCGTGTATCTGGCACAAGTGTGTCGAGTATTCGGTCCAAATTGGACGGACCCGGAGTAGTTCTTTTGAATGGCTTTTTCTGCTGACCGGGTTTAGAGCCTCTAAATCCGGCATTGACTGCCGTATCCTCAGTATTGTCGCCGTTAATACGGCGTTTGTTTTCGATACGACGCGGCCTTCCATTTCGGTCCTTGAAGTCCGGACTGCCAGAATGTTTGTTGAGGTTGTTGCTGCGTGCTAGCCAGCTGTCCTCTCCCGCGCAAAAGCGGGTCATGAGTGATGTGAGGGCTGCCATGGATTTCGGCTTTTCCTGTCCTAGGTGCCGGGCAAGCCACTCGTCATGATGTTATGCTTGAAGGCTGCGAGGGCCTCCGCATCCGGACAGTCGACGAGTTGGTTTTTCTTGGTTAAGAACCGTGTCCAGAATTGTCTGGCCGATTCGTCTGGCTGCTGAATTATGTGGCTTAGGTCATCAGCGTCTGGTGGTTGCACATAAGTGCCCTGGAAGTTATCGAGGAATGCGGCTTCCAGGTCCTCACAGCTCCCAATTGACTCTGCTAGCAAGCTGTTGAGCAAATGCCGGGCTGGTCCTTTAAGCTTGAGGGGGAGGTATTTGATGGCGTGAAGATCGTCACCGCGGGCCATGTGGATGTGAAGGACATAGTCCTCGATCCAAACCGTAGGGTCTGTTGTGCCATCATAGGATTCAATATTGACGGGTTTAAACCCTTGAGATTTGATGATCCATTACTTCGTCTGTGAAGCATAGTGGGTGTCTTGGCGCCTCAGATCGGGCGATATCTCGACGGAGCTCAAAAGAGCTTTATGCATTTTGTTCGCCCGCCGGACTTCTTTGTGTCCGGCCACGGTTGTCGTCATGTACCGTGGGGCGCCCACACGATCTGTAGATCGATCTTGATTGTCTTGCCTTGTCCTCCAATATATCTCGCAGGTCCGGAGCATTCCCCTTTGGCCGTGTGCTTTTTGAGCGATGCCGAGTGCAGTTCTAGTGAAGGGCCTAGAGGCCTCTCTGTCGCGACCATGGGTGGTCGGTCAGCCGTATTGTCTCCTGGTGATGCGGGTTCGTAAGCCTCCTCCTCTAATCGGGGGAGCAGCTTGCGTTTAGGGTAGCTTTTGGAGGGGCGTTCGAGCTCATGCTCTTCGGCCGCGAGGACTTCAGTCCATCTATCGGCTAGCAGATCCTGATCAGCTCTAAGCTGTTGCTGCTTTTTCTGGAGGCTATTCGCCGTGGCTATAAGCCTGCGTCTAAAACGCTCTTGTTCGACGGGATTCTCAGGCACGACGAATTCATCGTCGTCGAGGCTTGCTTCGTCTCCGGAGGGAGGCATATAATCCTCTACCTCTTCTTCGCCGCTCTCGTGAGGGCTGGCGTCTCCATCTTCCTGCGCTGGATCTTGCTGGAGTGGATTGTCTTCGGCACTGTCCGGTGTATTGTTATCTCTGGTGCCGGAATCTTCATTCTTGCTGTGGCGGGATTTAGAGCGGCGCCGCTGACGCCGGCGCTTGGGCTGCTTCTTGGAGGGGTGTAACGCCCTCGATGCGGCTATATCTCCCACGTGTCGAGGCACGACTTAGAGGCATAACCGCATTGAAAGCAATGTCGCAAGTGAGGTAATCTTCACACAACCCATGTAATAAATAAGGGAAAGAGATACATAGTTGGCTTACAATCGCCACTTCACACAGTACATAAATAAACATCCATCATTCAGAGTACACTCAAGGTCCGACTACGGAACCAAAATAAAAGAAGATACCCCAAAAGCTAACACAGATCCCCGAATCGTCCCAACTGGGCACCACTACTGATCATCTGGAAAAGACACATAGTAACGACCACGTTCCTCGTCGAACTCCCACTTGAGCTCGGTGGAATCATCTGCACTGGCATCGTCGGAACCTGCAACTGTTTTGGAAGTATCATGAGTCACGGGACTCAGCAATCTCACACCCGCGAGATCAAGACTATTTAAGCTTTTAGGAAGGACATAGTAGTAAAGTGGAGCTGCAGCAAAGCGACTAGCATATATGGTGGCTACATCGCAAAAGAGAGCGAGAAGAGAAGCAAAGCACGGTCGTGAAACTAGTAGCGATCAAGAAGTGATCCTGAACTACTTACGTCAGACATAACTCCAACACCGTGTTCACTTCCCGGACTCCGCCGAGAAGAGACCATCACGGTAACACACGCGGTTGATGTGTATTTTAATTGAGGTCAACTTCGGGTTTTCTACAACCGACATTAACAAATTCCCATCTGCCTCATAACCGTGGGCACGGCTTCGAAAGATATTACCCTGCAGGGGTGTCCCAACTTAGCCCATTATAAGCTCTCACGGTCAACGAAGGATTATTCCTTCTACCGAGAAGACCCGATCAATCTCGGAATCCCGGACTACAAGACATTTCGACAGCAATAAAACAAGACCAGCAAAGCCGCCCGATTGTGCCGACAAATCCCGATAGGAGCTGCACATATCTCGTTCTCAGGGCACATCCGGATAAGTCAAGCTACGAGTAAAACCAAGCCTCGAGTTTCCCCGTGGTGGCCCCGCAGGCTGCTCGGTTCGGGCCAACACTCGAAGGAGTACTGGTCCGGGGGGGGTTAAAATAAAGATGACCCTCGGGCTCGCGAAAACCCGGGGGAAAAAGGCTTAGGTGGCAAATGGTAAAACCAATGTTGGGCCTTGCTGGACGAGTCTTATTCAAAGCGAACCGTCAAGGGGGTCCCATAAATCACCCAACCGTGTAAGGAACGCGAAATCAAGGAACATAACACCGGTATGACGGAAACTAGGGTGGCAAGAGTGGAACAAAACACCAGGCATAAGGCCGAGCCTTCCACCCTTTACCAAGTATATAGATGTATTAATTATAGCAGATATATATTGTGATATCCCCAACAAGTAAACATGTTCCAACAAGGAACAACATCTCCATGTTCCAACAAGGAACAAACTTCATCTTCACCGCAACTAACAACGCTTATAAGAGGGCTGAGCAAAGCGGTAACATAGCCAATCAACGGTTTGCTAGGAAAGGATGGTTAGGGGCTGACATGGCAATATGGGTGGCATGATATAGCAAGTGGTAGGCATGGCAGCATAGGCATAGCAAAAGAGCGAGCATCTAGCATAGCAAAGATAGAAGTGATTTCGAGGGTATGGTCATCTTGCTGCAATGTTCTCGAGTTGTCGAAAGCTTGATCCTCGTGGCGTTCTCAACAGGTTCCTCGTTCACGTACTCATCTCCCGGCTCTCCCCAAAGCAACAACACAAACAAAGGACCCACAATAAATCACGGTGCAATGCACAATCAACATGATGCAAAACAGGGCATGATCATGAACTTGCTCACATGCAGAAACTAATGCCCCCACTGAGTTGTGGGATTTTTCTACCCCAAAAACATATATAATATGTTAGGGTTGCGAGAGAAATCAACACAAATGCACCAAGTCAAAACCTGCCTAAAATGGTTGTTAACAGAAATGGCATTTTCCATATTTGGAAACGTCCGTAAATGGACTTGCACGAAATGGAAAGAGAGGCTATCCGAAACGTAAAACGCGGGGATAAGGGAAAAATATAAGGAAGAGGGCGCTGAGAGGCTGTTGGTGGGACCCTCTTGTCATACTAACTGATGGTTTAGCAGATTTAAAAAAAGGGGGAAGAAAAACAGCCTCGGGGGGAATCGAACCCGCGTCTCCCGTTGGAACTCTGCCCTGCTACCACCGGGCTAGGCGGCGGCGATCGACAGAGAAGGGGCCTCGGCCTCAACTACAAGCTACTGCAGAGGAGACGAACCGAAGAAAGAGCGAAAACAGAAACTAAAAAGGGGGGGGGGCGTGCCTGGGATTCGAACCCAGGTCGCCGCAGTGAGAGCGCGGGGGTCAAACCAGCTCGGCTAGGCTAGGGGGGTTCGGTAAGATCAGAGATGCTGCCTACTTGACCAAACTACCGTGCCCTGACCTAAGAACAGAGACGGGACGACGACGCCGGCGAGGCAACGACGTTTACAGCGGCTCTGCGGCCTCGAACAAGATGGGTGCGCGCGGGAGAACACCACGGAATCATGAAGGGACGAACCCGAGAGGGGAAACGCGGCAACTACACACGCCAAACTACGCTGATCCCAAGAACTACAGACATGCCGGAGCACTACGGGCGCGGCAAGGACACGGACGAGCAGAGACTGCGGGTGCCAAAATGCCAAGGGAAGGATGGGAGAGGGAGGAGGCGTTACCCAGCTCACCCTAGGACGCGACGGGTTCGACGGAGACGGGCCGACGGCGAGGCCACGGAGCTCTGAACTTCGCCGTGAACCTGACCGAGAAGAAGCGAAGCGAGGCGTCGAGGAACTTGACGATCCGGGCACCGTGGTCGACGTCGTGGGACGAAGTCGACGACGAGGAAGAAGAAGGACACGGGCCGCAGGGTTGGGGTGGCGGAGAGCACGCCCGGCGACGAGGCGCTCTCGATTCTTCGGGGACGGAGGCGAGGCGGCGAATCTGGTGGTTACTCACTGGCGGCGCGGCGAGAGAGAGGGAAACCCTAGGGGTCGGTTGGACACGGAGAGGGGATAAAGGAGGCTAGGGCGACGGGGTCGAGCTCACGCTCCCTCGTGCTCGGGGTCCCCATGGCGACAGCGGAGGAGAGGGAAAAGGTGGGTGAAGTGAACAAGCTGCCGCTGCCAAGGCGGGACAGCGATCCACGTGGAGTGAGTGGCACAAGCGGGGTATCTGTGACTCTTGCGCCTTGTGGCGGGAAAGAGCGGCCGGGCTGGCGCTCTCCCTGGGCTGCGGGTTGAAGGGGCTGGGCCGGCTTGGAAGGCCGGAGCCTGTGGGGAAGGTCTCATTTGGGCTGCCACTTCTTTGCTGCCTTCTTTCTTTTCCCTTTTTAAAATCAAAAAGAAGAGAAAAGAAAGCACAGAGAGAAAAGAGAAGAGTTGGAGTGAAAGGAAAATATCCCCAAACTCCTGGAATTCTCCACAATTTTAATAAATTGTAATGGGCATTTTTAGAGGTAGAAAAATAAGACAAGTTTGGAAATATTTCAAACTTGTGTCATTTTGAACCTGACCATAACAACTTCAAATGAGGAGATATTTGGCGAGAGGTTTAGTGCAAAGAGCAAGATTTGCAGGAGAAGATGAACATTAATTGAGAAAGGAAAAATATAGCACTTGATAAGGAAAGAAGTAGAGGGAAGGAGGAGATGGTAATGCAAAATGAGAATGGCACATGCAACAACCTAACATGTGAGAGATCACAACAAGCACATGATAAGAAAGGAATGCAAGATGACAAGAGAACACAAATGCAATATGGTAAAAGAGCAAAACAAAGAAAAGAGAAACCCACATAACCAAACCACATGAGGCCAAGCATGACAAAAACCCACAAGAATTGGATGAGGTCAAGTTGATATATTGCCCAAAAGGGGAAGTTTACATCCAGGGTGTTACAACACTCCACCACTACAAGAGGATCTCGTCCCGAGATCTAGGACTGAAAGAACTCCGGATATTCGGAACGGAGGTGATCCTCGCGCTCCCAGGTAGCTTCTCGGTCGGAATGGTGTGACCACTTCACTTTCAGGAATTTGATTGACTTGTTGCGAGTCTTGCGCTCGGTTTCTTCAAGAATAGCAACGGGGTGCTCATGATAAGAGAGATCTTCTTGAAGGTCAATCTCTTGAAGTTGATAGTGCGTTCAGAGTCTTGAAGCACTTGCGAAGCTGTGACACGTGAAACACATCGTGCACGCTTGCAAAGTTGGATGGAAGCTCAAGTTGATAGGCAAGATCGCCTCTTTTCCCAATGATCTTGAAAGGACCCACGTATCTAGGGGCAAGCTTCCCTTTGATACCGAGGGCGGCAGTGCCTTTCATTGGAGAGACGCGGAGGTAGACATGGTCTCCGATTTCAAAAGTCACATCACGGTGCTTATCATCATAATAGCTCTTAAAGCGGCGATTATGCGGCTTTGAGATTCTCACGAATGACCTTGCACATTTGTTCTGCTTCTGTGATCAAGTCATTGCCAAGAAGTTGGCGTTCACCTGTCTCAGACCAATTGAGAGGAGTACGACACTTTCTGCCATAGAGAATTTCGAATGGGGCCTTGCCCGAACTCGCTTGGAAGCTGTTGTTGTAAGAGAACTCGGCATATGGAAGACAATCTTCCCACTTCATACCGAAGGAAATGACACAAGCCCTGAGCATATCTTCAAGAATTTGATTTACTCGCTCGACTTGGCCACTTGTTTGAGGGTGGAAAGCTGTGCTGAAACGAATGTTGGTGCCCATGGCCTTCTGAAAAGAATCCCAAAACTTGGAGGTAAAGATGCTGCCACGGTCTGAAGAGATCAATTGTGGAATGCCATGCAAGGAGACAATCCTGGAGGTGTATAGCTCTGCCAACTGAGCTGCTGTGATAGATTCTTTGATAGGAAGAAAATGAGCCACTTTAGTCAGCTTGTCAATGAAAACGAAGATAGCATCATTTCCACACTTGGACTTTGGAAATCCAGTCACGAAGTCCATTTCGATATGATCAAACTTCCATTCTGGAATAGCAAGAGGTTGAAGGAGACCAGCTGGTCTTTGGTGTTCGCTTTCACTCTTCTGCAGACATCACACTCATTCACGAATTGATCAATTTCTCGCTTCATTCGAGTCCACCAATATGACTGCTTGAGGTCATGGTACATCTTCGTACTTCCAGGATGAATGGATAGAAGCGAATTGTGAGCCTCGTTCATAATGACTTTTCGTAGATCACCCTTAGGAACCACAATCCGGTCCTCAAAGAAAAGAGTGTCTCATCATCAACGTGGAAGCACTTGTACTTGGAAATGCCCTTATCGATACCACGTTTCACCTTCTTCACCATGGTATCCGAAGTTGAGCCTCACGAATCTGATCTTCCAAAGTAGGAGATACTATGAGGTTGGCAAGAAAGCCTTGAGGAACAACTTGAAGATTCAGCTTGCGGAAAGCTTCACAAAGATCCGGTGAAAGGGTTTGAGGATTAGATTGCGATAAGCCTTCCTGCTCAAAGCATCTGCAATGACATTGGCTTTGCCCGGAGTATATTCAATACTTGGGTTGTACTCTTGAATCATTTCGACCCATCGAGTCTGCCTGAGGTTGAGGTTGGGTTGAGTGAAAATGTACTTGAGACTCTTGTGATCGGTGAAATTGTCCACTTTCCTTCCCGACAAGCGCTGTCTCCATGTAATCAATGCATGGACAACTGCCGCCAACTCAAGATCGTGAGTGGGGTAGTTCTTTTCGTTGGGCTTCAATGGCGAGAGGTATAAGCCACAACTCTCTTCTCTTGCATTAACACAAAGCACCGAGACCTTGAAGAGAAGCATCTGAGAAAACCTCAAATGGCTTGGATTCATCAGGAGGAGTCAAGACAGGAGCTGTGACGAGTTTCTCTTTGAGGGTATTGAAAGCAACGTCACACTCAGGAGACCAGACATACTTCACATGCTTCTGGAGAAGGTTGGAAAGAGGCTTTGCAATCTTGGAGAAGTTCTCAACGAATCTTCGGCAATAGCTTGCAAGACCAAGAAAACTGCGGAGCTGCTTGACATTCTGAGGAGGTTCCCAATTCACAATTGCGGACACAAAATCGGGATTAACAGAGATTCCCTTGTCGGAGATGATATGACCAAGATAAAGCACTTCATCAAGCCAAAATTCACATTTGGAGAACTTAGCATAGAATTGATACTCTCTGAGCTTGTCTAGCACCAATCGCAAATGTTTGGCATGATCCTTCTTATTCTTGGAGAAGACCAAAATATCATCAAGATAGACCAAGACAAATTCATTGGTGTAGGGGTTGAAAATGAAGTTCATCATCCGAGAGAAAGTTGGAGGAGCATTGACAAGGCCGAAAGACATGACAGTATATTCATAAGAACCAAAGCTTGTTCTGAATGCTGTCTTGGGAATATCTTGTTCACGAATGCGAATCTGATGATAACCCATACGAAGGTCAAGCTTGGAGAACAACTGTAGCACCTTTGAGTTGCTCGAAAAGCTCATTGATGTTGGGAAGTGGATACTTGTTCTTGATTGTCTTCTTATTCAATGGACGGTAATCGACGCAAAGTCGGTCCGTGCCATCCTTCTTCTGGACAAAAAGAACACCACAACCCCAAGGAGATGAACTCGGTCTGATCAAACCCAGACGCTCTTGTTCATCGAGCTGCTTCTTCAATTCCTTCAGCTCATTAGGTCCAAGCTTGTATGGACGCTTGCAAAGCGGGTTCGATGCGGGCTCAAGATCAATAACGAACTCAAGCGGCCGATGAGGAGGCATACCCGAAGCTCTTACGGAAAGACATCTTGGTACTCACAAACGATCGAATCGAGAGATAGCATCCAATTCGCCCTTCTCATTGAGAGAAAACAACCGAATGGTTTCATCACGAGCGGCATAGATGATCACATCATTAGAAGAGTGAGTCAATTGAATTTCCACAGCAGCACAATCAAGCTGAGCTTTGTGCTGAGAAAGCCAGTCCATTCCGAGAATAAGATCAATATCCGAGTCACCAAGAACAATTGGTTTAGCCAGAAATCTATAATCGCCCATCTTGATAGAAACATCCGGAACCACCAAACTGGAGCTCAACCGTTTACCGGAGAAATGACATCCATGGGTTTACCCAAATGAGAAGAAGTGAATTCATGCTTGGCAAAAACGGTCTTGACATGAAACAATGCGATGCACCAAAGATCAAATAAGACTTTTGCAGGAATATCATTAACTGAGAGATTACCCATTATCACATCAGAAGATTCCTCTGCTTGAGCTGCATTCATCATATTGACCTTGGCATGCTTTGGATTGTGCTTGACCACTGCATTGCTGGAAGATTTCACAGGAGGAGGAGGCGGAAGGCGCCTCTGGTTGAAGCACTTGTTCGCATAGTGACCCTTCTGCTGACACTTGTTGCAAGTGACCTCAGAGAGCGGACGGTGGTAAGGAGCACTTGACCTTGGAGCTTGAGAATTAGACTTGTTACGATAGCTTGGGTTGGGTGGGTGGGAAGATCCACGCCCACCTGAGTTCTTCTAGCCGATAAGGCCGACGGAACGGAGGAGGAGGAAGGTAAAACTTCTGCTTAGCTGCCACTTGAGAGGAAGAAGAAGACTGAACTGCATCCCTGATTCTCTTCTTAGAAGCCTCACATTTGAGCTGGGCAACTTCTTTCTTCAAAGTGCCATGTTGTAGAAATCATCATACTTAATCGGCTCAAAAAGCACAAGAGCTAATTGCAGATCTTCTCTCGGACCACCTCTGAATTGATAGATCATACTCTTTTCATCAGTGCACGTCTTGCTTAGCAAAAGCAGCGAAGCTTCGAACTGGATATTGTATTGATAGACAGACATGGTGCCTTGCTTGAGATTGCGGAACTCCTCACGCTTGCTCTCAACAACACTTTTTGAATGTGATGAGCTCAAATCACGGCGGAACTCATCCTGTAATGACACGACCTCCTCTCGAATCTTTGTATTGCTGGTACCACTCAGCAGCTTGATCCTTGAGTTGAAACGATGCAAACTTGACAAAGTCCTCAGTGTCGACATTGCTACTCAGTCAAAGTGCTTGCAGATATCCACTAACCAATCGTCAGCGTCTGTGGCCTCGACACAGAAACTGAAAGACTTCGGCTGATTAGCGAGGAACTGACTGAGAGTAGCAAAGTGTGGCTGATTGTTGCCTTGACCTTGATTTCCTTGATTGCCTTGCCCCTGAGTACGTTCTTGCAAGAGCTGCAAAATCATCTGAGCATTGGCTGCCATGATAGCTTGCCAGGCCTCTGAAGGCGGAGGTGGAGGTGGAGGTGGAGGGTTCGACTGATCCCCATCATTGCGATCCGGATTCAGACGCGTTGGCGGAGCCATCCTGAAGAGGGTGACATCCGTTAGTCCTTTGATAGACAAATTGATAAGTAGAATCAACGGATAGAAATTGCAACTTATAGTCTTCACAATAAACATTCGAACAAGAATGAACGAATGAATTCCAAAGTTAATCATCACACGTCCATTAAGGTGAGAAGCCACTTAGATAAAGATATGGAAACAACATACATCTTAGAAACAAATCGAATATCACAACTGAAAACAAAAGGTTGGCTTCTAGAATGAGCGGAACAAACACATGATAGAGATTTCGCCCAAAGTGTTCGTGGTGGGGCCCACACGGACACGACGATAGCGGCAAATCACGAATGACTAACAAGACGTCCCGAATCAGCATAGCCAAGGATTCTTTAAGACGTCTCACGACCATGTAAATCGACCGTGAATGGGCGGACCACTAAACTTTGAACCCCAATCTCAAATCATACATCCGTCGGAAAGAATATCACCTGTAAGCTACTAGAATTCCCACCTATAAACTCCCGAAACTTTCTGGTTATGCAATCTGGTGTTGGGGATACGAGGACACAAAATATATCACCCAAACTAACAATACCTAGATCCAAATTTGTATCCATCCACAACACATAACCAAGAAATCCTCGGAAATCGTGGTACCTCGACCTTCAAAAACATCCGTTATGCAAGTCATGGCAATACTCCCTTTTCGCCTCGATCGGGCTATCGGGGTTATCTCACCAACAACTGCACAAAAGAGATTTCGATGTCGGCAAAACTCAGGTATTCCAGAACTGCAACGATAAAATTGTGGCGACAACACCTCGGAGCTCAACTCCCCGGGACACTGCCACAACCCCTAAATGTCAGGAGGCACCAAGAACAATGTTCTCGTCACAAAACCATCGGAACGATTCCAAGATACCCACGTGATCCTAAAATTTTTTAGTGAAATTTGAGGAGAGAAGAGTCAAAACTCTACGTCAGAGACCTCACAGAGCGATGAAGGGACTGAGGAGTAAAAAGAATCCTACTCTCCGATATATATAATCCTAAGACTCAAAACATTTTCCATTCTAGACTCAACAACGTCGGCAAACAATCAAGTAGGGGGCTCCTAAGTCGGGGAAGGCTCTGATTACCAACTTGTAACGCCCCCGATGCGGCTATATCTCCCACGTGTCGAGGCACGACTTAGAGGCATAACCGCATTGAAAGCAATGTCGCAAGTGAGGTAATCTTCACACAACCCATGTAATAAATAAGGGAAAGAGATACATAGTTGGCTTACAATCGCCACTTCACACAGACATAAATAAACATCCATCATTCAGAGTACACTCAAGGTCCGACTACGGAACCAAAATAAAAGAAGATACCCCAAAAGCTAACACAGATCCCCGAATCGTCCCAACTGGGCACCACTACTGATCATCCGGAAAAGACACATAGTAACGACCACATTCCTCGTCGAACTCCCACTTGAGCTCGGTGGAATCATCTGACCGCATCGCCGGAACCTGCAACTGTTTTGGAAGTATCATGAGTCACGGGACTCAAAGCAATCTCACACCAGCGAGATCAAGACTATTTAAGCTTTAGGAAGGACATAGTAGTAAAGTGGAGCTGCAGCAAAGCGACTAGCATATATGGTGGCTACATCGCAAAAGAGAGCGAGAAGAGAAGCAAAGCACGGTCGTGAAACTAGTAGCGATCAAGAAGTGATCCTGAACTACTTACGTCAGACATAACTCCAACACCGTGTTCACTTCCCGGACTCCGCCGAGAAGAGACCATCACGGTAACACACGCGGTTGATGTGTATTTTAATTGAGGTCAACTTCGGGTTTTCTACAACCGGACATTAACAAATTCCCATCTGCCTCATAACCGCGGGCACGGCTTTCGAAAGATATTACCCTGCAGGGGTGTCCCTGTTGGGTAACGCAGTAATTTCAAAATTTTCCTACGCACACACAGGACCATGGTGATGGCATAGCAACGAGAGGGGAGAGTGTTGTCTACGTACCCTCGTAGACCGTTAAGCGGAAGCGATCACAACGTAGAGGAAGTAGTCGTACTTTCTCCTCGCGATCCTGCCGATCCCAGCGCCGTTACTCCGGCACCTCCGAGTCGATGATGACGGAGAGGAAGTAGTCGTACGTTCTCCTCACGATCCAACCGATCACAGCGCCGTTACTCCGGCGCCTCCGAGTTCTTGGCACACGTTCAGCTCGATGACGCTCCACGGGCTTCGATCCAGCAAAGCTCCGGGGAGGGGAGTTCCACAAGACGACGGGCGTGGTGGACGATCTTGATGTTTCACCGTCGCAGGCTTCGCCTAAGCACCGCTACAATATGACCGAGGTGGAATATGGTGGAGGGGCACCGCACACGGCTAAGGAACGATCTCAAGGATCAACTTGTGTGTTTATGGGGTGCCCCTGCCTCAGATATAAAGGAGCAAGGGAGGAGGAGGCTGGCCCTATGTTTGGCGCCAGGAGTCCTACTCCCCAGGGAGTAGGATTCCCCTTTCCTAGTCCAACTAGGAATCCTTCCATGTAGGGGAGGAAGGGAGAAGGAAGTGGAGGAGTAGGAAGGTGGCGGCCCCTTTTCCCTAGTCCAATTCGGACTAGAGGGAGGGCGCAGCAGCCTTTTTCCTGTTCCCACTAAAGCCCATCAAGGCCCATTACTTCTCCCGTAACTACCTGGTACTCCGAAAAATAACCGAATCACTCGGAACCTTTCCGAACTCCGAATATAGTCGTCCAATATATCGATCTTTACATCTCGACCATTTCGAGACTCCTCGTCATGTCCCCGATCTCATCCGGGACTCCGAACTCCTTAGGTACATCAAAACTCATAAACTCATAATATAACCGCTATCGAAACCTTAAGCGTGCGGACCCTACGGGTTCGAGAACTATGTAGACATGACCTAGAACTATTCTTGGTCAATAACCAATAGCGGAACCTGGATGCCCATATTGGCTCCTACATATTCTCTGAAGATCTTTATCGGTCAAACCGCATAACAACATACGTTGTTCCTTTTGTCATCGGTATGTTACTTGCCCGAGATTCGATCGTCGGTATCCAATACCTAGTTCAATCTCGTTCTTGGCAAGTCTCTTTACTCGTTACGTAATGCATCATTCCGTAACTAACTCATTAGCTACATTGCTTGCAAGGCTTATAGTGATGTGCATTACCGAGAGGGCCAGAGATACCTCTCCGACAATCGGAGTGACAAAACCTAATCTCGAAATACGCCAACCCAACATGTACCTTTGGAGACACCTGTAGTACTCCTTTATAATCACCCGATTCACGTTGTGACGTTTGGTAGCACCCAAAGTGTTCCTCCGTAAACGGAGTTGCATAATCTCATAGTTACGGTGAACATGTATAAGTCATGAAGAAAGCAATAGCAACATACTAAACGATCAAGTGCTAGGCTAACGGAATGGGTCATGTCAATCAGATCATTCTCCTAATGATGTGATCCCGTTAATCAAATGACAACTCATGTCTATGGTTTAGGAAACATAACCATCTTTGATTAACGAGCTAGTCAAGTAGAGGCATACTAGTGACACTCTGCTTGTCTATGTATTCACACATGTATTATGTTTCCGGTTAATACAATTCTAGCATGAATAATAAACATTTATCATGATATAAGGAAATAAATAATAACTTTATTATTGCCTCTAGGGCATATTTCCTTCGATCTCCCACTTGCACTAGAGTCAATAATCTAGTTCACATCATCATGTGATTCAACACCAATATTCACATCTCGTATGTGATTAACACCCATAGTTCACATCGTCATGTGACCAACACCCAAAGGGTTTACTAGAGTCAATAATCTAGTTCACATCGCTATGTGATTAACACCCAAAGAGTACTAAGGGATGATCATGTTTTGCTCGTGAGAGAAGTTTAGTCAACGGGTACATCACATTCGAGCCGTATGTATTTTGCAAATATTCTATGTCTACAATGCTCTTGCGGGGCTACTCTAGCTAATTGCTCCCACTTACGATATGTATCCAGATTGAGACTTAGAGTCATCTGGATCGATGTAAAAAGCTTGCATCGATGTAACTCTTTCTGACGGGCTCTTTTATCACCTCCATAATCGAGAAATATTTCCTTAGTCCTCACTAAGGATGTTCTTGACCAATGTCCGATGATCTACTCCTAGATCACTATTGTACTCCTTGCCAAATTCGCAGCAAGGTATACAATAGGTCCGTACATAGCATAGCATACTTTATAGAACCTATGGCTGAGGTATAAGGAATGACTTTCATTCTCTTTCTATCTTCTCGCCGTGGTCGGGCTTTGAGTCTTACTCAATTTTACACCTTGTAACACAGGCAAGAACTCTTTCTTTGACTGTTCCATTTTGAACCTTTTCAAAATCTTGACAAGGTATGTACTTATTGAAAACTTATCAAGCGTCTTGATCTATCTCAATAGATCTTGATGCTCAATATGTAAGCAGCTTCACCGAGGTCCTTCTTTGAAAAACTCCTTTCAAATACTCCTTTATGCTTTGCGAATAATCCTACATTATTTCCGATCAACAATATGTCATTCACATATATTTATCGAAATGCTTTGTAGTGCTCCCACTCACTTTCTTGTAAATACAGGCTTTTCCAAAAGTCTGTATAAAACCATATGCTTTGATCAACTCATCAAAGCGTATATTCCAACTCCGAGATGCTTGCACCAGTCCATTGATGGATCATTTGGAGCTTGCACATTTTGTTAGCTCCTTTAGGATTGACAAAACCTTCAGTTGCATCATATACAACTCTTCTTTAATAAATCCATTAAAGAATGTAGTTTTGACATCCATTTGCCAGATTTCATAAAATGTGGCAATTGCTAACATGATTCGGACAGACTTAAGAATCGCTACAGCTTGAGAAAATCTCATTGTAGTCAACACCTTGAACTTGTCGAAAACCTTTTGTGACAAGTCGAGCTTTGTAGATAGTAACACTACTATCAGTGTCCGTCTTCCTCTTGAAGATCCATTTATTTACTAAGGCTTGCCGATCATCGGGCAAGTCAATCAAAGTCCATACTTTGTTCTCATACATGGATCCTATCTCAGATTTCATGGCCTCAAGCCATTTCGCGGAATCTGGGCTCATCATCGCTTCCTCATGGTTCGTGAGGTTCATCATGGTCTAGTAACATGACTTCCGTAACATGATTACCGTACCACTACAGTGCGGATCTTACTCTGGAAGACCCTACGAGGTTTGGTAGCAACTTGATCTGAAGTTTCATGATCATCATCATTAACTTCCTCACTAATTGGTGTAGGAATCACTAGAACTGATTTCTGTGATGAACTACTTTCCAATAAGGGAGAAGGTACAATTACCTCATCAAGTTTCTACTTTCCTCCCATTCACGTCTTTCGAGAGAAACTTCTTCTCTAGAAAGGATCCATCTTAGCAACGAAAAACTTGCCTTCGGATCTGTGATAGAAGGTGTACCCAATAGTTACCTTTGGGTATTCTATCAAGACGCACTTCTCCGATTTGGGTTTGAGCTTATCAGGTGAAATTTTTTCACATAAGCATCACAACTCCAAACTTTAAGAAACGACAGCTTAGGTTTTGCTAAACCATAGTTCATACGGTGTCATCTCAACGGATTTAGATGGTGCCCTATTAAACGTGAATGCAGCTGTCTCTAATGCATAACCCCAAAAGCGATAGTGGTAAATCGGTAAGAGACATCATTGATCGCACCATATCAAAATAAAGTACGGTTATTCTGACGTTCGGACACACCATAACGTTGTGGTGTTCCGGTGGCGTGAGCTGTGAAACTATTCCACTTTGTTTTAATTGAAGACCAAACTCGTAACTCAAATATTTATCTCCACGATCAGATCGCAGAAACTTTATTTTCTTGTTACGATGATTTTCCACTTCACTCTGAAATTCTTTGAACCTTTCAACTATTTCAGACTTATGTTTCATCAAGTAGATATACCCATATCTACTCAAATCATCTTGTGAAGGTCATAAAAATAACGATACTTGCCACGAGCATCAACACTCATTGGATCGCATATATCGGTATATATGTGTTATTTCCAATAAGTCGGTAGCTCGTTCCATTGTTCCGAAGAACGGAGTTTTAGTCATCTTGCCCAAAAGGCACGGTTCGCAAGCATCAAATGATTCATAACCAAGTGATTCCGAAAGTCCATCGACATGGAGTTTTCTTCATGCGCTTTACACCAATATGACCTAAACGGCAGTGCCACAAATAAGTTGCACTATCATTATTAACTTTGCATCTTTTGGTTTCAATATTATGAATATGTGTATCACTATGATCGAGATCCAATGAACCATTTTCATTGGGTGTGTAACCATATAAGGTTTTATTCATGTAAGCAGAACAACAATTTATTCTCTTACTTAAATGAATAACCGTATTGCAATAAACATGATCAAATCATATTTATGCTCAACACCAAATAACACTTATTTAGGTTCCATACTAATCCCGAAAGTATAGGGAGTGTGTGATGATGATCAAATCAATCTTGGAACTACTTCCAACACTCATCGCCACTTCCCCTTCAACTAGTTTCTGTTCATTCTCGCAACTCCCGTTTCAAGTTACTACTCTTAGCAACTGAACCAGTATCAAATACCGAGGGTTACTACGAACACTAGTGAAGTACACATCAATGATCTCAGTATATCAAATATACTTTTGTTCACTTTGCCATCCTTCTTATCCGCCAAATACTTGGGGTAGTTCCGCTTCCAAAGGACCAGTTCCATTGCAGCAAAAGCACTTAGTCTCGTGCTTAGGTCCAGACTTGGGCTTCTTCACTCGAGCAGCAACTTGCTTGCCGCTCTTCTTGAAGTTCCCTTCTTCCCTTTGCCCTTTTCCTTGAGACTAGTGGTCTTGTCAATCATCAACACTTGATGCTCTTTCTTGATTTCTACCTTCGTCGATTTCAACATCACGAAGAGCTCGGGAATCGTTTTCGTCATCCCTTGCATACTATAGTTCATCACGGTTCTACTAACTTAGTGATGGTGACTAGAGAATTCTGTCAATCACTATCTTATCTGGAAGATTAACTCCCGCTTGATTCAAGCGATTGAAGTACCAGCACAATCTGAGAACATGCTCACTAGTTGAGCGATTCTCTTCCATCTTTTAGCTATAGAACTTGTTGGAGACTTCATATCTCTCAACTCGGGTATTTGCTTGAAATATTAACTTCAATTCCTGGATCATCTTATATGGTCCATGACGTTCAAAACGTCTTTGAAGTCCTGATTCTAAGCTGTTAAGTATGGTGCACTAAACTATCAAGTAGTCATCATATTGAGCTAGCCAAACGTTCATAACGTCTATATTTGCTCCTGCAATAGGTCTGTCACCTAGCGGTGCATTAAGGACATAATTATTCTGTGCAGCAATGAGGATAAACCTCAGATCACGGATCCAATCCGCATCATTGCTACTAACATTTTTCAATACAATTTTCTCTAGGAACACATATAAAAACATAGGGAAGCAACAACGCGAGCTATTGATCTACAACATAATTTGCAAAATACTACCGGGACTAAGTTCATGATAAATTAAAGTTCAATTAATCATATTACTTAAGAACTCCCACTTAGATAGACATCTCTCTAATCCTCTAAGTGATCACGTGATCCAAATCAACTAAACCATGTCCGATCATCACGTGAGATGGAGTAGTTTCAATGGTGAACATCACTATGTTGATCATATCTACTATATGATTCACGCCGACCTTCGGTCTCCGTGTTCCGAGGTCATATCTTATATGCATAGCTCGTCAAGTATAACCTGAGTATTCAGCGTGTGCAACTGTTTTGCACCCGTTGTATTTGAACGTAGAGCCTATCACACCCGATCATCACGTGGTGTCTCAAAGACGAAGAACTTTCGCAACGGTGCATACTCGGGAGAACACTTCTTGATAATTTTTAGTGAGAGATCATCTTATAATGCTACCGTCAATCAAAGCAAGATAAGATGCATAAAGGATAAACATCACATGCAATCAATATAAGTGATATGATATGGTCATCATCATCTTTGTGCTTGTGATCTCCATCGCCAAGCACCGTCATGATCACCATCGCCACCGGGCGCCGACACCTTGATCTCCATCGTAGCATCGTTGTCGTCTCGCCAATCTTATGCTTCCACGACTATCACTACCGCTTAGTAATAAAGTAAAGCATTACATCGCGATTGCATTGCATACAATAAAGCGACAACCATATGGCTCCTGCCGATTGCCGATAACTTCGGTTACAAAACATGATCATCTCATACAATAAAATATAGCATCACGTCTTGACCATATCACATCACAACATGCCCTGCAAAAACAAGTTAGACGTCCTCTACTTTGTTGTTGCAAGTTTTACGTGGCTGCTACGGGCTGAGCAAGAACCGTTCTTACCTACGCATCAAAACCACAACGATAGTTTGTCAAATAGACTCCGTTTAACCTTCTCAAGGACCGGCGTAGCCGCACTCGGTTCAACTAAAGTTGGAGAGACAGTCTTCCGCAAGCCATCTATGTGCAAAGCACGTCGAGGGAACCGGTCTCGCGTAAGCGTCTGGCGTAAGGTTGGTCCGGATCGTCTCGTCCAACAATACCGCTGAACCAAAGTATGACATGCTGGTAGGCAGTATGACTTGTATCGTCCACAACTCACTTGTGTTCTACTCGTGCATATGACATCAACGCATAAAACCTGGCTCGGATGCCACCTTTGTTGGGTAACGCAGTAATTTCAAAATTTTCCCACGCACACAGGACCATGGTGATGGCATAGCAACGAGAGGGGAGAGTGTTGTCTACGTGCCTCGTGAGACCGTTAAGCGGAAGCGATCACAACGTAGAGGAAGTAGTCGTACTTTCTCCTCGCGATCCTGCCCGATCCCAGCGCCCGTTACTCCGGCACCTCCGAGTCGATGATGACGTAGAGGAAGTAGTCGTACGTTCTCCTCACGATCCAACCGATCACAGCGCCGTTACTCCGGCGCCTCCGAGTTCTTGGCACACGTTCAGCTCGATGACGCTCCACGGGCTTTGATCCAGCAAAGCTCCGGGGAGGGGAGTTCCGTCAGCACGACGGCGTGGTGACGATCTTGATGTTTCACCGTCGCAGGCTTCGCCTAAGCACCGCTACAATATGACCGAGGTGGAATATGGTGGAGGGGGCACCGCACTGCAGCTAAGGAACGATCTCAAGGATCAACTTGTGTGTTTATGGGGTGCCCCCTGCCCCGTATATAAAGGAGCAAGGGAGGGAGGAGGCCGGCCCTATGTTTGGCGCGCCAGGGGAGTCCTACTCCCACCGAGTAAGGATTCCCCTTTCCTAGTCCAACTAGGAATCCTTCCATGTAGGGGGAGGAAGGGAGAAGGAAGTGGAGGAGTAGGAAAGGTGGCCGGCCCCTTTTCCCTAGTCCAATTCGGACTAGAGGGGAGGGGGGGCGCAGCAGCCTTTCCTCTTCCCACTAAAGCCCATCAAGGCCCATTACTTCTCCCGTAACTACCCGGTACTCCGAAAAATACCCGAATCACTCGGAACCTTTCCGAACTCCGAATATAGTCGTCAATATATCGATCTTTACGTCTCGACCATTTCGAGACTCCTCGTCATGTCCCCGATCTCATCCGGGACTCCGAACTCCTTCAGTACATCAAAACTCATAAACTCATAATATAACTGCCATCGCCGAAACCTTAGCGTCACGGACCCTACGGGTTCGAGAACTATGTAGACATGACCTAGAACTATTCTTGGTCAATAACCAATAGCGGAACCTGGATGCCCATATTGGCTCCTACATATTCTACGAAGATCTTTATCGGTCAAACCGCATAACAACATACGTTGTTCCTTTTGTCATCGGTATGTTACTTGCCCGAGATTCGATCGTCGGTATCCAATACCTAGTTCAATCTACTGGCAAGTCTCTTTACTCGTTACGTAATGCATCATTCCGTAACTAACTCATTAGCTACATTGCTTGCAAGGCTTATAGTGATGTGCATTACCGAGAGGGCCCAGAGATACCTCTCCGACAATCGGAGTGACAAAACCTAATCTCGAAATACGCCAACCCAACATGTACCTTTGGAGACACCTGTAGTACTCCTTTATAATCACCCGATTACGTTGTGACGTTTGGTAGCACCCAAAGTGTTCCTCCGTAAACGGGAGTTGCATAATCTCATAGTTACGAGGAACATGTATAAGTCATGAAGAAAGCAATAGCAACATACTAAACGATCAAGTGCTAGGCTAACGGAATGGGTCATGTCAATCGAGATCATTCTCCTAATGATGTGATCCCGTTAATCAAATGACAACTCATGTCTATGGTTTAGGAAACATAACCATCTTTGATTAACGAGCTAGTCAAGTAGAGGCATACTAGTGACACTCTGTTTGTCTATGTATTCACACATGTATTATGTTTCCGGTTAATACAATTCTAGCATGAATAATAAACATTTATCATGATATAAGGAAATAAATAATAACTTTATTATTGCCTCTAGGGCATATTTCCTTCAGTCCCAACTTAGCCCATTATAAGCTCTCACGGTCAACGAAGGATTATTCCTTCTACCGGGAAGACCCGATCAATCTCGGAATCCCGGACTACAAGACATTTCGACAGCAATAAAACAAGACCAGCAAAGCCGCCCGATTGTGCCGACAAATCCCGATAGGAGCTGCACATATCTCGTTCTCACGGCACATCCGGATAAGTCAAGCTACGAGTAAAACCAAACCTCGAAGTTTCCCGTGGTGGCCCCATGATCTGCTCGGTTCGGGCCAACACTCGAAGGAGTACTGGTCCGGGGTTAAAATAAAGATGACCCTCGGGCTCGCGAAAACCGGGGAAAAAAGGCTTAGGTGGCAAATGGTAAAACCAATGTTGGGCCTTGCTTTGGGCCGAGTCTTATTCAAAGCGAACTGTCAAGGGGTCCCATAAATCACCCAACCGTAAGGAACGCGAAATCAAGGAACATAACACCGGTATATGACGGAAACTAGGGTGGCAAGAGTGGAACAAAACACCAGGCATAAGGCCGAGCCTTCCACCCTTTACCAAGTATATAGATGTATTAATTATAGCAGATATATATTGTGATATCCCCAACAAGTAAACATGTTCCAACAAGGAACAACATCTCCATGTTCCAACAAGGAACAAACTTCATCTTCACCGCAACTAACAACGCTATAAGAGGGGCTGAGCAAAGCGGTAACATAGCCAATCAACGGTTTGCTAGGAAAGGATGGTTAGGGGCTGACATGGCAATATGGGTGGCATGATATAGCAAGTGGTAGGCATGGCAGCATAGGCATAGCAAAAGAGCGAGCATCTAGCATAGCAAAGATAGAAGTGATTTCGAGGGTATGGTCATCTTGCCTGCAATGTTCTCGAGTTGTCGAAAGCTTGATCCTCGTAAAGCGTTCTCAACAGGTTCCTCGTTCACGTACTCATCTCCCGGCTCTACCCAAAGCAACAACACAAACAAAGGAACCACAATAAATCACGGTGCAATGCACAATCAACATGATGCAAAACATGGCATGATCATGAACTTGCTCAAATGCAGAAACTAATGCCACCACTGAGTTGGTGGGATTTTTCTACCCCAAAAACATATATAATATGTTAGGGTTGCGAGAGAAATCAACACAAATGCACCAAGTCAAAACCTGCCTAAAATGGTTGTTAATGAAATGGCATTTTCCATATTTGGAAACGTCCGTAAATGGACTTGCCTGAAATGGAAAGAGAGGCTATCCAGAAGCAGAAAACGGGATAAGGAAAAAATATAAGGAAGAGGGCGCTGAGAGGCTGACTGGTGGGACCCTACTATCATACTAACAGTGGTTTAGCAGGTTTAAAAAAAAGGGGGGAAGAAAAACAGCCTCGGGGGGAATCGAACCCGGGTCTCCCCGTTGGAACTCTGCCCCTGCTACCACTGGGCTAGGCGGCGGCGACTGACAGAGAAGGGGCCTCGGCCCTCAACTACTGCTACTGCAGAGGAGACGAACCAAGAAAGAGCGAAAACAGAAACTAAAAAGGGGGCGTGCAGGATTCGAACCCTGTGTCGCCGCAGTGAGAGCGCTGAGGTCAAACCAGCTCGGCTAGGCTAGGGGTTCGTAAGATCAGAGATGCTGCCTACTTGACCAAACTACCAGGCCTGACCTAAGAAACGAGCAGGACGGCAACCCAGCGAGGCAACGACGCGTTCTGGCTCTGCGGCCTCGAACAAGATGGGTGCGCGCGGGAGAACACCACGGAATCATGAAGGGACGAACCCGAGAGGGGAAACGCAGCAACTACACACGCCAAACCACGCTGATCCCAAGAACTACGAGACATGCCGGAGCACTACGGGCGCGGCAAGGACACGGACGAGCAGAGACTGCGGGTGCCAAAATGCCAAGGGAAGGATGGGAGAGGGAGGCGTTACCCAGCTCACCCTAGGACGCCGACGGGTTCGACGGAGACGGGCCGACGGGCGAGGCCACGGAGCTCTGAACTTCGCCGTGAACCTGACCGAGAAGAAGATAGAAGCAGGGGCGTCGAGGAACTTGACGATCTGGGCACCGTAGTCGACGTCGTGGACGAAGTCGACGACGAGGAAGAAGAAGGACACGGGCCGCAGGGTTGGGGTGGCCGGAGAGCACGCCGGCGACGAGGCGCTCTCGGATGCGCTCGGGGACGGAGCGGGCGGCGAATCTGGTGGTTACTCACTGGCGGCGGCGGCGAGAGGGAGAGGGAAACCCTAGGGGTCGGTTGGACACGGAGAGGGATAAAAGGAGGCTAGGGCGGCGGGGTCGAGCTCACGCTCCCTCGTGCTCGGGGTCCCCATGGCGACGGCGGGAGGAGAGGGAAAAGGTGGGTGAAGTGAACAGCCTGGCCGCTGCCAGGCGGGACAGCGCGTCACGTGGAGTGGCACAAGCGGGGGTATCTTGTGACTCTTGGTGCTTGTGAAGGTAGGGAGGGAAAGAGCGAGCGGGCTGGCGCGCTCTCCACAGGCTCTTGAGGGGTTGAAGGGGCTGGGCGGCTTGGAAGGCCGGAGCCAGTGTGGGGAGGTCTCATTTGGGCTGCCACTGCTGCTGCTGCCTTCTTTCTTTTCCCTTTTTAAAATCAAAAAGAAGAGAAAAGAAAGCACAGAGAGAAAAGAGAAGAGTTGGAGTGAAAGGAAAATATCCCCAAACTCCTGGAATTCTCCACAATTTTAATAAATTGTAATGGGCATTTTAGAGGTAGAAAATAAGACAAGTTTGGAAATATTTCAAACTTGTGTCATTTTGAACCTGACCATAACAACTTCAAATGAGGAGATATTTGGCGAGAGGTTTAGTGCAAAGAGCAAGATTTGCAGGAGAAGATGAACATTAATTGAGAAAGGAAAAATATAGCACTTGATAAGGAAAGAAGTAGAGGGAAGGAGGAGATGGTAATGCAAAATGAGAATGGCACATGCAACAACCTAACATGTGAGAGATCACAACAAGCACATGATAAGAAAGGAATGCAAGATGACAAGAGAACACAAATGCAATATGGTAAAAGAGCAAAACAAAGATTTGAGTAAACCCACATAACCAAACAACATGAGGCCAAGCACGCCAAAAACCCACAAGAATTGGATGAGGTCAAGTTGATATATTGCCCAAAAAGGGAAGTTTACATCCAGGGTGTTACAGAGGGGTCATCCTCCGTTGTTCCATCGCCGTTCCCATCTTTTGGGATGTCCACCATATATATGTCGTATGACGAGGTGGCCTTCCAGTGCCCTGTAGGCGCTGGGTCTTGGTCGTCTCCGGCATCGTCGTCCATACCGTGGATGTCTTCGGAGTCGTAGTCTAGCATGTCGGTTAGATCGTCGACAGTGGCTACCAAGTGGGTGGTGGGTGGGCGTTGAATTTCTTTGTCGTCCGCATCCCAACCTTCCTGTCTGTAATCCGGCCAGGGCTCCCCGGATAAGGAGAGAGACTTTAGTGAATTCAGGATGTCGCCAAAGGGCGAGTTCTGAAAGATGTCATGGCGATGAACTCCATGACAGCGCCCAATCGGATTCGATTGGCAAGGCGTGGAGGGTTCGGAGTCCCGGAGAGGAGTCCGGCACCACAGAGTCGAGGTCTTCGCAAGCGATAGGGATGGAGTTCGCTCGATCGCCGTAGAGATTAAAGCCCCGGCGGTGTCCAACCACTCGTCCTTGATCGGGGAATCCGGCTCCGGATTAAGGGTCGGAGCGGATGCAGTGCGGCCTCGAGGCCTTTGTTAATGCAGAGCTAGATCATGCCCATCGAGACAGTGCGGCGCGCTTGGCTGCGGCTCGAATCCGTCGAAGATCAAGTCTCTGCGGATATCGGCCGTATAGTTTAAACTTCCGAATCTGACCTGACGGCCAGGGGCGTAGCTTTCGATCTTCTCTAGATGGCCAAGCGAATTGGCCCGCAGTGCAAAGCCGCCGAACATGAAGATCTTTCCGGGGAGAAAAGTCTCACCCTGGACCGCGTCGTTGTTGATGATCGAAGGAGCCATCGGGCCTATCGGTGACGACACAGAGGAACTCTCAATGAAAGCACCAATGTCGGTGTCAAAACCGGCGGATCTCGGGTAGGGGGTCCGGAACTGTGCGTCTAGGCGGATGGTAACAGGAGACAAGGGACACGATGTTTTACCCAGGTTCGGGCCCTCTTGATGGAGGTAAAACCCTACGTCCTGCTAGATTAATATTGATGATATGTGTTACAAGAGTGGATCTACCACGAGATCAAAGAGGCTAAACCCTAGAAGCTAGCCTATGGTATGATTGTTGTTCGTCCTACGGACTAAAACCCTCCGGTTTATATAGACATCGGATAGGGTTAGGGTTACACAGAGTCGATTACAATGGTAGGAGATCTACATATCTGTATCGCCAAGCTTGCCTTCCACACCAAGGAGAGTCCCATCCGGACACGGGACGAAGTCTTCAATCTTGTATCTTCATAGTCTTGGAGTCCGACCGATGATGATAGTTCGGCTATCCGGACACCCCCTAGTCCGGAACTCCCTCAGTCTCTCTCCTTGTGAGGAGAACCTTGGCCGAACTATGTTCGGCTAGAATGGGATGCGGACGACGAAGAAATTCACTCCCCACCCACCACCCACTTAATAGCCACTGGCGATGATTCAACCGACATGCTCGACTTCAACTCCGAAGACATCGACGGTATGGACGACGATGCAGGAGACGAACAAGAACCACCGCCCACAGGGCGCTGGACTACCACCTCATCGTATGATATATACATGGTGGATACTCCCAAAGAAGGCGATGACGATAAGACAGCGGAGGACGACCCCTCCAAGAAGCAACCCAAGCACCAACGTCAGCGGCGCCGCTCTAACTCTCGCCATAGCAAAAGTAGTGATACTAGCACAAGAAACAATAACACTCCGGATAGTGCCGAAGACGACGACAATCCCCTCCAGCCAGATTTAGAGCGGGAGGATGAACAAGCTAGCCCTCCAGAACAGGCAGCAGACGGAGAAATGGAGGATGAAAATTACATGCCTCTCTCAGAAGACGAGGTGAGCCTCGGCGACGAAGAATTTATTGTGCCTGAGGATCCCATCGAGCAGGAGCGCTTCAAGCGCCGGCTTATAGCCACAGCAAACAGCCTAAAGAAAAAGCAACAACAGCTTCGAGCTGATGAAGATTTACTAGCGGATAGATGGACCGAAGTCCTGGTAGCCGAGGAATACGAATTCGATCGCCCAACCAAAAGTTATCCAAAACGCAGGTTGCTACCTCAACTCGAGGAGGAAGCATTGAAACCTACACCACCAGTGTATGGTGCGGCTGATCGGCCACCTCGTGGCCGAGACAGAGAGGCATTTCAGCCTGAAGTCCAGCATGCAACCCGCCGCCACTTAAACAAAAATACCAAGGCCCGGGGCAACACGCGGGACCTGCAAGACGTATTGGAAAACAAGGCAAAACATGCAAGATCGATCTACGGATCACGGGGGTGGGCACCAACGCGAGACGATGACCGTCACGCCGGATACAGTAAAAGTAAATCCGGCAGGGCCGAATACAGCAGAAAAGACTCATATAAACTGCGTCGTGATATAGCCCGGCACAGAGGCGCCGCACACCCCCTGTGCTTCACCGATGAAGTAATGGATCACGAATTCCCAGAGGGTTTTAAACCCATAAATATTGAAGCATATGATGGTAGAACAGATCCCGTGGTATGGATCGAGGATTTACTCCTCCACATCCACATGGCTCGCGTTGATGATCTACACGCCATCAAGTACCTCCCACTAAAACTCAAAGGACCAGCTCGGCATTGGCTGAATAGCTTGCTAGCAGAATCAATTGGCAGTTGGGAGGATTTGGAAGATGCATTCCTTGATAACTTCCAGGGCACTTATGTGCGACCACCGGATGTTGATGACTTGAGCCATATAACTCAGCAACCAGGGGAATTGGCTAGGCAATTCTGGACAACGGTTCCTAACTAAGAAAAACCAAATTGTCGACTATCCAGATGCAGAGGCCCTAGCAACATTTAAGCGTAACATCCGTGACGAGTGGCTCGCCCGGCACCTCGGCCAGGAGAAGCCGAAGTGTATGGCAGCCCTCACGGCACTCATGACCCGCTTTTGCACGGGCGAGGATAGCTGGCTGGCTCGCAGCAACAACACATCAAGGAATCCTAGCACTTCAGTTACCAAAGATACTAACGGCACACCATGTCGTAACAGACACAAGCGCCGCAACAACGGCGATACCGCCGAAGATACAGCAGTCAATGCCGGATTCAGTGGCTCTAAATCCGGTCAGCGAAAAAAGCCATTGAAAAGAAGTACTCCGGGCCCGTCCAGTTTAGACCGCATACTCGATCGCTCGTGTCAAATTCAAGGCACCCCCGACAAGCCAGCCAATCACACCAACAGAGAATGCTGGGTGTTCAAGCAGGCCGGCAAATTGAATGCCGAAAACAAGAACAAGGGGCTGCATAGCGACGACGAGGAGGAGCCCCAGCCGCCGAACACGGGAGGAAAGAAGAGGTTCCCTCCACAAGTGAAAACGGTGAACATGATATACGCAACCCACATTCCCAAGAGGGAACGAAAGCGTGCACTAAGGGACGTCTATGCGATGGAGCCAGTCGCCCCAAAGTTCAACCCATGGTCCTCTTGTCCGATCACCTTCGATCGCAGGGACCACCCCACTAGTATCCGTCATGGCGGATCTGCCGCATTGGTCCTTGACTCCATCATCGACGGATTTCACCTCACCCGAGTCTTTATGGACGGCGGCAGCAGCCTGAACCTGCTCTATCAGGACACAGTACGCAAAATGGGTATAGAACCCTCGAGGATCAAACCCACTAAAACCACCTTTAAAGGTGTCATCCTAGGTGTAGAGGCCCATTACACGGGCTCAATCACACTGGAAGTGGTCTTCGGATCTCTGGACAACTTCCGAAGCGAGGAGTTAATCTTCGATATCGTCCCGTTCTGCAGTCTCTATCATGCACTACTCGGGCGAACCGCATTCGCCAGATTCAATGCAGTACCGCATTATGCATAACTCAAGCTCAAAATTCCAGGACCTCGTGGGGTTATAACAGTCAATGGAAACACAAAACGCTCACTCCGCACGGAGGAACACACCACGGCGCTCGTAGCTGAGGCACAAAGCAGCCTTTTAAGGCAAACCGCCATTTCGGCGATAAAGCCCCCGGATACCGTCAAGCGAGTCCGGAGTAACCTGCAACAGGATCGTCTGGCACGTTCAGAGCTCGCCTAGCAATTCGGCCCCCGTCCTAGTCCCAGTCAAGCGACAAAATCCGTGCCGCGCGTACATAATTACGCACTGAAAATACCATGGGCATAGGCGGGGGCACGACCAGGGCACGTCCCACAATGCGGCTCAGCCGCCCCAGGGGCTGTATACCTTTATCATTTTCTCTCTTTCAGGACCTTACTCTCTGGAAGCCCTTTCCGGCAGTATGATTGCTGGACACATTACGGGAAGGAACAACCAAGGAGGCAAGAAGCTAAGACGTACAAGGGAATCCCCAGGTGGTCTCTAATAACAATCGAAGTACCCGTTTTTAATACCATACACAGCTTGCCCTTGGATAGGACATGTCAAATAGTCCTATTTTTTGCTTATTGCACTACTTGTATCAGTGCGCTTCGACGTACTATTTAAATAACAATGCATAGCATTATTCTATTATTGCATTACCCTTCCTTTTTCTTGTCTGTTTATTTACGACAACTTGCACCCGTACATTCTGGTACGACTAGTACGCCAGGGGCTTCAGTATACCCCATAATACGGCATGAGAAGTCTGAACACTTTCGACAGTGCGGCACCCCGAACTTATAGCGTTATATGCATCAGCTCCGAATCATGTCTTGGGTCAATAGTTGGGTTTTCCCGGCTCCCATGTTTTGGTACCTTACGTTCCGCAATATCGGCTAAGGTAGCGCTGGGAGAACTACTGCGATTGTATCCCGGTTCTTCCGGACGAGCACCTCAGTAGAGAAAGCCGAAAACGGACTGTCATGATAAGGCGAGAGCTGGTCACTGTTCAAGAGGTCTCAAGTCCTTAAAGACTTTTTCCGCTTCGGGCGAGGAGTCGGCATTGCCCGACTTAGGCGTATATAGCACCCCAAATTTGGCCTTCCGAATACTAGGGGCTTCGCCAAAATTTAAAATTGTAGACTTCTATGGCTAAGTGAGAGTGATAAAGCCTTATAGTCCGATTGCCTGGTTCGTCGTGCTGAACACCTCCCTTGATGGACCAAAAATTGGGATAAAGAGTGCTCAGGTTTATCCCGAACGCCCCAGTACTAGTTACATGGGGGCAGAAGCCGATGAATGGCCAACTCTCAGATTTTATAAACGGCCGCATAGAAGGTAATATTTTAAATTCAAAAGCATTGCATAGCGCAAATGAACTCGTTTCATATTACATGATCGCATGAGTAAATTCATTCGAATATTACATCCTTAGTACATTCCTCCGCCACAAGGCGAGAACCCTTCAGGACACTGTTATAATACATTTCGGGTTGGCGATGCTCCTTGCCTTCCGGCGGCCCCTCCTTCACCAGCTTCTTGGCGTCCAGCTTCGCCCAGTGGACCTTTGCTCGGGCAAAAGCCCTACGCGCGCCCTCGATGCAGACATACAACTTTATGACGTCAAGTCGTGGGCAGGCATTCACAAGCCGCCTCACCAGGCCGAAGTAGCTATTAGGCAGGGGATCGCCAGGCCACATCCGGACTATGAGACCCTTCATGGCCTGTTCGGCCGCCTTGTGGAGCTCAACCGGTTGCTTCAGCTGGTCGCTCAATGGCACAGGGTGTTCGATCCCAGTATACTGAGACCAGAACAACTTCTCCGTCGAGCTCCCCTCTTTAGCCCGGTAGAACTCCGTGGCATCCAACACACTGCGGGGAAGATCTACGAACGCTCCTGGAGTGCTCCGAACTCGGGTAAGTAAAAGGAAAGTCTCCTTCACATACTTGCTTTGCATAATGAATGCCTTACCCGCTGCTATCTTCTTAACCGCCTCAATTTCCTGGAGGGCCTTCTGGGCTTCGGCCTTGGCATTTCGTGCGCTCTCGAGGGCCTTCGCAAGCTAGGACTCTCGCGTCTTAGAGTCAAGCTCCAAGGACTCGTGTTTTTTGACGAGAGCCTGGAGCTCTTTCTGCACCTCGCACACCCGGGCTTCTTGCTTTTATTGCTCAATGCGCTCCTTGGTCGCTTTGTCTTCGGCCTCGGATAGCGCCTTCTTCAGGGTCGCCACTTCGGTCGTGGCCCCTGGTAAATTCATGATGATCCTATTATTTTACAATCAAATTTCTTTTTAAATATACAGACGAGGTATAAACACCTTTGTTCTCATCGAGCTGCCTCTTGGTAAGGCCGAGCTCTTCCTTGGACCGCTCAAGGTCCTGCTTGATCTGGCGACCTCCAGCAGTCGTCTTGGCGGTGGCAATGATGAAGCACGCATATGCACATATACATATTCTGATTAGACTCCTGCGGTCATTGTTTGATCCTCTATTCGGCCTCTCTTTGCGAACGCCAAATAGAGCATCAGGGGCTAGTGTCTATGCGGTAACATTCTCTTATAATCTGGTTACTTACCTCAAAGCCTATTAGGAGGCTGGTACAGGCTTCAGTCAGTCCGCTCTTGGCGGACTGAACCCTCTTAACCACCGCACTCATGATAGTGTGGTGTTCTTCGTCGATGGAAGCGCCGCAAAGCGCTTCCAGCAAGTTGTCCGGTGCCTCTGGATGGATAGAGCCCACCGACACATGCAGCTTGCCCCTCTTCACGGGGGTTCGCCTGACAGAGTCCAGAACCACTGGAGGTTCCGGCGCAGTGTTCGGCTGGGGGCCGAATTCGGAGCCCATGGGGGTCTTGCTCCCCTTGCGCCCAGGGTCCGGAACGTCGTCTTTGAGGAACCTCCAGGACTACCTCCCCTCGGCTCGGTGCCCTTTGAGACAACACCTCGACGTTGTCCGTAGGGCGAGGGGTGGAGGCGGTCGGAAGTGAATCGCTATTCATATCCGACGGGTCCAAATAACCATCCGACGAAGATACGTCGATATGGGCTCAGGACGGACTGCATAATCATGTTCGGCGTGATGAGAAGCAGTGCAATAAAACATACCATGAATCACTATGGTATCTGGATACTTACGACTTCGCCAGGGGCTTGTCCCTGGGCAACCACTCATCGTCGATGTAGGCAGCCGTCGTGGAGCAGTACGGAAGGATGGTCCTTCCCTTCTTGGACCCTTCGGCCTCCCCGGTTGGGACGGCCTTCCTTTTCTTGTCTTCCCCGGCTGGGAGGGAGAACTTTTCTCTTCCTCCTCCTCGTTTTCGTGACAGGAGTGAGCCTCGGAGTTTTCGGACGACGAGTCCGATATAACCTTGCGCCGGAGACCCTTTCGGGTCCCCATGGCCTTCTTCTTGGCCTTCTTCACCAGCACCTCGTAAGGCGCCGGAACTAGCATCTCCGTTAAGAGAGCATCTACAGGATCCTCAGGCAGGGGGCTGGGCAATCGATCTGCTCTGCTGTCTCTACCAAGTCCTGTTAAATGGCATGGAGGCTTAGATCCTGCACATGATCAAACAGGGGAAAATAAACATCCTATGAGATATGTAAAACTTACCGGATTGGCAGGGCGCTTTGCGCTGAGTCCGCGGTCCTAGGTAAGGGGAGGAGGTACCTCGGCGCCCTTGAACAGCACCTTCCAGACGTCCTTGTGCATCGTGTCGAAGAGCTCTTGCAGCGTCTGGTGCTTAGCCGGGTCGAACTCCCACAAATTGAATGCTCGTCATTGACACGAGAGGATCCGGCGGAAAAGCATGACCTGTACCACGTTGACAAGCTTGATTTTCTTGCTCATCATGTTTTTGATGCATTTCTGGAGTCCAGTCAGCTCCACCGATGGACCCCAGGACAGGCCCTTCTCTTTCCAGGAGGTGAGGCGCGTGGGCATTCCGGATCAGAATTCGGGGGCCGCCACCCAGTTGGTGTCGCGCGGCTCGGTGATGTAGAACCATCCCGATTGCCACCCCTTTATGGTCTCCACATAGGAGCCTTCGAGCCAGGTGATGTTAGGCATTTTTCCCACCATGGCGCCTCCGCACCCCGCTTGCTGACCGACCACCACCTTCGGTTTAACATTGAAGGTCTTCAGCCACAGGCCGAAGTGGGGCCTGATGCGGAGGAAGGCCTCGCACACGACGATAAACGCCGAGATGTTGAGGATGAAATTGGGGGCCAGATCGTGAAAATCCAGCCCGTAGTAGAACATGAGCCCGCGGACAAACGGGTGTTGCGGAAATCCCAGTCCACGGACGAAGTGGGTAAGGAAAACCACCCTCTCATGGGGCTCTGGTGTAGGGATGATCTGCCCTGCATCTGGGAGCCGGTGTGCGACATCTGCGGCTAGATACCCGGCTTCCCGTAGCTTGGTGATTTTCTCTTCTGTAAGGGAGGAGACCATCCACTTGCCACCCGCTCCGGACATGCTTGGAGTGGTTTGAGGAGAAAAACGCGAACTTGGGCGCTGGAGCTCGAGTGCGCAAGAATGGATGAGCAAGGGGGAAGAAGGCGTGGGTAAAAAGGGTGAGTCCTTGTCCCTTTATAAGGGCGGAAGAGGTGATGCCCCTCCCCACTTACCTGGTAAAGTCGCTTATTCCCCAAGCGCCGTAATTGATGGCATGGTTGGGTTACCCACACCCGTATTGATCAGAATCCCGTGATAAGGGGACACGATCTCTGCTTTGACAAGACGTGCTAAGGAAACCGCCTCGCGATACATGCAGTGGCTGGTTGTGAAAAACGGTTCGAATAATGACCGGGCTGTGGTGTGATGTCATGCGGCAAAATGCTTCAGCAGATTAGACTTGTGGAAATATTATTCTCTCTGTGGTAGTTTGTGGAACTTGTTTTGCAGAGCTGGACACTATCCTTGTGTTCAAAATCTTCTATGGAGTATTCGGAGGAGGAACCCGCCTTCCAATGCCGAAGACAATCTGCGCGCCAGACTCATCGTCATTGAAGCCTGGTTCAGGGGCTACTGAGGGAGTCTTGGATTAGGGGGTCCTCGGACAGCCGGACTATATCCTTTGGCCGGACTGTTGGACTATGGAGATAAAAGATTGAAGACTTCGTCCCATGTCTGGATGGGACTCTCCTTCGCGTGAAAGACAAGCTTGGCAATACGGATATGTAGATCTCCTCCCTTGTAACCGACTATGTGTAACCCTAGCCCCCTCTGGTGTCTATGTAAACCGGAGGGTTTAGTCCGTAGGACAACAACAATCATACCATAGGCTAGCTTCTAGGGTTTAGCCTCTACGATCTCATGGTAGATCAACTCTTGTAATACTCATATCATCAAGATCAATCAAGCAGGAAGTAGGGTATTACCTCCATCGAGAGGGCCCAAACCTGGGTAAACATCATGTCCCCCGCCTCCTGTTACCATCCGCCTTAGACGCACAGTTCGGGACCCCCTACCCGAGATCCGCCGGTTTTGACACCGACAACGAGCTGCCCCGGCAAGGGTCTTGCCGGGGGAACCTGCTTCGTCTCTCTGCTCCTTGCGGTCTTGGCCTTGGTGTTGCTTTGATTTTCTTGGGCTTCGGTCTTACCTTGGCTTACCTCCCCTGCTCTGTTTGGTGCGATCGCGGGCGTCTCTGACTGCCCGTTCACATGTAAAGGGGTACAAAAGTACGCCCCTCTTTCTGTACACCTACACCTAGCTAAGGGCGCGTTAAACAATAGCGCTTGTTGGGAGGCAACCCAATTTTATTTTATTTTTTATTTTTAGGTTCTGTTTTGCAATAAATATTTCATCTAGCCTCTGGTTAGATGTGGTTTTGTGTTTTAATTAGTGTTTGTGCCAAGTAAGACCTTTGGGATAGCTTACGGTGATAATTGATTTGATCTTGCTGAAAAACAGAAACTTTTATGCTCAGGAAAACAATTCTCATTTTTTACAGAAGAGTGCTTTTGATTTGATTCTTCTTGCAGAATATTAATAAACAAATTTCTAGGTCATCCTAATTTTTCAGAATTTTTGGAGTTACAGAAGTATTCGAAATATCCAGATTGATACATATTGTTCCGTTTTTGACAGATTCTATTTTCTACGAGTTGTTTGCTTATTTTGATGAAACTATGGCTAGTATCGGGGGGGGGGGGTATGAACCATGGAAAATTTGGAATACAGTAGATATTATACTAATATAAATAAAGAATGAGTTCACAATAGTACGAAAAGTGGTGATTTGTTTTCTTATACTAACGGAGCTTATGAGATTTTCTGTCGAGTTTTGTGTTATGAAGTTTTCAAGTTTTGGGTAAGGATTTGATGGACTATGGAATAAGGAGTGGCAAGAGCCTAAGCTTGGGGATGCCCAAGGCACCCCAAGGTAATATTCAAGGACAACCAAGAGCCTAAGCTTGGGGATGCCCCGGAAGGCATCCCTCTTTAAATCTTCGTCTATCGGTAACTTTACTTGAGGCTATATTTTTATTCACCACATGATATGTGTTCTGCTTGGAGCGTCTTGTATGATTTGAGTCTTTGCTTTTTAGTTTGCCACAATCATCCATGTTGTACACACCTTTTGAGAGAGACACACATGAATCGTGATTTATTAGAATACTCTATGTGCTTCACTTATATCTTTTGAGCTAGGCAATTTTGCTCTAGTGCTTCACTTATATATTTTTAGAGCACGGCGGTGGCTTTATTTTATAGAAATTGATTAACACTCATGCTTCACTTATACTCCCTCCGTCCCATAATGTAAGACGTTTTTTGACACTACACTAGTGTCAAAAAACTTCTTATATTGTGGGACGGAGGGAGTATTATTTTGAGAGTCTTTAAAACATCATGGTAATTTGCTTTGGTTATAAATTTAGTCCTAATATGATAGGCATCCAAGAGGGATATGATAAAAACTTTCATATAAAGTGCATTGAATACTATGAGAAGTTTGATTCCTTATGATTGTTTTGAGATATGAAGATGGTGATATTAGAGTCATGATAGTGAGTAGTTGTGAATTTGAGAAATAATTGTGTTAAGGTTTGTGATTCCCGTAGCATGCACATATGGTGAACCGTTATGTAACGAAGTTGGAGCATGAGATATTTTTTATTGTCTTCCTTATGAGTGGCAGTCGGGGACGAGCGATGGTCTTTTCCTACCAATCTATCCCCCTAGGAGCATGCGCGTAGTACTTTGTTTCAATGACTAATAGATTTTTGCAATAAGTATATGAGTTCTTTATGACTAATGTTGAGTCCATGGATTATACACACTCTCACCCTTCCACCATTGCTAGCCTCTCTAGTGCCGCGCAACTTTCGCCGGTGCCATTAACCTACCATATACCTTCCTCAAAACAGCCACCATACCTACCTATTATGGCATTTCCATAGCCATTCCGAGATATATTGCCATGCAACTTTCCACCGTTCCGTTTATTATGACACGCATCATCATTGTCATATTGTTTTGCATGATCATGTAGTTGACATCGTATTTGTGGCAAAGCCACTGTCGGTGTCAAAACCGGCCGATCTCGGGTAGGGGGCCCCGAACTGTGCGTCTGAGGATCGAGGGTAATAGGAGACAAAGGGGACACGATGTTTACCCAAGTTCGGGCCCTCTTGATGGAGGTAATAACCTACTTCCTGCTTGATTGACTTTGATGAGTATAGGGGTTACAAGAGTCGATCTACCTCAAGATCGTAATGGCTAAACCCTAGATGTCTAGCCTATGTGATTTGTGATAGCCTCTACGGACTAAACCCTTCGGTTCATATAGACACCGAAGGGGCCTAGGGTTGTACAAAGTCGGTTTACAGAAGAAGGAATCTACACATCCGGAAGCCAATCTTGCCCTCCACACAAAGGAGAGTCCCATCCGAACACGGGGAAGGCCTTCTACCTTGTTTCTTCACGGCCCATCAGTCCGGCCCATGTTGCATAGCCCGGACACCCGAGGATCCCATAATCTAGGACTCCCTCAGTAGCCCCTGAACCAGTCTTTCGATGACGATGTGTTCGGTACACAGATTGTCTTCGGCATTGCAAGGTGGGTTCCTCCTCTTAATACTTCAAAGCAGTCTTCTGAACAAGAGAACTGTATCCGGCTCTGTATAACAGTTACAACCCTTAACTACAAGGGCACAATACTTCATCAAACTAAGGTATATCCACTGACAGCTTTTTTTGCGAAACGTTATGTATGGCCTCTTTATTATTTCGAACCGTTTTTTGGCCTCCCGCTTCGCGTTTCGAGACGTAGCCTCCATTGACACGTCTTGCCAAAGCAGAGATCGTGTCCCCTTATTGCGGGATTCTCATTAATACGGGTTTGGGTAATCCAACCGGGCCATTCGCATGATGCTACCTCTTGAGCATGTGTTCGTTTTCCCTTGAATAGGAAAGGGTGATGCGGCAAAGTAGCGTAAGTATTTCCCTCAGTTTTTGAGAACCAAGGTATCGCTCCAGTAGGAGACTACACGCAAGTCGCCTAGTACCTGCACAAACAATCAAGAACCTTGCAACCAACACGATAAAGGGGTTGTCAATACCTTCACGGCCACTTGCAAAAGTGAGATCTGATAAAGATAATGAGATAAATATTTTTGGTATTTTGTCGTATAGATTGGAAAGTAAAGATTGCAAAATAAACGACGATAGAAATTGGCAAGTTGACGATAAACTAATATGATGTAAAATAGACCTGGGGGCCATAGGTTTCACTAGTGGCTTCTCTCACGATAGCATATATTACGGTGGGTGAACAAATTACTGCCGAGCAATTGATAGAAAAGCGCATAGTTATGAGAATATCTAGGCATGATCATGAACATAGGCATCACTTCCGTGTCAAGTAGACCGAAACGATTCTGCATATACTATTATTACTCCACACATCGACCGCTATCCAGCATGCGTCTAGAGTATTAAGTTCATAAGAACAGAGCAACACATTAAGCAAGATGACATGATGTAGAGGGATAAACTCAAGCAATAAGATATAAACCCCATCTTTTTATCCTCGATGGCAACAATACAATACGTGCCTTGCTGCCCCTGTTGTCACTGGGAAAGGACACCGCAAGATTGAACCCAAAGCTAAGCACTTCAACCATTGCAAGAAAGATCAATCTAGTAGGCCAAACTAAACCTTGCAAAGATATCAAATCATGCATATAATAATTCAGAGAAGAATCAAATATTGTTCATAGATAATCTTGATCATAAACCCACAATTCATCGGATCTCGGCAAACACACCGCAAAAAGTATTACATCGAATAGATCCCCAAGAACATCGAGGAAAACTTTGTATTGAGAACCAAAGAGAGGGAATAAGCCATCTAGACAATAACTATGGACCCCGAAGGTCTGTGGTAAACTACTCACACATCATCGGAGAGGCTATGGTGTTGATGTAGAAGCCCTCCATGATCGAATCCCCCTCCGGCCGATCGCCAGAACAGGCCCCAATACGGGATCTCACGGGTACAGAAGGTTGCGGCAGTGGAAAAGTGGTTTTGTGGCTCCCCTGGATGTTTTCAGGGTATAAGAGTATATATAGGTGAAAGAAGTAGGTCGGCGGAGCTACGAGGGGCCCACGAGGGTGGGGGGCGCACCTACCCCCTGGGCGGGCCCTCCTGCCTCGTGGCCGCCTCGTTGCGTCTCTGGCTTCCACTCCAAGTCTCCTGGATTGCGTTTGTTCCAAGAAAGATCCTCGCGAAGGTTTCGTTCCTTTTGGATTCAGTTTGTTATTCCTTTTCTACGAAACACTGAAATAGGCAAAAAACATCAATTGGCACTGGGCCTCCGGTAAATAGGTTAGTCCCAAAAATAATATAAAAGAGCATATTAAAGCCCATTAAACATCCAAAACAGATAATATAATATCATGGAACAATAAAAAATTATAGATACGTTGGAGACGTATCAGCATCCCCAAGCTTAATTCCTTCTCCTCGAGTAGGTAAATGGTAAAAACAGAATTTTTGATGTGGAATGCTACCTAACATAATTTCAATGTAATTTCATTTATTGTGGCATGAATGTTCAGATCCGAAAGATTCAAGACAAAAGTTTAATATTGACATAAAAATATTAATATTTCAAGCATACTAAACAAGCAATATGTCTTCTCAAAATAACATAGCCAAAGAAAGCTCATCCCTATAAAATCATATAGTTTGGCCATGCTTCATTTTCGCCACACAAAATGCTCTCATCATGCACAACCCCGATGACAAGCCAAGCAATTGTTTCATACTTTAGTATTCTCAAACTTTTTCAACTTTCACGCAATACATGAGCGCGAGCCATGGACATAGCACTATGGGTGCAATAGAATATGATGATGGAGGTTGTGTGGAGAAGACAAAAAGGAGAAAGTCTCACATTGATGCGGCTAATCAACGGGCTATGGAGATGCCCATCAATTGATATCAATGCGAGGAGTAGGGATTGCCATGCAACGAATGCACTAGTGCTATAAATGTATGAAAGATCAACAAAATAAACTAAGTGGGTGTGCATCCAACTTGCTTGCTCACAAAGACCTAGGGCATTTGAGGAAGCCCATTGTTGGAATATACAAGCCAAGTTCTATAATGAAAAATTCCCACTAGTATATGAAAGTGACAAAATAAGAGACTCTCTATCATAAAGATCATGGTGCTACTTTGAAGCACAAGTGTGGAAAAAGGATAGTAACATTGCCCCTTCTCACTTCTTCTCTCATTTTTTTGGGCCTTATCTTTTTTTGGCCTTTGTCTTTTTTGGGCCTTCTCTTTTTTATTTGGCCTTTATCTTTTTTTTCCTCACATGGGACAGTGCTCTAATAATGATGATCATCATACTTCTATTTATTTACAACTCAAGGATTACAACTCGATACTAGAACAAAATATGACTCTATATGAGTGCCTCCGGCAGTGTACCGGGACGGACAATGAATCAAGAGTGACATGTATGATAAATTATGCATGGTGGCCTCGCCAAAAATACGATGTCAACTACATGATCATGCAAGGCAATATGACAATGATGAAGCATGTCATAATAAACGGAACGGTGGAAGGTTGCATGGCAATATATCTCGGAATGGATATGGAAATGCCATAATAGGTAGGTATGGTGGCTGTTTTGAGGAAGATATAAGGAGGTTTATGTGTGATAGAGCGTATCATATCACGGGGTTTGGATGCACCGGCGAAGTTTGCACCAACTGTCAGGACCCCGATTCCAAGTCACATCGACCTAGCCGGTAACACTTCATATCACTTTGCGGCCTCACGCACGGTATTCCCACGGGTGTCGCCTTACCATGGCCGGGACCGTTTGCGCCTTTTGGCTCACGTATATGATAGTGTCGCTAGCATCCATATGACTAAGAACCCGGGCCGACATGGCTAGTCGTGAACCCAAAGCGGCGCTAACCCATGCGGACAGGCATACATGAATCACATCGAGCATGTCGGTCATGAACGTATGAATTCGGGCTGTAGCACTGGGCTAACAGGACTCCGGTATCCCGAGCTTTAGCAGGCTAGGCAGGACTCCGAATATCACCGCGTGACATTTCCCCGAAGGGACAGACATAGGAACGAAGTGAAACACATGCCGCCGATCAAGTGTCCAAGCGGTAGTCTTTGGGCTAGCAGGACTCTGGTGAACCGGGCTGTAGCGGACTACTATCACTCAGAAGCACGAGACTACATTTCCCCATATGAGAGGCTGCCAAGGATAAACAAATAGTTTGTCGGATCCCACTCATACCAAGCATTTCAATCATACACGCAATATGCCCGATATGAGTACATACAACATGGCATCACAACAAAACTCTACAACTCAAAGTACTTTATTTAAGAGGCTCAGGAGCCATACATAACATATCCATACAGGTAGGGGTCACATGACCCAACACTCAAGTCATACAAACATACAAGCACATGCGGAAGCAAACTAGTCTGAGTACAGACTCTAAAAGAAAGAAAGCTTGTTGAAGCCCTTCTATCTACAGTGGCCCTTCACAAGCCTTGGATCACCACCTGGGTGGCTAGTTCACTCGTCGATGTCAAGGTCTACATAAAACCCATCGGAGGGGCGGTGTTGTCGTCTGAAAACATTAATTAAGCAAACATGAGTACGGAGGTACTCAGCAAGTCTTACAACAGAATCCTATCATACATGCACGTTCTCAAGAAGGTGGTGGAGTTATTTGCAGCAAGCCAGCTTTGAATCTTGGCTAAGCTATCCTACGTGACACCACTTGAAAAGCATTTGTCGCACACGAGTCCACTAATCACCATCACAATACTCCACCATGGATCCTCTCTCGTCAACCTGCGAGAGGGCCATCCGCGGCACTCACACTTGTCTTGAGGCTTTTAGTAGTATCCATTTACTTGTCTATGAACTGTATAGGTGACCAAGTAGTCCTTTGCCGCGGACGCGGCTATTCGAATAGTTTTATACCCTGCAGGGGTGTACTTCTTCACACACGCTCTCACCACTTACCGCCGTTTACACGACATGTACTCGGCAACCTTCAAGCGGAAGCCCAACGTGGATGTCGGCCACGGCCTACCTAAACACTCAAGTCTCTAGTCCAGGTTTATCGCCTATTCGGGTTCCATCCGCAGGAGTCCGCCGAGGTTTCCACTAACGGCCCCGAGCGATGTGTGCAGGGTTCCCGAGATACCAAACGGGCATTCGGCACAGACCACGGTGTATCTACCGCATCATAGCCCACCCCTAGGGTCAGCCTTCATACGGCCTCCAACACATATCCTACAAACACCGTAAACTAGTTGCAACTCCTGGGATGAGGACAAGGGTGGTTAAGAAGCCGAGAGAGTCAATTAAGGATCCCAATGTGTGGTAGTAACTGTTTCATGGATCACAAACACAGAACTCAGTTCCCGAGGACGGCTTCAATGAGACAACCCACCATGTACTCCTACATGGCCTCTCACCGCTACATTTACCAAATCGTGTTCACACACTTAGCTCACACACAGTAGGACATGTTCACACACCTCCGATTCATCCCCGATGAATCGAATCTGACTCAACTCTAAGCAGTAGCAGGCATGACAAACAAGCATGAATGAGTAGGCACAACAAGGCTCAAACAACTCCTACTCATGCTAGTGGGTTTCATCTAATTACTGTGGAATGACAGGTCATGCAGAGGATAAAGGGGTTCAACTACCCAGCAAGTAACACATGAGTCATTGTTGTCCTAATGCAGTAAAATAGAGCAGGAGCGAGAGAGTGGGATTATATCGGAATGAACAAGGGGGTTTTGCTTGCTTGGCACTTCTGAAGATAATATAGTTCTTCATCGGTGTCATCGAACACATCGTCGGCACGTCGTCTACCGGGAAGGGATAACACCGGCAAACAAGAAAGAACACAATCAATGCAATGCAACAATATGATGCATGAATGTGACATTGCAATATGCTGTGGTTTGAGCTAATGCAACTAGCAACAGGTTAAATGAAGTTGGTTTGAACCCTAGGTTCAAATTCAAACTCCACACAAGGCATTTCAATGCCATTTATTCAAATTGTTGTATACAGCAGATTTAAGTTGTTCAAACATGCTTGAAAATGGTACAGATGGATAGATTGGATTTTTCTGATCATTTTTCATATATAAATTATTTAATTTGGAGTTACGATTGATTTTCTATGATTTTTAGAAGTTTAGGCAATTTTCTGGAATTTCCTGAATAAAAATAAATCCAGAAAGCCATTATCATCGCCAAGATGACAGAAAGATTAATCCAGCAGGTCAACCAAGTTGACCCGGGTCAAACCTGACAACCGGTCCCACATGTCATTGACTCACTGCTACTGGGAGTTAATCCCGTGTTGACTGGGATTTGACCCGCTGCGGGGCCCACTGTCAGTGGCTGAAGGGCGGCTAATCAGTAGGATTAGCCCCTAATGGCCGTGCCACGTCGGCGTGGCTACGCCGGCGATGACCCGACACGGCAACGATGCGGCTGCGGTGGCGTCGGCCATGGCGTGGGAGAGCGAGGGGGAGGAGCTGGGGAGGAGGAGAGATTTCTGAGGGCTAGGGGGGAGAGAGTGAGCGTGTTTCGCGTCGGCAGCTCGGTGAGGGAAGCGGCGAGGCGGCGGCCAGCTGCCTGGCACGCATGCGGTGCTCGCCGCCAAGATTTCGCTGCTGTTGGCCAAGCCATGCTCGGCGGCCGGGCAGCAGTGGGCATGGCGCCAGTAAGTTTTTCCATTTCTGTTTCTTTTTCTATTTTACGTAACTTTGTGGACTTTCTAAAAATACTTAAACAGCTCCAAAATTCACCAAACTGCACTGGTCCTTAGTTGGAATATTTCCAACATGGAACATTTTGTTTAGATTATTTGGGCATTTGAAATATTTTATATAATTTAAATGCCCAAACTCAAATACTTATGATTTAATTCAAAGACCTTAGGATGACCTAGAAAATTGTGCACCACTTTTGGCAGAGGCTCTGAACCAAAGCAAAGGTGATGAGCATTTTAGAAGGGCATTTCAGGTTCATTGAAAATAATTTTAGTAAGCCCTAATTGGATTCAAAAGAGGTTCTGGGGGTTCTGTCTTCCCCATTTCAAATTTCAGATGAAAGTTAAACATGATGCACACACTAATGCATGGACTAGCTAGGATGTGACACCAACTCTCAAGGTGAGAAAGGGCAATGCACGGTACCGAAGAGGCTAGCAATTATGGAAGGGTGAGAGTGCGTGTAATCCATGGACTCAACATTAGTCATAAAGAACTCACATACTTATTGCAAAAATCTACAAGCCATCAAAACCAAGCACTACAGCATGCTCCTAGGGGGATAGATTGGTAGGAAAAGACCATCGCTCATCCCGAACCGCCACTCATAAGGAGGACAATCAAAGAAACACCTCATGCTTCAAATTTGTTACACAGCGGTTACCATACATGCATGCTACAGGACTTGCAAACCTCAACACAAGTATTTCTCAAATTCACAATTAGTCAACTAGCATAACTCCAATATCACCATCTTCATATCTCAAAACAATCATCAAGTATGAAACTTCTCATAGTATTCAATGCACTCTATATGGAAGTTTTTATTATACCCATCTTGGATGCATATCATATTAGGACTAATTTTATAACCAAAGAAAATTACCATGCTATTCTAAAAGACTCTCCAAATAATATAAGTGAAGCATGAGAGATCAATAATTTCTATAAAATAAAACCACCACCGTGCCCTAAAAGATATAAGTGAAGCACTAGAGCAAAATTATCTAGCTCAAAGGATATAAGTGAAGCAAATAGAGTATTCTAATAAATTCCGATTCATGTGTCTCTCTCCCAAAAGGTGTGTAAAACAAGTATGAATGTGGTAAACTAAAAAGCAAAGACTCAAATCATACAAGACGCTCCAAGCAAAACACATATCATGTGGTGAATAAAAATATAGCCTCAAGTAAAGTTACCGATAGACGAAGACGAAAGAGGGGATGCCTTCCGTGGCATCCCTAAGCTTACGATTTTTGTTGTCCTTGAATTTTACCTTGGGGTGCCTTGAGCATCCCCAAGCTTAGGATCTTGCCACTCCTTATTCCAAAATCCATCAAATCTTTACCCAAAAACTTGAAAACTTCACAACACAAAACTTAAACAGAAAATCTCATGAGCCCCGTTAGTGTAAGAAAACAAACCACCACTTTAAGGTACTGTAATGAACTCATTCTTTATTTATATTGGTGTTAAACCTAATTTATTACAACTTCTCTATGGTTCATACCCCCCGATACTAGACATAGATTCATCAAAATAAGCAAACAACACACGAAAAACAGAATCTGTCAAAAACAGAACAGTCTGTAGCAATCTGTATCAAACGTATACTTCTAGAACTCCAAAAATTCTGAAATAAATATGTGGACGTGATGAATTGATCTATTAATAATATGCAACAAGAATCAACGTAAAATCACTCTCCAGTGAAAAATGGCAGCTAATCTCGTGAGCGCTAAAGTTTCTGTTTTTTACAGCAAGATCGCAAAGACTTCATCCAAGTCTCCCCAAAGGTTCTACTTGGCACAAACACTAATTAAAACATAAAAACACATATAAACATAAGCTAGATGAATTATTTATTACTAAACAGTAACAAAAAGCAAGAAACAAAAATAAAATTGGGTTGCCTCCCAACAAACGCTATCGTTTAACGCCCCTAGCTAGGCATTGATAATTTTAATGATGCTCATATCAAAAACAAGAATTAAAGCACAAAGAGAGCATCATAGAACACGTGATAAACACATCTAAGTCTAACATACTTCCTATTCATAGGCATTTTATAAGCAAACAAATTATCATAGCAAGCAAAAATTAGCACATGCAAGGAAGAAGAAAGAGACGATAGCAATCTCAACATGACGAGAGGTAATTTAGTAAGATAAAAATTTCTACAACCATATTTTCCTCTCTCATAATAATTACATGTGGGATCATAAGAAAATTCAACAAAATAGCTATCACATAACATATTCTCAACATGATCCACATGCATGCGAAGTTGACACTCTTCCAAAATAGTGGGATTATCATTAACTAAAGTCATGACCTATCCAAACCCACTTTTATCAAAAATACCATAAGATTGAACATTCTCAAAATATGTGGGATCTGAAGTTGACACTCTTCCAAACCCACTTTCAATATTGTTGCAAACACTATTATCAATCTCATATTCATCATGGGGCTTAAATAAATTTTCAAGATCATAAGAAGAATCACCCCAATCATGATCATTGCAACAACTAGTAGACATAGCAAAACTAGCATCCCCAAGCTTAGGGTTTTTCATATTATTAGCAAAATTGACATCAAGAGAATTTATAGTAACATCATTGCAATCATGCTTTTGATTCAAGGAGCTATCGTGAATCTCTTCATAAATTCCTTCATCACAATTTTTAGATTCATGAATTTCAAGCAAAACCTCATAAAGATAATCTAGTGCACTCAAATCACTAGAAATTGATTCATCATAATTGGATCTCTTAAAAAGATTAGCAAGGGGATGAGGATCCATAAACTTTTAGTAAGCGAAGATGCAAGCAAAAAGAAGGCACATGGTAACATAAGATCGAACGGGAGGAGGGCGAAGAAAAGGCAAAGGTTTTCAAAAATCGTTTTAGAAGTGGGGGAGAGGAAAACGAGAGGCGAATGGCAAATAATGTAATGCGAGGGATAAGAGTTTGTGATGGGTACTTGGTATGTATTGACTTGAGATTAGATCTCCCCGGCAACGGCGCCAGAAATGGCTAGTTGATGGGAGATCAAATATTGACTTGACTTGGCGCAAATCTCCCAGGCAACGGCTCCAGAAATCCTTCTTGAAACCTCTTGAGCATGCGTTGGTTTTCCCTTGAAGAGGAAAGGGTGATGCAGCAAAGTAGCATAATTATTTCCCTTAGTTCTTGAGAACCAAGGTATCAATCTAGTAGGAGACTACACTCAAGTCGCCTAGTACCTGCACAAACAATAAAGAACCTTGCAACCAACGCGATAAAGGGGTTGTCAATCCCTTCACGGCCACTTGCAAAAGCGAGATCTGATAAAGATAATAACATAAATATTTTTGGTATTTTTGTTGTATAGATTGGAAAGTGAAGATTGCAAAATAAACGGCGATAGAAATTGGCAAGTTGACGATAAACTAATATGATGTCAAAATAGACCCAGGGGCCATAGGTTTCACTAGTGGCTTCTTTCATGATAGCATATATTATGGTGGGTGAACAAATTACTGCCGAGCAATTGATAGAAAAGCGCATAGTTATGAGAATATCTAGGCATGATCATGAACATAGGCATCACGTCCATGTCAAGTAGACCGAAAAGATTCTGCATCTACTACTATTACTCCACACATTGACCGCTATCCATCATGCATCTAGAGTATTAAGTTCATAAGAACAGAGTAACACATTAAGCAAGATGACATGATGTAGAGGGATAAACTCAAGCAATATGATATAAACCCCATCTTTTTATCCTCGATGGAAACAATACAATGCGTGCCTTGCTGCCCCTGCTGTCGCTGGGAAAGGACACCGCAAGATTGAACCCACAGCTAAGCACTTCTCCAATTGCAAGAAAGATCAATCTAGTAGGCCAAACTAAATCGATAATTAGAAGAGACTTACACTACAAAAAAAATACACTTCCGTGATGATACGTGTTTGTCACAGTAGGTCGCGTTTTCTGTCATGCATGTACATCCATGACGATTTTATGACAGAATCAAGATAGTCATACCTTTGCTGTAGTAGAAGTGTTCCATGACATTACCAAAATTATCATCACGGAAGTGTCCACTTCCATGACGATAAATCGCCCGTCACAGAAGTGCTTTCGTCAAGGGTGACCGACACGTGGCATCCACCATAACGGAACGCCGTTAAGATATCGGGTCGGGTTTTGGATCCGATAACCCTTTAACAGCCCCGACCAATGGGGATTTTCCACGTGTAAAATCATCATTGGCTGGAGGAAACACGTGTCGGCTCATCGTTGGGACAGATGTCATCCACTCATTGGATAGAAGGCGCCTATGATACGTCGACACGTGGCACGGCCCAACAGAGGCCCATTCCTGTGAAAAGGCCGGCTCGTTTGACTTGGTCAAAAGGTGGCGGGCCGGCCCATGGAAATCCTGTTAATGGCCTGTTCGCATATAGCCCATTTATAGCCCGCTAACCCAAGGCCCGTTACGCCCTATCCGAATTAGGCCCAGTAGCATCATCTGGGCCATCCAATATGATTCCAGCCCGTTTTCACTTCTGGCCCATGTATGGCCCATGACGTCTTTCGGCCCATATGAGGCCCCATTTAACTCTTGGCCTATTAACGGCCCGCGGTGAAACTGGCCCGTAATGAACGGTGTGTCACTTTACACCCATTAACGGCCCGTGGTGAAACTGGCCCGTAATGAGTAGTGTATCACTTTATACCCATTAACGGCCCGTTATTCCGTTGGGCCATTTCCAGCCCATGTTATCTTTCGGCCTTCTCATAGCCCATTTATTCTTGGGCTCATTTCCAGCATTCGTTTACTTATGGCCCGTTACTGTCATTTTCTGCTTGTGGGCCAAATTCAGCCCGTGGTTACAATCGGCCCGTTTGTGGTCCGTTAATACGTTGGGCCATTTTCATAGCGTCATCAAATACGGCCTATTAACGATGGCCCGTTATGGTCAGCCCATGAACGGACGATTCCAACTCTAGCCCGTTTACGGCCATAATGCGGCCTGTTATTGGCCCATGTTTGGCCAATCGATCATACTTCCCTATAAGGCCCATTGATGATACGGCCCGTAGAAGGCCCATTGTTTCTATGGCTCGTAGAAGGCCCATTGTTTCTACGGCCCATAGAATGCCTACTGTTTCTATGGCCCGTAGAAGGCCCATCGCTTCTCTGACCCGTAGGAGGCCCAGTGTCACTACAGTAAATATTAGCCCATGGTTATTGTGGCCTAGTTTAAAAAATAGATTATTGCAGCCACTAGCAAACCGCGGAAAAGAACTGCACTGACTACAAGCAAACAAATAACCAAGAGAACAAGGAAATAAATAAGCAAGCAACTTATGCTAGGCTATCATGGCTATTACACATATTACATCTGGGCATCAAAGTTCGCCACCAGTGCAAATATAGGGAACAAAGCAGCATATAAATGCCGCAAAGAAAACAAGTCCGTAATCAAACCACTTCCAAGAGTTCAAGAAACAATATCCTGGGTACCCATAATGCTGGCAAGATGCTTAGCAAGCTTATTAACTTTCTCTTGTTTGGCGCTTAAATCCTCCAACATTGTCGTTGCACAAGAAAGTACGATCCGATTCTGCGAGGACTTCCTCGGTCCTTGACTTCTTGCCGCAAAGACACCGATCGATGCCTTTCAGCTTGTAGCTGAGGCCGAAGAAGCCAAGTGATTCAGAAGCGAGTTCGAAGAGCTTGTGCCAGAAGATCGGCAAGATAACTTCGGACACTACATCAACGCAAGACTGTGGGGTTTTCTCACCGTCTACAAGATCGCTTTTTATCACCTTTCTTGGAGACCAACAGGTTGTCTCACTATCTTGAACCTTATCTGCATTACTTTCGCTACCATTGAATAGTGGGGTGCTCTTCTCCAATATTCTGTTTGCATACTACAAGAGAAACAAGCGAGACACATCGGAGGTTTAGCTTGTAGTATACTGAAACTCATTTTGGTAAACCGTTCAGTAGTAAGGTGGACAGGATAACAGATGAAACAAACATATATCTATGTACTATGGTCACCGTATTGTCCATATCATTCTAGTTTATGTTCCCTAATCAAGATAGAGACACAGTTCAACTCATATATTTTTAAGACACGACAAAGATAGACAGAATATAATGTGAGAAACTACACAAGATTGGCAGCACTTGTAATGTGCATCACATGAGAACATAACTGTTTATACAACTTAAACTGAAATCAACATAGAGCAAGAAGTTAGAACAGCAATCCAGTTAAAGAAATAGGTTTAAAACATACCTGATGCGCCATTGGAGTTTCAATTGGATCCTTCAAATTCGAAAGTAGTTGGTATGAATAAATACAGTGATGCAACAGCAAAGGGGTATGGACCATAGCTACGGAATCTGACCCGAGAACAGTTGCTCTTCTTCTTTAAACGTGGAGTTTGGGTTAGCTGTGGTGCTCTTCGTGCTTTGGGCATTGCAGTAGCTTTACAAACTGCTCGTGTGGGGGTACTCTGTGGTGGACATGGTGCTTTGTTAACTAAAAGTGGGTTACTATCCGCTGGGGTTGCGGTTAGATGGGTTGTAGCTGGTTCTCTGCCCAACGGTGTAAGTGTGCAATCTGGAAGAGTCTCGATTATGTGTGGTGGGGCTAGTTTGTGGGCCAGTACAACCATGGTTCTATCTGCATCGACGGGTAGCACTGTCTTTTGTGAAGAACGAGTTTTTGCTCCCTTAGATACTGCCATCACCCCCTCCAATTCAAATGGCTGATAAACAAGAAAAGAAATTGAATGTACATTTGTATGATAGACAGATGTGGTAATTCATATATATGTTGTCTAACCAAACTAAGCAGATAGAATTAAATATTGTGCATATGATATCTAAACTAAGCAATGCAAGACACCATATGCATCATATGAGAAATATAAACATTGCAACTTAGAGCATACACCTCGGGTGGGATATAGGACTGGTCATCTGCCTCTCAATCCTCCTCTCGAGGAGCTCCTCAGAATCGACATATGCTTCAACAGGTACCATTGCCTGCTCTGAAGACCTTGTTTTCACTCCAGATATTTCCATAACCGGCTCCCATAACCGGCTCAAATGGCTGATACACATGAAGAGTAGTTCAATATACACAGATTGTCGACAAATGGAATATGTAATGAAAAAAAAGATGGCATGAGATAATTCACATATAAGATGTGTGGCTCCATGGCGGTGCATAATTCACATATATGATAACTGGCTGAAAAACATGGCATTGCATAATTCACATATCTGATATAGAAAGCAAACATGAGGCATTCACACAAAGCATGTCTAATCTAAGCAGATGGCATGGCAATGCAAGACACCATATGCATGATATGAGCAATATAACCCAGCCAAGTTAGAGCATGCACCTCGAGGGGGATACGACCGTCATCTGCCTCTCAATCCTCCTCCGAGGAGCTATCTCAGAATCAAAGAAGAAATCTGCATCGACAGGTAGCACTGACTGCCCAGAAGACCTTGTTTTCACTCCAGATTTTCCCATGACCGACTCAAATGGCTGATGCACAGGAAGAGTAGATGAATGCATAAACATTGTTGACAAATGGAATACATTATGGAAAAAATATGGCACGATACAATTCACATATACGATGGTGGCTAAACAGGATGGCATTTCATGATTCACGATATGATGCCTGGCTAAAGAAGATGGCATTGCATAATTCCCATATACTCCCTCCGTTCCTTAATATTTGTCTTTTTAGAGATTTCAAATGGACTACCACATACGGATGTATATAGACATATTTTAGAGTGTAGATTCACTCATTTTGTTCCGTATGTAGTCACTTGTTGAAATCTCTAAAAAGACAAATATTTAGGAATGGTGGGAGTATGATATAGAAACCAAACAGGTGGCATTCACACAAAGAAAATCTAAACTAAGCTGATGACTTATAATATGTATAATGTAAGCAATGCAAGGCGCCATATGCATGATATGACCAACATCAGCATGCCAGGTTAGAGCAAACACCTCAGGTGGTAAACAGGCGTGGTCGGCTCCTTCTGAATATCCATCTGAACAGTTATCTTCCTCTGGAATACAATCTGGTAATGCAGGAGGGTGGGGGCACTTTGCCCACCATGGAGTGGCGTCTACATGACATTATATTCGCATGCAACGGTCTTCACTTTTTCTCTACATGTTCAGTACGATTGTGTGCAATATCTGACATGCATAATAAAAAAATAGTTAGATTTTGCAAGGCCTAAGGGGTGCATGCAAAAATCAAGACTGATGGTAGCAAACGAGTGGATGGGTCCAAAACTAATGATAGCGGTGTAGATTATAGCTTCAGCTTAAAAGATGGACAATGGATCATCTATTGTTTGTTGCCCACCCAACATGAACCACATAGAAGACCCCAGATGAACCAGATAGTAGACAGATACTATTCGTTCGGCTCGATATGAGACCCATGGGCAATTCAAAACTCAAGATTGAATGATAAAGTAGCAGTGTAATAATAACCGTGTATAACGATGCAAACACGAAGAAATGCGACCTCTCTTCCGGAACTGTAGTCCTCGTGTTCATCTGCTGCGATCGATGATGGTAATGCAGTTGGCGTGGCTGCCGGCAACGGGAAGATGGTCTGAGGCGGCGAAAGAAAGTCTGCAGGGGATCTCTCTGCTGCAGTGAACGCTTCATCGATGGTGCACCTCGTGGGGTGGATGATGGAACGGCAGGAGCAGGACATAACACACAGAGTTTTCTTTGACGCCTGTCTGAAAATGAAGTAAATCTGTAAGGGCTCCTTAGAATTGGAGGATTCTATAAACACAGGGACAGGAAAAACACAGGAATAGGATAGGAATGCACGTGCAAAACAGAGCATTTGGAAACATAGGATTTCAGTCAACCTGGGTGTTTGGTTCACATGAATTGGAAGAACAGAGGAATGGAGAAACAAAGTGATGCGACGAGTGTACAACCTCTTTGGCATAGCCTTGTGGACCTCAGCATCATTGGATTGGACATGGAGGATGGTGATGATGCTGGTGTGACTGTTGGAGGCGGGGAAGAAGATCCGAGGCCTCTGGAAACGGCGCCGAGGGTACTGCTCCGCTGTGATGGATGGTTCCATCGTTGGAGCAGCTCCGCTAAGGTGTACGGTGATGAGGCTAAAGCATGACAAGATAGACAATGTTAATCTGAAGTGGGACCCTAATATCATATGCAATAGATGATGTAAAATACATCACCAAAAAGTGCTAGATGTAAAACGCATCAGCCGCGCCACGGCCGCTCCGACAGATGCTGTAAGTAATGTTCACTCCGAACTTAATCAAGAAAATGAACTTCACAAATGAAACTGAATTTTACTGTCGAAACTGATTGAACTAGTAATAGAGCATTGCAATAGATGTTTAGGGCGTTCGAGCACTAGTAGCAGAGAAGCAGTGATCTAAATCAGCAGACGCTCGAGCAGGGAACGCACTAGCAGAGAGCAAGTCGTGTAGGAGCACCGCGATCAAGTGCTAAAGCAGCAACTCCTGTAGCTGCCGGAGGTCGTGCAGCAGCAGCAGCAGCGCAAGCGAGAGCAAGAGCAGAGCAGCAGCACGAACGAAAGCAGGAGCAGTGCAGCAGCGTGACCGACAGCAAGAACAGAGCCGCAGCACGAGCGAGAGCCGGAGCAGTTGCAGCTAGTGTCGTTGTGGAAGTCGCCGCCAAGGAAGCAACAACATGGGGGAGATACGCCGTGGATGATGTGGCCGGCGACGGCGCCGTCGATGGAGACACGCCATGTCTGCTCGGTATCGAGCACCGGCAGCCCCGTGAGATCGAATAAAAGATAAAATGCAGCGGTGAGTGGAGAACCTCCTTGGTGGTGCCGAGTTGGCCTCGGCTTCATTGGAGGAATTGGTGAGGGTGTTGCGGTTCCGGTGGGGCAGGTCAAGACAGTGCTGTGAGGATTGAGGTGGCGTGATAGACGAGGCGAACGTCGGGGCAGCTCCTTGGAGGTGGAGGACGGGGCGGCTGATCCCGCGGGACGACGAGATCGACAACGGATCCTCATCCGGTGCGGTGGATGAGGGACGGCAAGCTGTTGCGGTGGACGACATAGTTGGGGAAGAGTCTCTGGCTGGGCAGCGGTCGGGAGTCGGACGGAGGAGCATGGGGTTTCGCGGGTTTTGGCGGCCTCGGTGTACGAATGGGGGGCGAAGGGGGAGGGGGGAGCCAAGCTTAGGGACGCGCTTGTCCGAAATGTAGGGTAAGTTACCAGCGTACCCCCACCGGTTTTGACACCGTGACGTGGAGCTTCATTTCCGGCTGAGGGGTTGAAGGGGGATTTCGCGTGTCTGGGCTGCGGGAGTGATTTCGGATGAGGAGGGAGTTCTCGCGCGCGTCCAAATTTCGGGATAACAAGGCGTGGCGTGGGTTGAAGAAGCGGGAGTTTCAAAGCAGGTGAGACAAAAGATACTCGAGCTCGAAAATTTCGGGATAACAAGGTGCGGATTCCTTGTTCGGCAGAACAAACTTAACGTGTAAAAAAACAATTCATACAAGACACAAGAGAGTCATGTCCCCTTTTACTATATTGCTATAGATGCCACTGAAAAAACTACAAGAAAAATGTAAAAAAAAATCAGGAGAACAAGATTACCCTACACAGTACCAAATCGATTCGCACTTCCCTCAACAACAACAAAAAACAAATCAATTCCCACCAAAGAAAGAGTAATGTCCCTTTTTATATGATTACAGATGCCATGATCTCGAATTTCAGTTTTTGAATCCATGTTATGTTGAATTTGAATATATCGTTAGGTGACCTTGTGGGTTATAATTGATGTAGTCGTACATTTTGGTCTTCCATCATATATGAACATTTTACTCCACCATGTGAACATATATATTGTCGTCTACCATATGGACTAAATTTGAATCAATTTTCCTTATTTGAATACGATTGTTGTCAAGTTATACAATAATTTAAATATTATCTTGATAACAAAAAACATGCATATAGCATGTAATCATATTTCACTATGAACTACATGTACCATACGCCTCCAAGTCAAATATTTGTATCCATTTTATGTTGAATTCAAATCATAGTACATTATTGGTCTAGGTAGCGAGATGTTCGTGATAATCTAAACCCTGTTTTCATACGTATAATTTTTGGCTGAATTGGGACAAGTTTTGGTATAAGCCTCTTGCAAAACCGGAGATTCTCTCAACAAGCCTCGTGGTTCCGAGAGGGAACGTGTCACCTTTGTGTGCGAAATGATATACGCTGCCTCCCCTGATTTTATTTACAGAGGCAACATAGAACTATATGAGTGCCCTGTTAAATTTTGGAATTATTTCGGGTTCATTTGGCCTTTTTATACATTAATTGAGTTTCTCGGACTTTTAATGTGCATAATCTAAATATGAATTGCATGCACATGCTCCGTGCACCAAAGTGGGTTGAAAATTCACATTTGTGTCCTTGGTTGAATTTCTAGGTCCCATGGAAGAAATGAGAATGAAATTCAAACATCTCAAGCGCCATGACTCGGCCGAGAACATCGAGAAACTTAGATTTTAAATTCATGTAAATCCAAAACTACTTTGAAATCATGAAACTTGGCATGGTGTCATGTCATGGCACTAACATGTTGTGGTAAAAAATTGGGCCGATTTGGAAGCTCATGGTTCTAAGAGGGAACGTGCCACCTTTGAGTGTGAAACGATATACGAAACATAGAACTACATTAGTGCCCTGTTAAATTTTGGAATTATTCCGGGTTCGTTTGTCGTTTTTATACATTAATTGAGTTTCTGGTCATTTAATGTGCATAAGTCAAATTTGAACTACAAGCACATGCTCTCGTGCACCAAAGTTGGCTGAAAAATCACATTTGTGTCCTCGGGTGAATTTCTAGGTCCCATGCAAGAAATGATAATAAAATTAGAACATCTGGGCATCGTGGCTCGGCCGAGAACATTGAGAAACTTGGTTTTAAAATTCTTGTAAATCCAAAACACGTCTGAAAATCATGAAACTTGGCATGGATGTTATGTCACGGTACTACCATGTTGTGGTAAAAAATTTGGCCGAATAGGAACAGATTTTGGTATAAGCATCTTGTAAACCGAAGCTTCTCTCAAGAAGGCTCATGGTTCTGAGAGGGAACGTGCCACCTTTGCTGAGTGCGGAACGATATACGTTGTCCCCCTTGAGTTTATTTACAAAGGCAACATAGAACTACATGAGTGCCCTATTAAATTTTGGAATTATTCCGGCTTCGTTTGGCCTTATTTACACATTAAATGAGTTTTTGGTCATTTAATGTGCATAATTCAAATTTGAACTACAAGCACATGCTCCCGTGCACCAAAGTTGGTTGAAAAATCACATTTGTGTCCTCGGGTGAATTTCTACTCCCTCCTTCCATCTATATAGGTCCTAATATGTTTTTCGAGGCTAACTTTGACCAAACGTTAGAGCAATAATATATGACATGCGACTTACATAAAGCATACCTTCTAATTTGTATGTCAAAGGAGCTTCCAATAATATAATTTTCATAGTATACATCTCATGTGCTATTAATCTTGTGAATAGTCAAAGGCTGTCTTGAAAAACACATTAGGCCCTATATAGATGGAAGGAGGGAGTAGGTCCCATGCAAAAAATGAGAATAAAATTCAAACATCTGGGAATCGTGGCTCGATCGAGAACATTGAGAAACTTGGTTTTAAAATCATGAAACTTGGCATGGTGTCATGTCATGTTAGTACCATGCCATGGTAAAAAAATTGGCCGAATAGGAACGAATTTTGGTATAAGCTTCTTGCAAATCGAAGCTTCTCTCAAGAAGGCTCGTGGTTCTGGGAGAGAACGTGTCACCTTTGTGTGCAGAATCCAAATTTGAAATACAAGCACATGTTCCAGTGCACCAAAGTTGGTTGAAAAATCACATGTGTGTCCTCGGGTAAATTTCTAGGTTCCATGCAAGAAATGGGAATGAAATTCAAAATTCTGGGCGTCGTGGCTGGGTTGGAAACATTGAGAAACTTAGTTTTTAATTCCTGTAAATCCAAAACACGCATGAAAATAATGAAACTTGGCTTGGTGCCATGACATGGCACCAACATGCTGTGGTAAATTTGCAGTCCGATTTGCGAAGGCGCACACATTAACAATCAACAAAGTCATTTTGGAACAAGTAATGTCACGTTACAATCGGAAGCACAAGTATTATTGAAACCGTGGGCGTTCTACTTACTAGTACCATTTACGTGATGCTACGCGTCCCCATTTTTTATTAGCTAGGAGGCGCCATGCAGGGTAGCTATTTGAGTACGAGAGGCGTGCGATCAGACCCCTGCGCGTGCTTATCGGGAGGAGAGCCCTTTGACCTCAATCTGCCGTCCACCTCTCTCCCAAGGTCTCCATTAATGGCGCCCGAGCCTATGTTTAATGGTGTGGCTATGTCTCACTCGACTGAGATTTAAGAGAGAAAAAAGAAAATCTAAAAGCACGGATCTTGATATAAGATCCGACGGACCTATATAGCATCTACTGCGACTTATAGCAAGACTGATGAATATATAAGGACGATTTTTCTATCAAAGAAGGGCTTGCCCCTTCCGATTTTCATTACAGAAAACCACCACAATTCACAAGAAGTTCAGCACAACTGCAGCCTAACACGAAGGACTAAAATCTACTCCCTCCGTCCCATAATATAAGACGCTTTTTGACACTAGTATAGTGTCAAAAAACGTCTTACATTATGAGACGGAGGGCGACTGCATTGAAATCACAACATCCCAAGAGGCCAACAAAGGCCAAACATCCGCGCTAGAACCCAACATTTCACAACGACGACACAATCCACATCCTAAACCGATTATTACATCAAAAGAAACCAGGAAACTGAAGGAAGCCCAGCAGCAACTAGAAGAACAGCAACGCTAGGGTCGCCACAGCAAGAGTTTTCTTCATTCCAGCCTCGCAACATTCATCTTCCACAGAAAGATAAGGACGATTAATTGTCTTACATAATTAGAAAGATAATTAAAAAAGCCACATGCGGCTACGCCCGAAATACACAAGGGCAAAAGAAGAAGGAAGACAAGGATCTGGCTCGCTGATCTCTACTTTCTTGATGCGTTGCTGCAGGCCGCGGGAACTAGTCTCCGCGGCGAGCGGCGATGAGCTCTTTCGTGTCCTCAAGACGCTGCTTGAGAACATCCACAGATTCCTCCACCAGCCTTTGGCGCCCGTTGCGGAGCATGTCATTCTCGTCCATAAGTTTCTTGACGATGACGCCGGTCCTCTTCAACAAGGCACTGGTCTCCTCCTGCTGGTCTGCACTTCGGACGATCTTCTCCCTCAGCAGGTCGCGCTCGGCCCGGAGCCTCTCATTGCCCTCCCTTAGTTGGCGAATGACACCGGTAGCCTGTTCAAATGTGGCTTTCATGTCGTCCTGCAACCTCGCCCAGCCGGAGATATGATCCATCTGGCTATGGACGGTCGCATGCATGCGCCTGTAACAGTCGTCGCCTGCCCGCAAGAAATTTTCCCAGGTCGCCGCGGCGCGGCGGGACATCTCTGCTACATTCGTGGTGCGGTGGGACATCTCTGCTGCTTCCGCGGCGCGGCCGGACCAGTCTGCTGCATCGACGGTGCGGCAGGACCTCTGTGCTGCTACTTCCATGCGGCGGGACATGTCGGCTGCTCTCGCAGCGAGGCGGGACATCTCTCTTGCTTCTGCTTCCATGCTCGCCTCTCCCTGGTGGCAATCTCTCGACCCAGGACTCACGCTGGCCATGGCAGACGCAAGCGAAGGATGTTGAACGACTTGTTTGTTTTTGTGGATGAGGAGTTCAGGAGGAATGTGCAGTCATCTTGGCATACTAGTATTTATAACTGAGTACTAATACGCTCGTAAGTGGGAAACCGTTTAGGTTGTGATCGGTGTGAACAGGTTTGCAATTCAATATAGCGTGGAGTAATTTGGAATGTGACGAGACGCAAGCTCAAAATTTATTGACGGTTCTAGTTTCGAAGTGCGACACTATTCCCGGATGGAGTACTTCTTTTTCTACTCCCTCCTTTCCGGTTTTATAGGGCTTATCTCAAAATTTTAGTTTTTTCCATTTTATAAGGCTCAATTTGGTTGTTCCCCAACACATGTTCAGATTCCAAGGTGCATTAAATCACTGCATGCAAGTATTAAGAGAAAATTGACCAATGCATGTACTTTATGCACGCATGCATTGCAATTAATGCATTGATAAACATAATTTTTTGAGGAAAACAAGAGCATTAATTAGGTGCTTTTGCAAACTAAAAAAATATTCCACCACTCACCATCTTGGTTGGTGAGATTTTTGAATTAAGCCCTATAAACCGGAAAGGAGGGAGTATCAGGTGTACGTGCAATAACTGCACCGTCAGATACATATCTTATGGTTAATGGGGCGTTCGACAGGAATAGCCGCGTGGCGAGCTCTAGGCTAGTCTTTTTTCAGACACATTAAACCTATCTCTCGGGACTTCTCGCACGCACCATCGTGCCACCCACAAAAACGTGTACTCTGAGTTTAGTAAGTATGTTATACAGGAAGAGAAGAGGTGCACGCAAGCACTCGTCCTCTCACACACGCGTCTGTTTTTTCTCGAAAAGGAGGATGATGACCCCCGGCCTCTGCATCTTGGAGTCACACACGCATCTGTAGCTACGAATTGTAGTGTTCTCAACCATCCGATTGGCTCTATCATGGATGTACCTATATACTAAAACATGTCTAGATACATCTATATTTTGACAAATGGAAGGCATGTATTGTGGAACGGAGGAGTGCTTGTCATCAAAATGGATAAAAAGGGACGTATCTAGAACTAAAATACGTCTACATACATCTCCTTTTATCCATTTTGATGACAAGTAGTACTTCTTACCCAAAGGAACTTTATATCCAATAGACACAAAATATGTGTTCGACCGTTGAAATTACCGATCCGATGTCAAGTAATTACTGACGCCACCAAAACCCACCATTTCTTAAGCTAAAGTAGACCAAGGTAATCCCTATATTAGCATATTACTAAGATAAACAGAAGGCAATCAGAGAAACATTTAGGACGTGAGCTTGTCAATCTGAATGTGGAGGGACACAAGCTTAGCCCCGGCCAGCAGCTTGGGCAGAACTATCAAGAAGGTCAGCTCCTGCACGTCGACGTCGCCGGGATCCTTGCTGCTTGTCACCTCCATTTCCACATTGACGGCGTCGGTCGTGCCTTTCGGCTCCCCCGGTGGGCCGTTCGCCCACAACTTGGCCACGTAGTGCGGCAGTGGGGACGCCCCCGCTCTGATGCAGACGACCGACACGGTGATAGGCACGCTGATGTCGAGCACGCCGCCAACCAAGAAAAACGCGCGGCACTTGCAGCTGGAGCACCTTGCCGTACTGGATCCTGTGCACGGGCATGGGATGTGCGGTGCTGATGTGGTGGTAGAGCGCCGGCGGCGGGCCTTCGTAGCCGCAGACGGGCACGGGGCATTTCCAGGGCACGAGCGGACACTCTGGTGATCGGCGAGCTTGTGGTAAGTGACGTAGAGCCCACAACCTTCGTGCGGGCACTCCACCCTCACCGATGAAAGGACGGAGTCCACCGCCGTGTTCCGCACGTCGAAGCCACCGCCGCGCTCGCACTTCTGGCACTGCCGCTGGTTCCCGGGGCGCTCGACGCGGCAGTCCGCGCAGGCCAGGTGCCCTCCCTTGCACTGCAGAAATCAATTGAACAACACATCAATCAAGAAACCTGCACCTTGCTCAATCAGCCGAACGGACGAGGTGTATTTGAACCTCATACACTGGAGGCGTCAAGGGGCGGAGGCACAAGAGGCAGTGGAGCACGGTGAGGTCCATCGAGACCATAGAGAGCTCCATCGTCGGGTCCTATTCGGTCTGCATGATCTCGCCCTCCTCGTGCACAACCATCTCTCGACTTGGGCCGGGGTATTACAAAGCTTTACCGTCACATATTTTATACTACTTCAAGGTGCATTAAATCAACACATGCAAGTATCAAAAGGAGAGTCACGGCATGCATGCATGCATTGTAATTAATGCATCGATAAACGCAAATTATTGAAATATATAGAGTGCAGTGCTTTGATGTGTCGCGTCAACTCGTACATCAATGAGAAGTTTGATTATCCTCTCCCTCGCGAACTTAACTGCACCTGCCTTTGGCTGTATGACAGGTTGGCCACACACCTGTCGGGCCCACCTGTCATACACGCAAAGGCAGGAGCGTCCCTCCCTCGCCCATGAGTGTGGTGGCTGGAGAAGCTTTCGCAACACGCTCTCACTCCCGCACGCGGTGGCCATGCAGCAGTTTAATTGGTGTCAGATGGCCAGAAGCGTACTGTAGTACTCCTCCAGTGCAGTAGTACTCCATCATTGTTCGACTTCCCGAAGAGGCGAAGGGCCAAGCGCAGCCCAGACGCTCGTGTGGCAGTTTCATGTGTAGAGTAGTCTAGGATAGCGTGTACCGTGCCTGTAAGCTTAAAATCGTTCGGGTCGGCTCCATGCTATGTGGCCGTCTCGAAGTTTTAAAAAAAATTAAAAGTCTTCTGGCCCTACCTGTCACCCTGATGATTGTAGTTTGCACGCTCATCTGGTCAAGACAGGAATATATATTTTAATTTTTTTTTTCAAAGGGACTCCCGGCCTCGCATCGTAATGATGCATACGGCCACATGTATTTTAATTTGTGGTGGGTACATGTTAGAGGTTGCAGCAAATATATTGTACACTGCGGGTCTTTTAGCCAAGTTTAGAGGCAAGCATGTGGGGCCAGTGCTATGATGTGTCGCGTCAACTCGTACAACGAGGAGAAGCTTTGATTTTACTACACGCCTTCTCCCTCGCCCATGCGCGCGGTTGCTCGCAAACGAGGACAGGCTTTTGCTTAGTAGTACTTCTACAACAAGCTATCCCTCCCGCCATGTGGACGGACATGCAGCAAAGGATTCGACCTTTGTAGAAGCAATAGTAGTAACATCATTTGTTCGCCTTCTCGAAGAGGCGAAGAGCCAAGCGCAACCCGAACGTTGCAGTTGCGAACATTGGAGCACGCATATAGCCAGGCTCTTGCATGAGACAAAATTGCTATGTGAGCCCACTATTGTACTAGTACGTACAACTACTTGCTAGTATAGCCTCAGCAAACCGTAAAGGAGTATTTGCCCTTCTAGAGATTTCAACAAGTGACTAGACTACACCGAGACGGAGTACATATGGAGCAAAATGAGTGAATATGCACCATAAATAAATACGTACTAGTTGTATCGTTTTCCTCTCCGAGGTGCACAAGAGTATACTGACTAGTCTCTTTTTGACACGCATTTACGTTTTTTTGACACACTACAGACGCAAGCGCTCATATACACGCGCATACACTCACCCCTATGAACGCACACACACACGGCACTATCATCTTGAAATTTACAAAGTCACCATAGGCACCTCGTTGTCGACGGGTCCATAGGTGCTTGAATGCCAAGGAGGGAGAGGGTAGCGGTTCCCGAGACGTTGAACGGTCAAGGATGCATCCTCAATTACATGCACAGGGAATTAATTGGAGAAGCAGAATAGAGCCAGCACGATGTGAATGCAACAAAGTTTGGACTTTCATATAATAAAGGCGCCCCACCACTCCAATCCATCTACTCCCATGCCTCTGCGCACCACTGCTCACTCCAATCCAAGACCAAGTGACCAGAAGCCACAAGCACCTATGGAGGCGATGGACGCGAGCGGCAATGGTCAGTGCCAAATCATCCAAGGCGACGCCTGCCCCGGATCACAGAAGCTGCTTTCCAGACGGTGTCGGGCGATCGCAGCATCGTAGCCCTCGCCGACGCCGGCTTCTCCTCTCGCATGGATGACATGATGGTCCACTCCATCCGCAAGTTCACCGCTGTTAAGAAGCGCCAGACGACCTTGTCGTGATCGCTTCCACTCGCGCGCCCAGCTCCTCATTGCCTGCCACCCTCATTGGCCTCCATGGTGACGAACTCTTTCAAGCCCTCGTGGCCTGCGAAAGCCGGAGGTCACGACGAAGAATATGCACCTCGAGGCCGCCGCCGCAACGCCTCGCCATGCAAGAAACCGTCGACCGCACATCCACGCTCACGAGGAAATCGTCTACATAGGCCACTACAAGGCAAGCAAGGACAGAAGACGTTGGCCTTCTTCCGGGCTGGAATCTTTGGACGCCATTGTTCGGCACGTCGACCGCCACGAAAGCCGCTGCTACTTAGGCGGCGTTCGGTGGGCGCATACTGAAGTCGAGGAGGTGGACGCCGTCGATGGATGCATCTCTTCTTCTTGCCTCCTGTAATCAACCTTTGCATCGCCTCGTGGCCTTAATGTTTTATTAGTATAGTACTCCCTCCGTTCCCAAATATAAGTCTTTCTAAAGATTCCAGCAAGTGACTACTACATACGGAGCAAAATGAGTGAATCTACACTCTAAACTATGTCGACATACATCTGTATGCTGTATTGCATTTGAAATAGTATCTAAAAAGGCATATATTTATGAACGGAGGTAGTATATGGCATTTTTATTCGAGTCGTAACGTTTTCACTGTGAGGTGGGGCCGCAGTTGAGCAAACCCACCCCGTGTCCCCCACCGGGCGTCGGCTGAGTTTACAATTAGAAGAGAGAAACGAGGGAGGAGAGCTAGCTGTAGCATGGAAGCTGTTGTCAGATGGGACTCGTGTTTATAGAACAGGAGTACTGAGCACTCGTGCGTCTTTTTTTAGGGAAAAATTAGTCGTATGTCTAGTAGTACAACTAGTTGGGTGCGTGCGAACTATAGCTGTCGTCACTTTAGGTCTCCTTTTCGAACCGCGGCTATGCTTCACAGTACATATTTTTTCACGCATTTATCCTCCTATATGTACTCCTAGGCTATTTCCACGTGATCCCATTCGCCGACATGTGGGACATAGAGCATCTGGGTCGTAGTGCATGCACGACTCGGAGCATATGCCGGGGTACTTTACATTTCAGACCTCACGAATTACATGCAAACTCCCCGCAGAAGAATAAATAAATGAATGAATTACTACATGAAACCGGATTATTTTCGTGGAAACCGGAGCACGTTCATTAAATTTTGGACATTACACGTTTATAAAAAATGACCGTACCTAAACCAGTCTAAGGGCCTCTTTGATTTTTCCCGCAAAAAAAGGCCACTTTGATTCGCAGGATACTGAAAACACAGGAATGGGGAAAGTATGATGGCGATGAACCGAGATGAGGAGAACTCTAACTCAGTTAGAGGTTAGAGTTAGATTCTAACCCTGAACTAACTCTAAACCAAAGAGGTGTATGGATGGCAAGGTTAGATTGAGAATAAATGCTCTATCTCAATCATTTGACTACTTTGGACCCTATTTCCTTTCGGATTTGGAGGGTGCTTGGATACGTTTTAGTTCCATGACTAAAAGTAGTGGGACTAAAACTTGCTAGCCTCACCCATGCTTGGATCCAAATACTAAAGAGACTAAAATCAAGTTAATGAGCATTTATTATCCTCCAAACCCTCCAATCCAGGACTCGCCCGTGTTAAAGGAGAGGAGTAAAATGAGGAGAGAGAGGACTAATCCACATTTTATTAGGGGTACCCGTGACTAAATTTTTTTAGTCTCAAGACTAGTTTTAGCCCCTCTTTAGTCAGGGGTGCTTGGAACTTTAGCCTCTTAAAGAGACTATTTTTAGTCAGACTAAAATAAGTCCCTTGGATCCATGCACCCTCTTGGTGTGGCCGGCTCTTCTGTGGCCTCCTCCCGCTCACAATTGACATAAACGAACCATCTATACAAAGCAAGCATGCAAAACATGATAATTTTTACTTTGTCCATACAAATGAGATATCCCACTTAAACATACAAGTCGTCAATCAAGCTTCACAAAATAAAAAAACACTTCATGAAACAAAGAATGAGCTAACTCATCACGGAAGTCATTCACGATAGGGAGGGAGCCCGGAGCCCTCACGCACCGAGGGAGGAGCTCGCCATCGTCGCTCTGGAGGAAGGCTCAGAGAGCCCAAGCCCGGAACCCCTCCGGCGCCAGCCCTTGCGAGTTGAGGTCGACCCCGTCATGGGTAGCAGGGCCGCTTGCTGCCGACTGGGAACTTAATCTTTGGGCCTCTAGAAATAATGCAAGCATGTAACTAAAATACCTAGAAAGGTGAACTGAATCTTTGGGCCTCTAGAAATAATGCAAGCCTAAAACTGAAATACCTAGAAAGGTGAACTTAATCTTTGGGCCTCTAGAAATAATGCAAGCCTGAAACTGAAATACCTAGAAAGGTGAACTGAATCTTTGGGCCTCTAGAAATAATGGAAGCCTGAAATTGAAATACCTAGAAAGGTGAACTGAATCTTTGGGCCTCTAGAAATAATGCAAGCCTGAAATTGAAATACCTAGAAAGGTGAACTGAATCTTTGGGCCTCTAGAAATAATGCAAGCCTGAAATTGAAATACCTAGAGAGGTGACCTGAATCTTTGGGCCTCTAGAAAGATTTATTACCTCCTCAAGCAGCATCAAACAATTCCATGCGTGCACCACAAATCTATACAAAGTTTGATCAGGATCTACTTTTCCAAATCAGAATTAGCGCTAGAGCAAGCAAGATCAATGATATGGTCGTGAGACAGAGAAGGAACGAACAAACTCACCTCTCGCGACCTCCCCGGTAGATGCGCCACGCCCAAGACGACAGAGGGAGAAAAACGACTGGTGAAGGGGGAGCGGGCGACCTTCGAAGGCCGGAGGGAGAGGGCGGCCGGAGGAGAGAGAGTACAAGCGGCGCTTGGGTGGGCGGCCCTATGGAGAACAGAGAGGAGTCGTGCGAGAGGGGGAGCGATCTGCTGCGGGCAGGGGAGAATTTTTTTAGTTCTCTTTTAGTGGGCCCGAGGATAACTAACCCAATTAGAACCTCTCCACTGGGCTAGTTTTTTTAGCTGGGTTAGAGCAAACTAGCTCAAACTAACCCCTCTTGTTTTGATAATTTGAGGCTATTTCAACCCAAAAAAAAAACTCAGGGATCCAAACAAAGAGGAGTGTTACTGTACATGCTACAGTGTGGATCGTAGCACATTGTTTTTTATGGCCGTATCACCACATTGTTTTCTACTGCTGGTTCACTGGGCTACCGTGGTTCGCACTGCTGGTTCACTGGGCTGTCGTGGTTCGCACTCCTCCGACCTGAGTAGTATAGTACTAGTATATAGCGCATCATTCTTTGCTCCTTCTTACTACTCCGACATGTGGGAGAGCCAGCATCTGGGTCGACGTGTCATGCACTAGATTAGAGCGCGGAACAGAAGGGGGGCATCAACCCGGTCGGAGCGCCAGTAATTCATGACTACTAGCTCAAACTAACTCTAACCCATGGATCCAGATAGGGCCTATGGCAAGTCTCGATGCGGAGCAGTCGCGTGCACCGGGAAGCGGCGCTCTCTCGGCCGTCGCACCACTTCAAAGCCGGTGCCAGTGAGAGGTCGCCTCCGCTCTGGCCTGGCATTAATGCGGCACTGACGATCCAGGGCGACGCTGACCGTTTCACGCGGGAAGCGCGCTACCGCAAGGGAGTATAGGTTTTGAACCGTTTCACGCGTAGTAATCTTGGTAGTTTGCAAAACTACTCAATTATTGCACTCAGTTTCCTAAGAAATTGTGGTAAAAACGTTACTCCACAGCCCGCTTCCCTTCTCCCTCCTCTTCCACCGCCACAAGACGTCTGCTGGAAGCGACCGGTCAACCCTTATATAGGAGTGCTAGCACAAAAGATGCATGCATGACCACTAAAATTTCCATATTAAAGCGCCGCCTCGCGAAGTATGGCGTATGTTGTTACCTTCGGCCGTCCCATGGCTACCGGGCGACGGCGACCAGAGAAGAGGCGGCGGGAGGGGAATGAATGCAGCTACTGTTTGGGTTCGCCTTCCGGCTTAAATAAATGCGCAGCATCATGTGTACCCCCCGGGTGCACAAATTGTAACATACGTGTCTGCTTAAGTGGGCGTCTACTCTTCGGACAAAGTGCGTGTGTGCGACTCTACTCTTCGGACATGTACTCAACCTTTTGCATTGGGATATAAGTATAATGGTATTTACTTTAGCTAGTGATTTACGTGTCCATGTTAACGTGGTTGTGTCAAAAAAATGTCACTTCCTGCTCGTGATTTGCGTTATATAATTACAAGCAAGATTCTCGTGCATTGCACAGAACATCAATATGCAGTTTTTTACAAAACACCTGTTGTGATTGACCCATGCAGGAGTAATCCCATGTGTAAAAACTAATAATATCTCGAGAATTTTATCGGAAAACTGGTATCTCGAGAATGTCATCGAAAAACTGAAAGATGAGAGATAAGGCGAGGAGGAGTGGGCGTGGTGGTGACCGGTGGTCGGAATGGGCGGAGGCATGGGGATGGATTTGCCGGCGTCGGCAGCGCCACCATGCATGCTAGATTGGTCCAGAGACTTATTCCTTTTTAATTGCTGAGCAATGAGGTTGCGGGAGATAATGATGTGGAGAGAGGTGCGGGTATCTTTTGTAAAATTATCATAGTTTGCTTTCTATCCGTCAGACATAGATCATAAGGTCTGTATTACAAGATGGCAGGCACACCATCATCGCCAACTCGTTTTTTTATAAGGGTATAGATATAAATATAGATAGTGAGTGGTCATATCACAAGTCTTTCCAGAAGTAACGCACCGTCAAATCGCACAGCCCCACTCGCTCACCCTCCTCGCCTCTCTTTCAAACCGCCTACCCGAACACTGCCGAGCGTACTGCCCGGGAAAAGCCCCGCCCTCAACTTTTAACTACGCGATAATAGTTCGAGCTTGTTCGTTCTATATAAATACAGTACTTAATGTATGTTTATTCACCCGTGGGGTTGTTCAATGAATGGAGGGGCGGGGAGCACAAGTGAACAATACTGTAGTACTACTAGTAGTAAGTAGGAGTCGTACTGTAGTCACCTTAAATAGAGAGTCTATTTTCTTTAATGCCATGTACACAAATTGAAACGGTTGTTGTGGAGAGAAAAAAGATAATCATTCCACTATATATGGACGCAGGGGCCTAAGCGCTTGCTTTACTAGGGTTGCTCTCTTCATTCTCTCATCCTCTCCAGATATAAACAAGACAGCGGTAGCGACATTTTCTCTCTGCTCACCGCTGGTCACAGATCTGGCCGGTGTGTGTAGAGGACTAAAAGGTGCATCGTTCACGCGGTCATCGCTGCTGAGGGAGGAAACCCACAGCTGCCGGAGGGGCCCGATCCTCCGCCCGTGTCGTTCTCTTCGACACAACGCCGGCTCGGGAGGTCCTCCGACCCTTCTTCCTCCATGCCATATTGTCTGCATATCCGACCTGCTGCCGCCGACATCCCGGCAACCCTCAGGTATAAGTTCTTCGAAAGCGGCCTTGCTCTACTGCCCCAGCTCCCCATGTGTCTGCATGTGCATCTTTTTCTACTCCCATCAGCTCTTCCAAAGCCACCTAAATTTTTAGTATTATTAGAGGTAAAGCTACTTCATGCATTCGAATCTAGGGCTTTGTTCAAACAACGAAGAAAGGGGGGAAAGTTGTAGCATGAATCTAGGACTTGATTCAAAGAGAAAATAATATGGTGAAAGTAGTAGAGACCGGATACCCAACGGGTCTCTTGGTTGAAAAGGGAAATAATGGGAAAACGCAGTACAAACTGGATAAGGAACAGATCTATTATTGGTTGAAAAAGGATAGAAAGTGGCGGCCGGTGGACAAGTCAACAGAGTATGTCCAGGATTAGATTTGCTGCCATCACATAGTAAAAGGTCTCGAGATTAGATTTGCTGCCCTCACATAGTAAAAGGTCTCAGGATTAGATTTGCTGCCCTCACATAGTAAAAGGTCTCAGGATTAGATTTGCTGCCCTCACATAGTAAAAGGTCTCAGGATTAGATTTGCTGCCCTCACATAGTAAAAGGTCTCAGGATTAGATTTGTTGCCCTCACATATTAAAAGGTCTCCAGGATTAGATTTGCTGCCCTCACATAGTAAAAGGTCTCCAGGATTAGGTTTGCTGCCCTCACATAGCGTGAACAAGTTCGGCATCATCACTTTATGCCTCCTTGTAGGTACATTGTGCTGATGCATCCATTGTCGCATGTCCTTATACCAACCTTTTGCTGTTGTTAATCTAAGGGCGCATGTAAAATGAAGCGATCACACTGTTACCTTAGGGACATGTCTAACCAGTGCTATTGTTAATCTAATGCCTCCAAAGGATAAGATGCAATTAAACTGTGTTACAAATGGCACTCTGCTGTTTTCCCCTATATGATAAGTAAGTTGCTCCTTTACGCTGCTGAGTGTCCTGGTGTCCCCACGGTCCCATGCCCTTAAACCAACTCTTTAGCTGCTGTTGATTTACTGTGTCTGGTAAACAAGAAATGCCACCATTAAAGTAATCCCATATTTGAGGAATCTCATTGTTGATCGTAATGCTTCTAGTAACATGAAGCATTGCTGGCGTTTTAAAATTTCTACTGTCCTTGCGTGATTGCCATGAACATAATTAAGATGCTTCTTTTCATTTTGTTTATGTTTCGTATATTCTTATTGACCATCAACTGTTTATTTTCTATCTTTTTGTGCAGATAGGGATATTCATTTAGCCTTGTTGCTATTGTGACCTTTTGGTGAACTGCACAATACACTTTTTTTTTGGAATGAGTGTCTTGTGCAGTTCAACTAAAATGTCACGTGGGCAACATTTCTCAATTTTGGTGGAACTGCACAAAATGGTGATTGGAGTTTCCAAAATCTCCGTCAAGTTCTGCTGGTAATCTCGTGCAACATTTTATTAGCCTTTGCAAGATGGAGCCGTCACGTCACCACAATGGCACTTTATTTTAGTGGAACTGCACAAAAGGATAAGAAAATTATAGTTGCACCTTACATGAGCCGGACAGCCAACCTTAATGTTCCTCAATTTTAGTGCAACTACTAAAGAAGAACCTGCCAGCTCACAAGAGCAAGTACTTCTTGCTAGCTGAATGATGCAATATTTGCTTCATTTCAGGTGAACTGGAAAAAAAGGCGCATGAATTGAATCATGGAACTCCAGGAAGACCTCATCCAACTAGAGATGGAGGTTGAGTTCAAGGAGGCCGCTATTAAAGCGAAATCATGCTCTCGTGTCTCCTTGTTTGTGCTGTGCAAACATATTGTGCAAACAGGAATACTCTACTACAGATGTGACGGTCAAGAGCATTCGCCAAGTTCTTCGATTGTATGACATGGCTAGCCAAGATGGATTTAATCCCGATATTCACTTTATCAAAAGGCTCTAATGGGTTGGTTCTGAATCTTGCAAGCTGGGAATTAGTGAGATGTGTAGGCATCTTTGTTGTACTTATTATTTGAATCTTATTTGTTGGTTCTGAATCTTGCAAGCTAGGAATCAATGAGATGTGTAGGCATCTTTGTTGTACTTATTATTTGGATCTTATTTGTTGGTTCTGAATCTTGCAAGCTGGGAATCAATGAGATGTGTAGGCATCTTTGTTGTACTTATTATTTGGATCTTATTTGTTGGTTACTAATCTTGCAAGTCGGGAAACACTGCATGATGATGCAGAGGACAACAACCATAACAAACAGTTCAAACTTGGTAGTATTATCTTTGTGAAAGTCGACAAATGTGTTGATCGTATGCGTCCTAAGAATAATAATTCTAATTGTTGTGCATGTTGATCCTGTGGCACTGATAGAACGAAATAATGCATTGCTTGTTTTAAGTATAAATTTCTATTAAAGTTAATTAAATTTAAGTAAAGTGACCACTGACTCATGTTATTACAGTACCAATACAGACCCGCTCGTGAACCGACGTGTGGCCGGAGTAGGTTTCTTAATGGATGCGTTTGAATGCGATGAGGGTGCATCTTCTACCGGGCGTGCAGCGGACGAGGGAGGGGTAGTAACTGTTGTCGCTTACACACTCACCATCGTTGAATCCAGTTCCCAAGAGCTGAAAACGAACTTCTGCCGCCGCCTACACACTCGTTCACTCGAAGAGACTCCAATGGCGATCCGAGGGGTGAGCCTACTGGATATGGACTTCAGCAAGGAGTTCCTCTTTGAGTTCGCCGTTCAGTCCTATGGTTGCACCAAGTTGAATGTGATGTACACCAACGATACGGACTCGGTGAAGCTCTGCCTCGCCTCAGTCCTATGGCTGCACCAGGTTCTGGAGCATTCGCCCGTTTCATCGGCAACGCCGACTGCACCTTCGCTACGGTGGATAGAAGGAAGAACGCAATGATTCAGCCATCTGGTGCAACAAGCTTGTCAACATCCAGAAGCAACACAATATCATCAGCAACGGGCAGGAGAAGGACTCCGTGGTTGACCTCGCTGAGACCATCATCGACCCCTGATACGCCAACATGAAAGAAGACGACCTGAACACGTGGGAGGTACCTCTGAATCTAGCCTACATAACCTACGCGTCCAAGGACGCATACGCATGCTACGACATGTACAGGCAGATCTTGGACATGAGGGCGTGTCTGCTTCCCGTAACTGACGAGTACACGGACAGCCGCAGCGTCATGATCAAGCGTGCCAGGAAGGTCTAGATGCTGTACTTTATCTTTTTATAAGCACCTTTATCATCTGAGTGTTTCATGCATTAGCCTATATGTCGTAATTATCTGTTTTGTCCGAAATATTTCTTTTAAGAACCCGTTAACCCGATTGCTTTTTTTAGTGGCTATTTGCTTATGTATGTAAACTAGTTCACTTGTTCGTAAAAAAACTAGTTCACTCGGCTGCCGTGCTTTGAATCTCCTTCCTCCCAACATATTCCCCTCCTCAGGTGGACCCGGCAGGTCTCCGGATTTTCTCCCACTTTCTTTTTCGATGTAAACCGAAGTTTTCTCCCAAAGACTTTCCCCTAGAACCAACTCAACCGTCCCCACGTCTAGCCTAAAAATAATAATACCCCACGTACTATTAACTCATCAAATTAAAATGATATTTTATTTCATAAGTTGAAAGTTCTTACAAAATAATAATAATAATTGTTTATATATAACTTGGCAAGTTAAGTCCTAGTGATTGCGTACATAAGCTTGCAAAGATTTTACTAACGTGCAATCATGTGTTTATGTTTTTATAACATTTCTCCATCTAGCCCAACATGATATTTTCACCCAGCCCAGCAAGTCCGCGGATTTCGAGAAAAATGCAAATGGGATTTAAACGGGCTGCATAGATGCTACATCATCGTTTCACCCAACCCACCAAATGGACTAAAAAATCAAATGGCCTGGCTGACATGTGGGCCAGTAGGTCGAAGCCTAAGAAGGCGTTGTATTTACATCCAACGGCCGGCATTCTTCTTCAATCGCTCATCTTCTTCCCCCAGCGATGCCGGAACCGCCTGCTCCAGCCTTTGGCGTCCAGCCAGGCCATCGCTCCACTCTGCACCTCCTGTTATTCTCTGCTGAGTGTAGGCCCACCCCGCACCCGAACCAGTCAAGTTTCCCACTCCTCTCCGTCTGCGACTCCACTGCCGCGTCTTCCCCATCTCCGGGTCGTTCCGATGCCTGGGCCTCGCCGCCGTCCACCGCCTAGGTGCGCTCGGCGCGGCGTGGTCAACACACGAGAGTCATCGGAAGAGGACTGTACATGGAGATCCTGACGGCTGAGACCCACGAGGTCCATGGTCGCACGCAAGGAAAGTCCTCCTTATTACGCATTGTACGTGCACTGTACGTGGGAAGGGCTTCTGTATTTCGTGAAAAAAACGTTCCCCCCACTGACAGGTCGGACCCACCAGCTATACCTTTGCACGCAAGGAAGTGCCTCCTTATTATGCAGCAAAAAATGAATACCCCATGCTAGCTGGGACCCACCATAGTGGGTGGCTGACTTGTGGGCCTACTAAGTTGACGAGGATGGAGGGCTTTGTCAACTTAGTAAATATGAACAATTCTAGCTCCAGTGACCATACGATGTCCATCCAACAGCCAAAGTGCTTCTTCAACGTCTAGTCTTCTTGCTCCAGCCGCCCAAAGCAGCGCCGGTCGTGCCGCGTGCTCCTGCCTCTCGTGGTCGGCTGTGATGCCGCGGAGGCCTCATCGCCCCCTTCTACTCCCACCGCTGGCCCAGGGTATCCCTCTACTCACCCACACCCCCTGTTATTCTGCGGCGACGGCAGCCTCACGCCGCAGTCGAACCAGTGAACCCTCGTACTCCTTGCTACATCTTGAGCTTGCGTTGGTTTTCCCCGAAGAGGAGAGGATGATGCAGAAGAGCAGCGTAAGTATTTCCCTCAGTTTTTGAGAACCAAGGTATCAATCCAGTAGGAGGCCACGCGCAAGTCCCTCGTACCTACACAAAGCAAATAACTCCTCGCAACCAACGCGAATAGGGGTTGTCAATCCCTTCACGGTCACTTATGAGAATAGACCCGGGGGCCATAGATTTCACTAGTGGCTTCTCTCAAGAGCATGAGTATTCTACAGTGGGTGAACAAATTACTGTTGAGCAATTGACAGAATTGAGCATAGTTATGAGAATATCTAGGTATGATCATGTATATAGGCATCACGTACGAGACAAGTAGACCCACTCCTGCCTGCATCTACTACTATTACTCCACTCATCGACCGCTATGCAGCATGCATCTAGAGTATTAAGTTAATGAAAACAGAGTAACGCCTTAAGCAAGATGACATGATGTAGAGGGATAAATTCATGCAATATGATAAAAACCCCATCTTGTTATCCTCGATGGCAACAATACAATACGTGCCTTGCTGCCCTTCACATCCTTTGGGAAAGGACACCGCAAGATTGAACCCAAAGCTAAGCACTTCTCCCATTGAAAGAACTACCAATCTAGTTGGCCAAACCAAACGGATAATTCGAAGAGACTTGCAAATATAACGAATCATACATAAAAGAATTCAGAGAAGATTCAAATATTGCTCATAGATAATCTTGATCATAAACCCACAATTCATCAGTCTCAACAAACAAACCGCAAAAAGAAGATTACATCGAATAGATCTCCACGAGAGAGGGGGAGAACATTGTATTGAGATCCAAAAAGAGAGAAGAATCCATCTAGCTACTAACTATGGACCCGAAGGTCTGAGGTAAACTACTCACACTTCATCGGAGAGGCTATGATGATGATGTAGAAGCCCTCCATGGTGGATTCCCCTTTCGGCGGAGCTCCGGAACAGGCCCCAAGATGGGATCTCGTGGATACAGAAAGTTGTGGCGGTGGAATTAAGTTTTTGGCTCCGTATCTGATCTGTTGGGGGTACGTAGGTATATATAGGAGGAAGGAGTACATCGGTGGAGCTTCGGGGGGCCCACGAGGCAGGGGGCACGCCCTCCACCCTCGTGGCCGCCTCCCTCCTTTCTTGACTGAGGGTCCAAGTCTCCTTGATCTTATCTGATGAGAAAATCACGTTCCCGAAGATTTCATTCCGTTTGGACTCCGTTTGATATTCCGTTTCTTCGAAACACTGAAATAGGCAAAAAAACAGCAAATGTGGGCTGGGCCTACGACTAATAGGTTAGTCCCAAAAGTAATATAAAAGTGGAAAATAAAGCCGAATATAGTCCAAAACAATAGATAATATAGCATGGAGCAATAAAAAATTATAGATACGTTGGAGACGTATCGGGCATCTAAGCTTAATTCCTGCTCGTCCTCGAGTAGGTAAATGATAAAAAGAGAATTTTTGATGCGGAGTGCTACTTGGCATAATTTCAATGTAACTCTTCTTAATTGTGGTATGAATATTCAGATTCGAAAGATTCAAGACAAAAGTTCATATTGACATAAAAATAATAGTACTTCAGGCATACTAACTAAGCAATTATGTCTCTCAAAATAACATGGCCAAAGAAAGTTCATCCCTATAAAATCATATAGTTTAGTCATGCTCCATTTTCGTCACACAAGAATGCTCTCATCATGCACAACCCCGATGACAAGACAAGAAATTGTTTCATACTTTAGTAATCTCAAACCTATAAACTTTCACGTAATATATGAGCGCGAGCCATGGACATAGCACTATGGGTGGAATAGAATATGATGATGGGGGTTATGCGGAGAAGACAAAAAAGGATAAGGTCTTACATCAACGAGGCTAATCAATGGACTATGGAGATGTCCATCAATTGATGTTAATGCAAGGAGTAGGGATTGCCATGCAACAGATGCACTAGAGCTATAAATGTATGAAAGCTCAACAAAAGAAACTAAGTGGGTGTGCATCCAACTTGCTTGCTCACAAAGACCTAGGGAATTTGAGGAAGCCCATCATTGGAAGATACAAGCCAAGTTCTATAATGAAAAATTCCCACTAGTAAATGAAAGTGACAACATATGAAACTCTCTATATGAAAAACATGGTGCTACTTTGGAGCACAATATATGAGACTTGCTATATGAAGAACATGGTGCTACTTTGAAGCACAAGTGTGGAAAAAGAGATAGTAACATTGCCCCTTTTTATTTCTCTCTTTTTGGGCCTTCTTTTTTTTGACCTTTTTTTGGACAATGCTCTAGAAAATGATGATCATCACACTACTATTTATTTACAACTCAATGATTACAACTCGATACTAGAACAAAGTATGACTCTATATGAATGCCTTCGGCGGTGTACCGGGATATGCAATGAATCAAGAGTGACATGTATGAAAGAATTATGAACGGTGGCTTTGCCACAAATACTATGTCAACTACATGATCATGCTAAGCAATATGACAATGATGAATGTGTCATGAAGAACGGTATGGTGGAAAGTTGCATGGCAATATATCTCGGAATGGCTATGGAAATGCCATAATAGGTAGGTATGGTGGCTGTTTTGAGGAAGATATAAGGAGGTTTATGTGTGAAAGAGCGTATCATATCACGGGGTTTGGATGCCTTTGGCGAAGTTTGCACCAACTCTCAATGTGAGAAAGGGCAATGCACGGCATCAAGAGGCTAGCAATGATGGAAGGGTGAGAGTGCGTATAATCCCTGGACTCAACATTAGTCATAAAGAACTCACATACTTATTGCAAAAATCTACAAGCCATCAAAAACCAAAGCACTACGCGCATGCTCCTAGGGGATAGATTGGTAGGAAAAGACCGGTAGCCGTCCCCGACCGCCATTCATAAGGAGGACAATCAAATAACACCTCATGTTTCAAATTTGTTACATAACGTTTACCATACGTGCATGCTACGGGACTTGCAGACTTCAACACAAGCATTTCTCAAATTCACAACTACTAAACTAGCACAACTTTGATATTATCACCTCCATATCTCAAAACAATTATCAAGCATAAAACTTTTCTTAGTATTCAACACACTCATAAGAAAGTTTTTACTATTTTGTATACCTAGCATATTATTATTAAGCAAATTAACATGCTATTTAAGACTCTCAAAATAATCTAAGTGAAGCATGAGAGATCAATAGTTTCTTTAAAACAAATGCACCACCGTGCTCTAAAAGATATAAGTGAAGCAATAGAGCAAAACTATATAGCTCAAAAGATATAAGTGAAGCACATAGAGTATTCTAACAAATTCCAATTCATGTATGGCTCTCTCAAAAGGTGTGTACAGAAAGGATGATTGTGTTAAACTAAAAAAGCAAAGACGCAAATAATACAAGACGCTCCAAGCAAAACACATATCATGTAGTGAATAAAAATATAGCTCCAAGTAAAGTTACCGATGGAAGTGGACGAAAGAGGGGATGCCTTCCGCATCCCCAAGCTTTGACTTTTTGGTGTCCTTGGATTATCTTGGGGGTGCCATGGGCATCCCCAAGCTTAGGCTCTTGCCACTCCGTGTTCCATAATCCATCAAATGATTTCACCCAAAACTTGAAAACTTCACAACACAAAACTCAACAGAAATCTCGTGAGCTCCTTTAGCGAAAGAAAACAAAAGACCACTTCAAGGTACTGTAATGAACTCATTATTTATTTATTTTTGTGTTAAACCTACTGTATTCCAACTTCTCTATGGATTATAAACTATTTTACTAGCCATAGATTCATCAAAATAAGCAAACAACACACGAAAAACAGAATCTGTCAAAAACAGAACAGTCTGTAGTAATCTGTAACTAACGCAAACTTCTGGAACTCCAAAAATTCAGCAAAAACAGGAAACCTAGGCAATTTTTATATTGATCAGCAGAAATTTGAATCACTATTTTATCACGTTCTGGTGATTTTTAACAATTGTTTTCGTGAACCGAAAGTTTCTGGAAATTACAGCAAGATCAAATAACTATTATCCAAGAAGATCCCATAGGTTTAACTTGGCACAAACACTAATTAAAACATAAAAGCACATCTAAACAGAAGGTAGATGGATTATTTATTCCTAAACAGAAACAAAAACAAAAAAACTAAAATAAAATTGGGTGCCTCCCAACAAGTGCTATCGTTTAACGCCCCTAGCTAGGCATAAAAGCAAGGATAGGTCTAGGTATTGCCATCTTTGGTAGGCAATCCATAAGTGGCTCTCATAATAGATTCATATGGTAATTTTATCTTCTTCCTAGGGAAGTGTTCCATGCCTTTCTTTAATGGGAATTGGAATCTAATATTCCCTTCCTTCATATCAATAATGGCACCTATCATTCTAAGGAAAGGTCTACCAAGAATAATAGGACATGAAGGATTGCAATCTGTATCAAGAACAATAAATTCTACGGGCACATAATTCCTATTTTCAACAATAAGAACATCATTAGTTCTTCCCATAGGTTTCTTAATAGTGGAATCCGCAAGGTGCAAGTTTAGAGAGCAATCATCAAAATCACGGAAATCTAGCAAATCACACAAAGTTTTGGGAATAGTGGAAACACTAGCACCCAAATCACATAAAGCATAAAATTTATGATCCTTAATCTTAATTTTAATAGTTGGTTCCCACTCATCATAAAGTTTTCTAGGGATGGAGACTTCCAACTTAAGTTTTTCCTCATAAGATTGCATCAAGGCATCAACGATATGTTTGGTAAACGCTTTATTTTGACTATAAGCATGCAGAGAATTTAGCTTTGATTGCAACAAGGAAATACAATCAATTAAAGATCAACTTTCATAATTAAATTCCTTGAAATCCAAAATAGTGGGCTTAGCAACATCTAGGGTTCTACTTTCTTCAATCCCACTTTTATCAATTTTAGCATCATAATCTAAAAACTCCGAATTTTTAGAACGCCTTCTAGGTAAAGGTGACTCATATTCAATCTCATCATTATCAAGATTCATATTGCAAAACAAGGATTTGATAGGGACACATCAATAACTTTTAGATCTTCATCTTTATTTTCATGGAAATCAGGTTTAGCAGCCATCTTATTGACCAAGGTAGCTTGCTTATCAGATATTTCAGTAGTCAACTTCTCAAGACGAGAAATTTGGAATCTTCAACCTTCAAATTATTTAGACATATCATCGAGCTCTTTATTCAAATAATTCATAAAACTTTTTTGTTGCTTAAGCTCGTTTCTGAAGAAATTATTATGCTCAAATTGCAAAACCATAAAACTCCTGACGTTGCTTTCGATTTCTTCCAACCTTTTAAGGTGAAGATCACCAAATCTAGGTAGAGCCATAGTGACAAGCAAGCAATCTAACACACGAGCAAACAAGCGAACGAGAAAAAGGCAAACGGAAAAGAGAGGGCAAATAAAACGGCAAGGGTGAAGTGGGGGAGAGGAAAACAAGAGGCAAATGGAAAATAATGTAATGCGAGAGATAAGGGATTGTGATGGGTACTTGGTATGTTGACTTTTGCGTAGACTCCCCGGCAACGGCGCCAGAAATCCTTCTTGCTATGTCTTGAGCTTGCGTTGGTTTTCCCCGAAGAGGAGAGGATGATGCAGCAGAGTAGCGTAAGTATTTCCCTCAGTTTTTGAGAACCAAGGTATCAATCCAGTAGGAGGCCACGCGCAAGTCCCTCGTACCTACACAAAGCAAATAACTCCTCGCAACCAACGCGAATAGGGGTTGTCAATCCCTTCACGGTTACTTATGAGAGTGAGATCTGCTAGAGATGATAGATAATATTTTTGGTATTTTTGGTATAAAGATGCAAAGTAAAATAAAAGGCAAAGTAAAAAAAGCAAAGCAATAATAAGGCATAGGAAGATTAATATGATGAGAATAGACCCGGGGGCCATAGATTTCACTAGTGGCTTCTCTCAAGAGCATAAGTATTCTATGGTGGGTGAATAATTATTGTTGAGCAATTGACAAAATTGAGCATAGTTATGAGAATATCTAGGTATGATCATGTATATAGGCATCACGTCCGAGACAAGTAGACCGACTCCTGCCTGCATCTACTACTATTACTCCACTCATCGACCGCTATCCAGCATGCATCAAGAGTATTAAGTTAATGAAAACAGAGTAACGCCTTAAGCAAGATGACATGATGTAGAGGGATAAATTCATGCAATATGATAAAAACCCCATCTTGTTATCCTCGATGGCAACAATACAATACGTGCCTTGCTGCCCTTACTGTCACTAGGAAAGGACACCGCAAGATTGAACCCAAAGCTAAGCACTTCTCCCATTGAAAGAACTACAAATCTAGTTGGCCAAACCAAACGGATAATTCGAAGAGACTTGCAAAGATAACCAATCATACATAAAAGAATTCAGAGAAGATTCAAATATTGCTCACAGATAATCTTGATCATAAACCCACAAATTCATCGGTCTCAACAAACACACCGCAAAAAGAAGATTACATCGAATAGATCTCCACGAGAGAGGGGGAGAACATTCTTTTGAGATCCAAAAAGAGAGAAGAAGCCATCTAGCTACTAACTATGGACCCGAAGGTCTGAAGTAAACTACTCACACTTCATCAGAGAGGCTATGATGATGATGTAGAAGCCCTCCGTGGTGGATTCCCGTTCGTGAGAGCTCGGTCAGCCCCAAGATGGGATCTCGTGGATCTGAGAAAGTTGCGGCGGTGGAATTAGGTTTTGGCTCCGTGATCTCGATCTGTTGAAGTACGTTGGTATATATAGGAGGAAGGAGTACGTCGGTGGAGCTTCGAGGGGACCACGAGGCAGGGGGCGCGCCCTCCACCCTCGTGGCCGCCTCCCTCCTTTCTTGACGAGGGTCCAAGTCTCCTGGATCTTATCTGATGAGAAAATCACGTTCCCGAAGATTTCATTCCGTTTGGACTCCGTTTGATATTCCGTTTCTTCGAAACACTGAAATAGGCAAAAAAATAGCAAATCTGGGCTGGGCCTCCGGTTAATAGGTTAGTCCCAAAATTAATATAAAAGTGGAAAAAAAAGCCCAATATAGTCCAAAGCAATAGATAATATAGCATGGAGCAATAAAAAATTATAGATACGTTGGAGACGTATCACTCCTCTCCGCGTGGGCATCCATTGCCGCGTCTTCCCCGGATCCGCGTCGTCCCTTCCTAGGCCTCGCCGTCATCCACCGCCTTGGTGCTCTCGGCGCGGCGTGGTCAATGTGGTCAACGACCGACTTCCATCGGAAGAGTACTGTACGTGGAGAGGCTGACAGCTGGGTCCACGGCCACAGCCCAGTTTTTTTTATTTGCCAAGTAAGTCGCTTTGTCAGGCCTGTTGGGCTGCAAAATTTTCAAGACGAGGAGAGTTTCACTCGGCTGGCCAAGAAAATGGCCTATTAGTAATGAGAAATGGGTTGTACATTTTTAAAACACATCAAACCGGCAATTAGTTTCAAATATCTTTTTTTCATTTCGAGATTTTAAATTACATTAATTTTTATGCCTGGAGAATTTGTTGGATTTTATATTGATATACATTTATTTTTAAAATCAGTTTGAATGTGAGTCGAAATTTCGGGATTAAAAACAGTTCGGACCGCACCGAAATATGCAAAATTTCGTATAATTTTTTAACCGTAGCCACAATATGGGCTGTAATGCTAACAAAAAGAATATGGGCTCCAAAAAAACCTTAAGAATTAGTAAATGGGCTGTAAATTATTAGAAATAATGGCAGATGGGTTGTATGTTGTCTTCCATAGATTTGAGGCTTTCCTAAAAAAAGGTTGACGCCTGGCAAAGGATCGTTGGATGTCCATCGAACGGCCGTCGTGCTTCTTCAATCTCTGCTCTTCCTGCTCCATCCGCTCAAACAAGCGCCAAGGGACTACTGCTCCCTCCTCCCATGCCGGTACAGTGCTTCGCGTAGGCCTCACCGCCCCACCATACTCCCATCGCTGGCCTAGCCATCCCTCTACTCACCCACACTGCTGTTATTCTCCGTGACGGCGGGCAGACCAAGTAAGCCCTCATACAGTCGTACTCCCCTCCAGTGAGAAACAATCGCCGACTCTTCCCTGCCTCCGTGTCGCTCCTTCCTAGGCCTCACCGTCGCCCACCGCCATGGTGCTCTCGGCGCTGACCTGGTCAATATGGTCAACGACCGACATGCATCTGAAGTGGATACGTGGAGAGGCCGACAGCTGGGTCCACGGCCGCACGCAAGGAAATGCCTCCTTATTACGCGCAAAATAATGATTCCTCCACCTGACATCAGGGACCCACCGAAAGGGCCTCTGTATTTCGCGAAAAAAACGTTACCACCGCTGACAGCTCGGACCCACCAGCTATATCTTCGCACGCAAGGAAGTGCCTCCTTATTACGCACAAAAAAATTGAATACTCCCCCTGTTAACTGGGACCCAGTATAGTGGTAGGATGACTTGTGGGCCTACTAAGTTGACGGGGATGGAGGGCTTTGTCAACTTAGTCAATATGCACGATTCTAGCTCCAGTGACCGTACGATGTCCATCCAACGGCCGTAGTGCTTCTTCAACCTCTGGTCTTCTTGCTCCAGCCGCCCAAACCAGCGCCAGTAGTGCCTCGTGCTCTTGCCTCCCATGGCCGGCTGCGATGCGGCGGAGGCCTCACCGCCCCTACTACTCCCAGCACTGGCCAAGCCATCCCTCTACTCACCCACACCCCCTGTTATTCTACGGTGACGGCAGCCTCTCACCGTAGCGAACCAGTGAACCCTCGTACTTCTCTGCGCGTGGGCATCAACTGCCGCGTCTTCCCCGGCTCCGCGTTGTCCCCTTCCTAGGCCTCGCTATCGTCCACCGCCCTGGTGCTCTCGGTGCGACGTGGTCAACGTGGTCAAGGAACGGCTTCCATCGGACGTGGACTATACATGGAGAGGCTGACAGCTAGGTCCACGGCCGCAGCAAGGAAGTGCCTCCTTATTACGTGCAAAATAATTATTCCTCCACCTGACAGCGGGGACCCACCGGACGGGCCATCATATTTTGGGAAAAAAACGTTTCCCCCTGACTGCTGGGACCCACTAGCTACACCTTCGCACGCAAGGAATTGCGTCCGGGCAAAAAAAAACAAACCGATTCGCCCCCTGACTGCTGGGACCCACCAGCTACATCTTCGCACGTAAGGAAGTGCCTGACAGTCGGGACCCACCTGGTCGAACCGTACGTAGCGTTGTCATTCTGGTCATGAACGTGTACATACATATTTACTGGTGGATGTAGAAGCGGCGCCGCGATGTCGTAGTAGAGGCGCCGCGTAGCATGTACTGCGTCGTCTGGCCGCGAGGGTGCAAGAAAGAAAATACAGCCACGTACGTACATACAGGCAGGGTCTCGAACGCCTACTCGCGCATACGTACGGCCAGGGCTCGTGTACATGGCTGGGTCGGAACAGAGAAACAGCGTCGTCGTCATGTTCATGGGGAGGCAACGGAATGCGTTGTGTTCATGGGGAGGCAACGGAATGCGTCGTGTTCATCGGGAGGCAACAGAACGCGTGGGATCCAACCGGCTCGGTTGGAACGGAATGCGTCGTCGTGTTCATCGGGAGGGCTTGGACGGAACAGGCGATGGAAACGAGGCCTGGCGTACCGCACAACGAAGGAAACGGACCTCCTACGTTTGGAACGGGGTCTTGTTAATTGGGAGGGGTGTGGCGTACCGCAAAACGGAGGAAATGGACCTCCTATGGTCGAAACGGGGGTCCTGTTGATCGGGAGGGGTGTGGCGTACCGCAAAACCGATGAAACGGACGTCCTACGGTCGAAACGGGGGTCCTGTTGACCGGGAGGGGTGTGGCGTACCGCAAAACGGATGAAACGGACCTCCTACGATCGAAACGGGGGTCCTGTTGATTGGGAGGGGTGTGGCGTACCACAAAACGGACGAAACGGACTTGTGTTGGAGCACTATGGTCGAGACGGGGGTCCTGTTCATCGGGAGGGGTGTGGCGTGCATAAGCAGGACTCCACGGGATACTGTTCATCTCCACCGTCGACCTCCTCCAGCCTCCACGGGCTACCGTCAACCTCCTCCAGCCTCCACGGGCTCCTGTTCATCCAGCCTCCACCGCGTGCTACTCCACCGGCAACTGTTCAACCACCCCTCCACCGTCTACTGTTCATCCAGCCCTCCACACAACGGGGTCCTGTTCAACCACCCCTCCACTGGCACCCCTCCACCGTCTACTATTCATCCAACCCTCCACCACACCACGGGGTCCTGTTCATCCAGAGGCAACGCCACCGCCATCGCTCATCCAACCCCCCCGCAATGTAATGCTCACTGTTCATCCAGAGGCAGCATCGATCGGCTTCAGTTAGCAGCAGTAGCAAAGGAATCGCTCGATCGGGTTCATTTAACAGCCATCGATCGATCGCTCGGGTTCAGTAACGCGTAGCCTGCAGTGCAATCGCTCGGGTTCAGTTAGAGCCCAACGCCTCGCTCGGGTTTAGTTAGAGCCAACGCCTCGCACACACGCGTGTACGTGTACGAGAGAAACGTGCATCGCTCGGCCCCGACCTCCCACCGTAACCGGGAACTCCCCGAAATTTTCCTCCCCCTCGCTTCTACCACGGTTTTTTCCGTCATGGACGACCCAAAGTATGTCATGTAGCTGCGTCTCCGGCCCGCCCAGGATGAAAAGCCCATTTTCTGTCATGATTTTTTGTCATAGAAGTAGGAACCCACCACATCTATGATGATACCGGGTTTTGTTACAATTATCGTCATGGAAGTGTCATATGTATGACATAATTTTTTTTCGTTCGGCCCAAAATGTCACGGATGTGTCTTTTTTTGTAGTGTTGCAAAGATATCAAATCATGCATATAAGAATTCAGAGAAGAATCAAATATTGTTCACACATAATCTTGATCATAAACCCACAATTCATCGAATCTCGGCAAACACACCGCAAAAAGTATTACATCAAATAGATCTCCAAGAACATCGAGGAGAACTTTGTATTGAGAACCAAAGAGAGAGAAGAAGCCATCTAGCTAATAACTATGGACCCAAAGGTCTGTGGTAAACTACTCACGCATCATCGGAGAGGCTATGGTGTTGATGTAGAAGCCCTCCGTGATTGAAACCCCCTCCGGCAGATCGCCGGAAAAGGCCTCAAGATGGGATCTCACGGGTACAGAAGGTTGCGGCGGTGGAAAAGTGGTTTCGTGGCTCCCCTAGATGTTTTCAGGGTATAAGAGTATATATATATATATATAGGCAAAAGAAGTAGGTCGGTGGAGCTATGAGGGGCCCACGAGGGTGGGGGCGCGCCTACCCCCTGGGCGCGCCCTCCTGCCTCGTGGCCGCCTCATTGTTCCAAGAAAGATCCTCGCGAAGGTTTCGTTCCGTTTGGATTACGTTTGATATTCCTTTTCTACGAAACACTGAAATAGGCAAAAAACAACAACTGGCACTGGGCCTCCGGTTAATAGGTTAGTCCCAAAAATAATATAAAAGAGCATATTAAAGCCCATTAAACATCCAAAGCAGATAATATAATAGCATGGAACAATCAAAAATTAAGATACGATTGAGATGTATCACACGACCCCTTGGGAACAGGCGAGTTTTAAGGCTTGAGGGGGGGTGCTTGATATTCACAGCCTATATAAACGGATAAAGATCTCTTCTTTTCACCCCGCGCCTTCATTCTTCCTAAGCTTTCCCATCCTCGAGCTCCAACGCCCAAATTTGGATCTTCCCCACCGCCACCAACCTTTCTAGCCATGTCCGGATCCGGTTCTCAAGGCAAGTGGGTGGCCTCCTTCCCCACCCCCAAAGGCCGGACATCAAGGAGCTCCGGAAGGCGGGGTGCCTGAGTGTGGACGTTGCGCACGGGATCCCTGCCAAGAACCAGGTCATCCGAAACCCGGAGCCCTGCGAACGGGTGGTATTTATCCTCCACTTCCTCTGCGGACTAGGGTTTCCCCTCGACCCCTTTGTCTGCGGTCTCATGTTCTATTACGGGCAAGATTTCCACGATCTAGCCCCGAATTCGTTCCTCCACATCTCGGCGTTCATCGTCGTGTGCGAGGCGCTCCTCCGCATCCCCCACACTTCGGCCAATGGCTCAAGGTCTTCAACGTGAAGCCAAAGGTGGTTGACGGGCAACACGCGGACTGTGGCGGCGCCATGGTGAGCAAGCTCCCCAACGTCACCTGGCCCAAGGGGCCTTCGTGGAGACCGTCAAGATATGGCAGCAGGAGTGATTCTACATAACATAACCTCGTGGAGCCACATGGGCGGCCACACCTGAGTTTAGATCCGGACCCCCGATGTGGCTCGCGTCGTGGACCAACGAGGGTCTGGACTGGGGATCGACCGACGAGGTGTTGATACTGCAAAAGCGCATCAAAAATATTATAGAAAAGAACACCAGCCTCACTGACGTGGTCCAGGTGATGTTATTCCGCCGGACCCTTCCCTGCCAGCGCCGTCCTCTCCATATGTGGGAGTTCAATCCGAAAGGCTCGTAGACCCTGCAGCGATTCTTCAGCACGACACACAAAGAGATCTGGAAGCTGCTCTTCAAGGCCCAGAAGTCATGGCCGGAGACAACCGACGACATCAACCTCGACTGCAATCATCCGGCCACCCCGATAAGTGTTTAGTTTCCAAACATAACTTGGTTCACAAATCAAAGGGGTATGTTGAGACTTCCATCCTTTAATCAGGGCTGGACAAAGAAGGCAGAGCGGATCAAGTGTCCGGCTCCGCTGCCCAAAAACCTAGCTGATCCTCTACTAACGGGGATGCTGGTCCCGGCGCCATACCAAGCGCCGGAGAGGAAGACCAAAAGTGGCCTCCACCGTAAACGTACTTCAGATGCTATGTCCAGAGAGACCAAAGCTCCCTCCTCCCATGAGGGAGATGAAGACGAAGAGGAGAAGTAGGAAGAAAGTAATTATCCCCCTCAGGGAAGGAAGAAGAAAAGGGCGGCCTCCGTAGAACCGGAGGCGGAGGCGTCCAAAAGGGGGAAGATATCCCTCTTGGATGGCTCGGATTTGGATGTCGAAGCCATCCCCAAGCGGCGCCCCAGGGCAAAGCCCCTGGCCGAATCGTAAGTATCTAATGATGCTTTACATACATCTGACCTTTTACAAATTGTAGGATAACATATTAAATTATGTGTTTCAGTCCGGCCCGTGGTCTCCCCCAACTATCATCATCTTCGGGGAACTCTCTGGCGCCGGAGATGGTAGAGAGCGAGACGCCTCCGCGAGCCTCTCCGCCACCCACCGCGGATGACACCGAGGTGTTATCCCAAAGGACCTCTCCGGGCCATGGAGAGGTGCGAGAGGCCGCCAAGACAGCGCCAGAGGGCAATGCCTTAGCTGCCGAGAACATGGGGGGCACAACCCTCATGGAGTCTGACGACGGGGGCCCTGACCAGTTCGGCCCCTAGCCGAAGACCATTCCGGAGACCAATGTGGCTCCGGAATTGAGCGAGCAACCCCCTTCAAAGGAGGGGGAGCACCTACTCCGACGGCGACCTCCACTAATCCAGAGGCACCGAACCCTCTGATGGACACACTGCAACGTGCTTCCGTCGTGGAGGAACACCGTGCCCTGATGGGTACGGTGGTTGAGAGAGTTCAGTCCACCAAAAGCGGGTTGGACGAAGCCTTCACCAGCCTATTAATGGGCTTTGAGGTTTGTGATGTAATATTCTTAGCCGCTTTGCACATGCCAAAAAATATGCATGTGCATAGATAGTAGCCCCTGAGACTCTGTTCGGCTTTTGAAAAAAAGGCCGAACAGAGGATCAAGTAATATTCGGTAGGAGATAATGTACTTGTCTATTTTGATAAACAAGCTTCACTGTTAGCAGTGACCGCCCAGGCCGCTGAAGTATCTGAACTCAGGCGGAAGCTGGAGCTAGCCGATGAGGATCTCGTCTGCGTCAACAAGCGGTTTGATGAGGTGCAAGGTATGTTTAAAATGTCTCGCGCGTACCTGGATTGGTATGCAAATTCTGAGTTTAAACTCATGCGCTGCTATGTGTATGATTGCAGGCAGCGCGGCCGAGGTCGAGACCCTCAAGCGTGCCCTTGCCCAAGCCAAGGAGGAGGAGAAGGCGAGTAAAGCAGCCACAGATTTAAAGTCCGAATAGGACGCCCGCCGCTGGTACGAGGAGAGGGTGACCGAGGTAGAGCAAGAGCTCAAGGACGCCACCGGGAAGTGCGAGTCCTTGGACGAGAGGAATAAGGCCCAGGAGGCCGAACTCGCCAAGGCCCTTCAGGAGGCCAAAGAGATACGGACCGAGTCCCGGGTGGCTCGCAAGGAGATCAAGCAGGCCGAACAGATAGTGGCTGGTAAGTGTTGACACACAAACACGTCACGTGTACCCTCGACGCCGGGGGTGATGCACCGCAGCTCACGTCGAAGGAGACCCGACCGACAGCGCGATACGTAGGACAGTCGGCGGGCTCTTTTGCAGACCCGAAAACCCCACACCCCCGGGAGGGACCCCGTCAGGGAGTGCAGCGGCTATGGGCTGCCCTAGATCGATTTTCTCGCCCCTAGAGCCTCGAGATTCGCAGCTCTCAAACACGAAGAACAACAAAGAACGAGAGAGAAAAACGGTGGAGAGATAAAACGTAGATGAAAAAGTAGTATATTGATTTGTTCGATTGTGTGTTGTTTCAATTGGCCATCACCCCCAACATATATAAGAGGCGGCTGGCCTTCCCGGACAAGAAAATGATTCATCTAGGTTTTCCTTACAAGAAAATTGCATTAATTCACGTCCAAAACCCTAGTCAAATACGGACTGGTTTTATCCGAACTTTCCAAAACTGTTCGGTTTAAACTAACTGTACCTTGCGGGTCTTTTTTGTGATGGCAACCAACCTCGGATGGAAACGAGTCCAAAAGCAATCTTGATTGTTTTGATGGGACGAACATCTTTCATGTTGAACGTTTTTTGATCAGAGGTCATCTTGGGGGTCAAATCGCTCGTGCAAAACAGCAAATTATTCACGCATCTCATCAGACACACCCACATATGTATGCGGTTCCGTGCGTCATATTTTGCTCATTTGGAGGGTCTCGTTGTGCGGGCTCTAACTTTTGCATACGACCTCGGATTGCAACGATCTTTATATAAAAATCGATTGTTTCAATGAGACGAAGACAATTCATGTAGATAATTCTTCCATACGAGGCCGTCTTGGGGGCGTAATCAGCCGAACAGTGTTCTGAATACAAAATCCAGTACTTTGAGCACAACTTCGGCCTTAGAGATGCGGTCGGATGGCTATGACATAAACGTCAAAGTTGTTCCTCTCGGCGATGTGAAACTTCCCATGCTGAAAACCCTTTCACTGAAGCCATCTCACACACCCACATATGTGTCTGGTTCCAGGCGTCATATTTTGCTCGCTGGAGGGTCTCGTTGTGCGGGCTCTAACTTTTGCATACGACCTCGGATTGCAACGATCTTTATATCAAAATCGATAGTTTCGACGATACGAAGAAAAGTAATGTAGATAATTCTTCCATACGAGGCCGTCTTGGGTGCGTAATCATCCGAACAGTGTTCTGAATACAAAATCCAGTACTTTGAGCACAACTTCGGCCTTAGAGATGCGGTCGGATGGCTATGACTTAAACATCAAAGTTGTTCCTCTCGGCGATGTGAAACTTCCCATGCTGAAAACCCTTTCACTCGAAACCATCTCATTTTCTTTTTATGTCATGCCAAAATCTGGTGGCAACACATGCCCCCCTGTTTTTCAGCAAAGCTTGCACGCCGAAAAATAATATGCACGGTGTTTGTTCTAAAGACGATGTCAACACTCCATCTGCCATTTATTTTTCTCAGGGCAATAATTATGTATCGGCCATGTTTGTGCTATGGGTGATAACCGTATATCGGCCATTGCCTACTTAGGCTTCCTGCCACAGACTCGGGTGGTACTTCTTCAAATATTTGCCATTGAGAGCTCGAGGTAACAATGCCCCTTGTATTGATTCCACCAAATATGAATTTCCGGGAACAACTCTTGTAATCCTAAAAGACGGGGGTTGGGTGCGACATATGCCAAAGGATGGCTTATCATGGTGGGGGCGAGTAGAACGTCGCCGGTGCCTGGAAATGGGATGAGGCGTAGGCATGCACGCCGGGCGGATCTTACCAACCTTCGTGGCTCTCCGTGGAGATAATACCCCTCTTGCTGCTCTGCAGGGTCTCCGCATGATCACTATGGCAAAGTGGGTACAAGGTTGCTCCTTGAGCTGTTCGGGGTGAGGAAGGAGAAGGGCACGGCTAGCTCTTCTCTTCCCTCTATGTGTGTCTAAAGCTATTAGGGTCCAACCTCTTGCATGGGTGCCCCGGGGGGTTTATATAGGCCTACCCCCCGGGGGTACAATGGTAATCTGGCTGGGCGCGGGTCCCAGCCGTCTGTCTCTCAGGTCGCCGTCTTCTCCGCCGACTGCTGGGGCCCGCCGTCTAGTGGGCCCCGCCGACGGCCCAGCATGGGGCCGACAAGCCTTGTCACCAAGCGGGTCTTCTTGGCGGCTGCGGATTCTTGTAGCCGCGCTTCTGATGACGCTGGCTTGGTCATGGGGTCATGGCAACAGTGCCGTCGCCTGACGGGCGATCACTGTTGCCATTCCCTGTCTTGTCTGGTAAATGGCGTGCGGAGCCCGTGGGGGGGGGCGACTCTTGGGGGCCGACTCCCAACGGGTCCATCTTGTGGCGCTCTCGCCGCCTTCTGCGCCCCCGCCGACAGGCGGGTCCCGCCGTCTTCGGGTCGTACAGACAGGCCATCGTGGGCTCAGGGCGCCGCCCACGGGGCTGATGTCACGGCCGGCGTGGCAACAGTGCCGCGCCGGACGGAGATCTCCATCGGTACGGCGCACTGTGGCCATGCCTGCCCTTTGTGAACGGGGCAGGGATGGGCCGCGCGGCGGCCGCACCCCATCCTGTCCGTAGTTGCGCAGGCAGGAGGTGGTTGGAGTCGCGGGCCGATTCCCCATAGCCGGCTTCTGTGGAAGCCGCCTGTTGGGAGTCGGCTTATCTCGAAGTCGTCCCTGGGACTCGGCCGTGAGGGGCAGTCGGCGGCTCTGCCGCCGACTCTCAGAAGGTGGCTCTTCGTCTTGGGGTCTTGAGGGGCGCAGCCTGCCCCGATGTCTTGAAAGGTCTGGGGGCTTCGGGTTTGCCTACCCGTGGCCTATTACTCCGACAGTAGTCCCCGAAGCTGGTGAGGCGCCGATGGCAACATGTCGAGGAGCCTCAACAGTTTCATCCCTCTGGTGGAATAATATGGGCCTTGCTCGCCGTCTTCCTCTAGGCCGACTAGCTGGAGTCGGACTCGCAGGAGGCCGTCTTGCCCCTTGGAGAGTCTGAAAGTCGTAGCGGGAACCAGGCAGCGTGCCTGATAAGCTTCCTGGCGGCGGCCTGCTGCGGACCCGTCGCGTGACGCCACGCGGCAGGGTCAGTCTGCCCACCCACGCGCGTGACAAGACAGGCCGTCAGGTGGGGCCCGCCATTACCGCGCCTCGGCACGCGAACGGATCCGTTGTGGCCGTGCGGGCGGTTGGGGTTCCCACGTCGTTACTGCGCGATAACCCGTGGAGTTAAATCGTGGGGCGTGGGGTGCTGGCGTAGCTAATCCCACGCCCGCTTCCATCGGCTTCTCAGCCAGCGAGCCTATAAGTAGGCGGGAGGAGGCGGCGGCTACGCACCCATCTCCCCGCTTCCCCCGCTTCCTCTTGCTCCTTCTTCCTCTCGCTTCTTCTTCTTCTTGCCGCCGCCGCACCGAACCACGCCACGCCGCGGAGATGAGCTCTTCCTCTGCCGCTGCACCTCCCGCCGCACGCTCCGGCGTGTGGGACGGCTCCGAGGTGGACGACGACCACATCGAGTTCCTCCGCCAGATGCGCCGCATCCCTCGCAAGGGCCTAGTGCGGACCCGCCCCGCGCCGGCGGGTGAAATAACGTCGGTGCCGGAGGAGGGCGAGCGGGTCATATTCCGCTCGCACCTCATGCGCGGCCTAGGGCTGCCGGCGAGCGGCTTACTTCGCGATTTCTTGGAGTTCCACGGGCTCCAGCCGCACCACCTCACTCCGAATACAGTGGTGCTGCTGGCTGCCTTCGCCGCCTTGTGCGAAGGCTTCCCCGGCGTTCTCCCCACCATCGAGCTATGGGGGGAATTCTTCCAATCCAAGCTCGGCACGCACGTCGCCGTCGTGCCGGCTCTGTGCGGCACATTCATCGCGATGCAGAGGCCGGTGTCCGACAACCCGTTTCCTGCCATTCCGCTGATCAAGTCGGTGAAGATGTGGCAGCGATCCTACTTCTACGTGAAGAACATCGCCCCAGAAGGCGACTGGGTCAATCTGCCGCCTTACGAAGCCGGCGTACTGGCGGGGAGGATCCCCGGCTGGTCCCACCGCCGGCAGAATGACTCCTGCTAAGCGCCCGCCGCCCGTCGTAGCGACTCAAAGTCTTGGCGTAGTCGGAGGGCTTGACCGGGCCGACCTCTGGCGCCGCCGTGGCGCGCCGAGTCCTTCCGCTCCAAGGCCGACCTCATCTGATCTGTCAGATGAGCGGCCATCGGGACCCCAGTTGGCTGTGCTCCAAGGACATGCCCCACGTGGAGGTGGCGGACACGGTGAACTTCATGGCGAACTGCAATCTCACGGCGGATTGGCAGTTCGGCAAGGAGCCGTACTCGCGCGCCAACCCCCCGCCTGTGGTAAGTGGTCTCTTTTCCTCTTCTGTTTTCTTTTTCAGCTGAATCCGACCTCTGATCTTCTTTGATATTTTTCGAGTTAGAACCCCCTCATGCAGCTTTCAGCCGGCACCATGGGGCCGGCCCGTGAGTTCGTCCCCGACCGGGCGGAGAGCGACGTCGATGACCCTGACTTGGGGGCGGCGGCGATGGAGGCCGACGCCGAAGGAGGAGGAGGAGGGGGGGCCGAAGACTTCAGGCCCTCGGCTACCTTCGCCGACTGGCCTGAAGATGATGGCGAGGGGGAAGTCGTCCCCCGCCGCCAACCGAAGGTCGGCCAGCCGGGCGCGAGTTCCTCCGCCGGCTTGGGTGGTCGAGGCGGCGTGAAGAAGCGCCGGGCCGGGCCGAGCATGCCAGGCGGCCGGTCGAAGAAGTTCAAGGGGACGGTCGTCGCGACCAGGCGGGAAGAGGCGGTCGCAAAGGCTAACCGCTTCCGCAAGGAAGTGAAAAAGCCGCCGCTGGTCTCCGCGTAAGCGCTTCTGCTTTGTCTTGTTTTCTTCTGGTAAATCTTGTTCAAATCTTTTGCACGTCTTCTTCGCATCAGGGCTCCCCTTACTTTAGAGAGGGTCGCCGCCGCCTCCGTCATGGGGTCGGCAGAGACGACCGCCAATACTCGGCGGATAGACCCCGCCGCCGACCTCCGGGAGGCGACGGAGCGGAACGCGCAGGAGAAGCGCGACGAGGAAGAAGCCGCCCGCTGGGAGAAGGCGGAGGCCAAGAAGGCTGCGGCTTCCGCCCAGAGGAAGCTGGAGGAGGCCGAAGCCGCCGTCGCGGCCAAGCGGCGGGCCGAGGAGGCCGCGCGCCTCCAATCGGCGTTGCTTGTCACCCCGCTAAGCTCCGCGCCGCCGCCGCCGGAGTTCACGGGGCAGACGGAGGGAGCCGGCAGCGGGTTCCCCATCATGGAGAAGGAAGGCGGCGAGGCCTCCATGTCAGGCACGGCCGTGCCGCCACCGCCGCCTCTGCCGCCGTCTGGGATTGCGCGAGGTAAACAGCAGGCGGACCTGCCGGTGCCGCCGACTGAGGATCATGCCGTGGCGAAGCTGCTCCTTCAAGTCGCCTCGCCAGCGCGTCGCCGTCTTGAGAAGGGGACTTCAGCGCCACGGCCCTTGGAGACCGGCGCTGCCAGCTCGGCCATCCCAGACGCCGAGGCGACAAGCGCCGCGCCCGTTGGGTGGGTGCGAGGAGGCGGCACAGGTCCGCTGAACACGGCGCTTCTGGACGTTCAGGCGAAGCTGTGAGCCAAGGGCGACGCCATCCGGAACTGCACCAAGGCGCACCTGGCGTCGCGAACTGCCGTGCGGGTATGTTTTCTTCTTTGAATTTTTCCTTGTTCTTCTCTGTGGGGGCGCGCCAGCACACCCACTGGGTGTAGTCCCCGAGTTTCGGGCCACGAAAGCAGCGGCTCGAACTCCATCTCGATGAATTCCACATATTTACCCCTTATCCAAAATGCTTATCACATGAGTATCACAACCTCCGCGTCACTGCCTTCAACCGCAATGTTGAAGAGCTGGGCAAGCGGACCGCCGACTTGTCGAGGAGCCGGGGTGAGTCTTCTTTCTTGTTCGCGGGGGCGCGCTGGCACACCCGCGGGTTGTAGTCCACGAGATTCGGGCCGACTGCTGAGCAGTCGGGCCGGATCTTCCAGGCGACCTTCTGAGTTGACGACTTAACGTCCTTTTTCTTTTTATTCTTTAGAGGCCAACGCCACTCTCCGACGGCAGCTGGGCGCAGCCGACACCGCCTTGCGTGCCAAGGGGGAGGAGTGCAGCAAGCTCGCCACAGAGTGCAACCTGCTGGCTACGCAGCTGGCAGAGCAAATGGAGCTGCTTAAGAAGGCGCAGGACGAGGCAGAGAAGAGAGAGGCCGCTCTCCTGGCCGAGTTCGAAAGCGAGCGCTCCTCCTGGACTGACAAAGGAGGCGCAGCTGACCTCCGGCTTCCATGAAATTGAGGACATCGTCGATGGTGAGTTTCTTTACTTTCCTTCTTTGAGCCGCTGACTATAGGTCGGGCTGACTCCTGGTTTTTTGACTTGCTTCTTTTTCGTCTTGGCAGACTTCTTCCCCGGCCACACGCAGGCGGCCAATCAAGCCATCGAGGCTGATCGCGAGGCGCGAAGGGCAAATGATGCGGAGATCGCCGCCAACGCCCCCCGGACCCTTGACGAGCAGCTTCTGAGCATAGAGGCTCGTCTGCGGCCGGCCCATCGGATGCTGCGCCGGCTTCAACGTGTCGGCGCCCAGGCCTTCCTCGGGGGGCCCGAGGAGGAAGGCGAGGCGGAGGACGGAGGTGAGACGGAGGCGCCAAAAGACGGAGCGGGCGACCAGCCTCAGCTCGACCGCGCTTCCAGCAACGAGCCGCGCCCTTCTGGGCCGGCTGCCGCCTGAGATGATCAAGCCGAGACTGCCCAGCCGGCCGCCCCGGCGCCTGACACAGCTGTCTCCTCCGGCCCTCCAAACCCGTCTGCCGCTTCCTAGGCTGCCGTCTTGCCTTTATTTTATCTGCTTTGATAGTCTTTGAAAAACATGTTAATTCGCACAATTCCACCCGCGGGGTGTATTTTGAACTTCTGCTCGAAGATTCGGCCAAGGGCCTATGCTGTGTAAATATTATCCTAGTTCTGTCTTTCCTTGCACATTGCTCCTATGGCTTTTTCCTTTGCCGCCTTCCCTTAGTTGCCGCCTTGCCAGTCGGACAACCGCTCTGCGGACTGCCGTTTGGATCAAGTGCTTGGCTACTCTTGGGAAGGCAAGTACTTGGCCATTTTTAGAGTCTTTTTAACAAGTTAGATAGAAAGCGGCAAGCCGACTACTCAAGAGTCGGGTTTGCGAAGAGGGGCTGGAAGACGGCTTAGGCGATGTTTATGCTTTGGGTCCTTAGCCATTTTTCATGTGGGCGCCCATTCTTCCTTACTCCACCTTACCAAGCGATCGCTCTGCCCATGAATCAGAAGCTTCGACAGGGGAGACGGCTTAGGCACCACACATTACTTGTCCGACTGCAGGAAGCATTCCATAGCGCGAGGCGGTGAGTCCCCGGGTCGACTAGTCGAAACCGGTGCCAAGCGGCATAACAAAGAGTAATATACTCGAAGGCATAATTCTTATCATACAGATAACAAAAAAGGGCAGTCCCCGAGCTCGTCTCGGGGGGCCCGAAGTCTTGGTACTTTAACACGAAAGGTAGCGTGGTACATTCTGCATTAACAGTAAAATCTTCGGAGAAAATTCGCATTCCATGGCCGTTCCGTCTCTTTGCCGGAGTCGTCCCTCTTGCGTGCTCGGGGCTTCTGAGCGTTGATCAGGTAGTAGGATTCATTGCCCAGCACTTTGCTGATAATGAAGGGGCCTTCCCAAGGTGCCGACAGCTTGTGCTGGCCGGCTGTTCGCTGGATCAGCCGGAGAACAAGGTCGCCCTCTTGGAAAGATCTCGGCTTGACCTTCCTGTTGTAGTAGCGGCGCATGCTCTGCTGGTAGATGCTGGACCGGCTGAGTGCCAACAGTCGGCCCTCTTCCAGCAGATCGACGCCGTCTTAACATGCTTCTTCTGCTTCCTCCTAGGTGTACATGGTGACTCGCGGGGAGTCGAACTCTATATCCGTTGGGATGACGGCTTCAGCACCGTAGACGAGGAAGAAAGGTGTGAAGCCAGTTGACTTATTTGGAGTCGTGCGCAGACTCCAGAGGACGCCTGGCAACTCCTCAAGCCAACAGCCGGCCGAACGCTCCAGTGGTTCGACCAGTCGAGGCTTGATGCTAGACAAGATGAGGCCGTTTGCTTTCTCCACCTGGCCGTTTGACTGCGGATGGGCAACGGACGCTAAGTCCAGTCGGATGCCTTGTGTCGCGTACGCTGTACCGAGCCGTGATGTCGGCGATGAAAGTCACTGCAGTTGGACCATTCAATTTCTTGATGGGCTTTACTTCTATCCACTTGGTGAACTTGTCCACCGTGACAAGTAAATGAGTTAGGCCACCTCGTGCTGCTTTGAATGGTCCCACCATGTCCAGGCCCCAAACGGCAAAGGGCCAGGCGATGGAGATAGTCTTGAGTGCGGAAGCCACCGACACGGCACAGGCGGAACATCCGCACCCCTTGCATTTTCACACTAATTCCTTGGCCTCTTCTAGGGCAGTTGGCCAGAAGAACCCATGTCGGAAGGCTTTGGCGACGAGTGCTCTTGAGGACGCATGGTGACCGCACTCGCCTTGATGAATGTCTTCAAGAATCGCTTGGCCTTGCTCTGGCTCGACGCAATGCTGGTAGACACCAGAATGGCGCTACCGACCAGCTCTCTGTTGACTATGGTGTAGGCTGCCGCTCGGCGTTGTACTTGCCGAGCCAAGATTTCATCGGTTGGTAGCTCTCTGCTCACTAGGAACTTCAGGATGGGCTGGGCCCATGAGGATGCTGTTATTTCTTCAACTGCCAGTACTGCTACTTGGACGAGGGCAGCTGTGCTGGGAGGCGGCGGGCTGGAGTCCGCGGCCGCTTGCTGAGTTGATGAAATCCCCGGGCCGACTGGTGTAGTCCCCGGGCCGGCTTCTGGGGTCTTCGCAACGGTTGTTGTAGTCCCCGGGCCGGGTTCTGAAGTCCCCGGGCCGGCTTCGACTGCGGCATTCTTGGAGCTATCTGTGAGAATTCTTGTGCCGTCTGGTGAGGCTTTGGAGTCGGATCCTACTTCTTCAAGGGGAGCCGGCACAAAAATGGAATCTGATTCTGGTGAAGGCTTGACAGATGGCTTGAGGAGGCGCTGAAGGGCGACGCCGGATGGTATTGCCTGGCGGGTGGAGCGGATTCGTGCCGGTGTATGCAGCTGATCGTTGTCATTTCTTGGCACGTGAAGGAACTCGCACCCTCAAAATATCCACCGAGTTGCTTTGTACCCGAAAGCGTAGCTCGCCATGTTTGCATCTTTGGCGTCCCAATCGCCAGATGACTGCTAGACCACTAAGTCGGAGTCGCCATAACATAGGATCCGCCGAATGCCAAGTTCTTTGGCAAGCCGGAGCCCGTGAATGAGCGCCTCGTATTCGGCGACGTTGTTGGAGGTGGCGAAATGGATCTGCAACGCATACTTGAGCTTGTCGCCTTTGGGGGAAGTGAGGACAACGCCGGCTCCATAGCCAGTGCGCATCTTGGAGCCATCGAAATGCATCTGCCAATGGGTGGAGTCTGGCGCTGGCGGCAGGTACTGGGTCTCGACCCAGTCGACGAGGAAGTCGGCCAGTGCTTGCGACTTGATGGCGGTGCGGGGCTGGTAATAGATGGTGTAGGGGGCCAGCTCTATGGCCCATTTGGCCAGTCGGCCAGAAGCATCTCGGCTTCCGATGATCTCGGCTAGTGGGGCTGTGCAAACCACAGTAATTGGATGCTCTTGAAAGTAAGGCTTCAACTTCTTGGCGGCAAAGTGCACGCCGTAGCACATCTTACGGTAGTGGGGGTAGTTACGCTTGGAGGTCGGCGATGCCGCTCGGGTAATATACCGGTCTCTGGATAGGTAGCGCCTTGCCTTCCTCCTTAGCGCCGACTACAATGGTATCTTGACTACCCGGTGGTGGCGGCAATGTACAGGAGCATGGGCTCTTTGGGAGTTGGGGCCGCCAAAGACGGGGAGTAGTCGACATTTTCTTCAAGCGGAGAAAAGCTTCGTCCGCCTTGTGGTTCCATTCAAAGAAGGTGGTCTTCTTCATGAGCTGGTATAAAGGGAGAGCTTTCTGCTTACCGGTCGATGAATCGGTGATGGGCGTAAAGCAGCCGGTGAACTTTTGCACATCAAGCGATCGGCGGGTACTTCCATCCTCTCGATGGCCTTTGATCTTCCGCGAGGTTGCACTCTATGCCGCGTTCGAAGACCAGGAAACCAAGGAGTTGGCCGACTGGTACTCCGAAGACGCACTTCTCAGGGTTGAGCTTGATCTGGAATCGGCACAGGTTCTCAAAGGTTTCCTTGAGGTCTTCCAGCAGTGTCCCTTGTTTTTCCGTCTTCACCACCAGATCGTCCACGTAGACGTGGGCGTTTCTGCCGAGCTGCTTGAGGAGGCACTTCTGCATGCAACGCTGAAAGGTGGCGCCGACATTCCTTAAGCCGAACGTCATGGTCGCAGCGAAGGCTCCAAAGCGGTGTGATGAAGGCGGTCTTGATCTGTCACCGGGTTCAAACGATCTGGTGATATCCTGAGTATGCATCTAAGAAGCTCAACAGCTCGCATCCGGCTGTGGAGTCTATCACCTGGTCAATTCTCGGCAGAGCGAACGGGTCCTTGGGGCAAGCTTTGTTGAGGCTTGTGTAGTCAATACACATCCGCCACTGCTTGTTCTTCTTCAGTACCAGGACCGGGTTTGCTAACCATTCTGGAAAGAACACTTCCATAATGAAACCGGCCGCTAGGAGCCGGGCTATCTCTTCTCCAACAGATCTTCTCTTCTCTTCTAACAGGCGGCGCAAGGGCTGCCTGACGGGCTTCACATCAGATTGGACATGTAACTTGTGCTCGGCGAATTCCGTCGGTACACACAGCATGTCTTTAGGGGACCATCTTGAAAATGTCCCGATTCTCACGGAGGAAATCGACGAGCTCGCCTTCCTATTTGCTGTCAAGGTTTGCACCTATGACAGCGTACCTCTCCGGGTGCTCCGGGTCCAAGGGTATCTTCTTCGTTTCTTTGGCTGGCTTGATCGAGCCCTCAGCTTTCGACTCCTTGGGGTTGGGCGATATTTCGGGCTGCTTGCCGGCCATCGCCACAACCCGATCAAGGAGCTGCTTCTCAGCTGCGATCACCAGGGACTCGGCTAGCCGACTGCTTTCAGCTGCACAAGCGGACGACTTTCTGTAGTCGCCGGCTATGGTCAGAATCCCCTTGGAACTCGGCATCTTCATCTTGAGGTAGGCGTAGTGGGGGACCGCCATGAACTTGGCCAAAGCAGGTCGGCCAAGCAGAGCGTGGTACGGACTTTCGAGGTCCACCACTTTGAACCAAACTGGCTCTCAGCGGAAATGATCCTTGTCCCCAAAGAGGACATCTATCAGGATCTTGCAAATCGGTGAGCAGGAAAGGCCAGGTACAATGCCGTGGAACACAGTCCGTCTGCTCTGAAGCTGTCTTTGCTTGATTCCTAACTTCTCCATCGTGTCCTTGTGCAGGATGTTGATGCTACTGCCTCCGTCTATCAACACTCGCGAGAAGCGAGCGGCCCGCCTATCCGCAGCAAGGGTGGCTCCCAAGACCAGTCGTAGGAGCCGGTTGGCATCACCTCGGGTGATCAGCTCTGCTCAACCGATAGGCCTCTCGCACCAGTGCATGAACTCTGGAGTATCGATGCTCTGCATTTACTTCTTCTTGCTGCAGCCCTTTCTTCGCGTCGATCGTCGGCCACACCGGTGAACACCACATAGGCTCCGTGCTCTCTTGGTACTCGTCTTGCATCGCTTCTGGCCGCCGGACAACGGCCATCTTGGGCGGCGGTGGAGGCGGCTTCCCAAAGAAAGGGGAGGTAGGAGGTCGTCTCCCTTGGCGATCCTGGTGAGCCAGTGGCACTTCCGGGTGGTGTGGATTGACGGCTTCGCGCCGCTATGGAACTTGCAGGGACCATCTAGAGTCTACTCGTAAGAGAAGGCCGACAACCAGTTGGACTTGCCGCCTTTCTGTCGCTTGGCCGGAGGCTGCCCCTCCGGCTGTTGGTCTTCAACTGTCGCAACCTACCGGCTACTGGAAGCCGGCTGTGGGGCCTTGCGCTTATGATCGTTCTGTTGCTGCCGCCGACTGGTGTCTCCAGCCGGAGTTCTGGGAGCCTGAGGAGCTAGTTTGCCGGTCGCGCTGACTTCAATCTCCGCCTTCATGGAGGAGTCGGCTGTAGCGTACTTGTCTACTATGATCAGCAGCTCATCGAGGGTCTCCGACTCATCGCAAAGGAGCTTGTGCTTGAGGAGGGTGCCTTCTCTGCATCCGGCGGTGAAGTATTCGATAGCTTGCACCTCGTGCACGCCCTCGCAGGAGTTCCGAAGCTCGGCCCAGCGCGTGAGGTAGTCGCGAGTCGACTCGTTGGGGCCTTGCACGCACAAGGAAAGCTGGCGAGGCTTGGGAGGTCGCTTGTATGTGCTTGTGAAGTTGCGGACGAAGGCTTCGGTGAAGTCGACCCAGCTGTTGACGCTGCGGGGCTTCAGGTCGTTTCAACTATGTCCGGGCCGTGCCACAGGCATGAGCGGAACATACTTTACGGCAACACGCTTGTTGTCGTTCGCTATGTTGACGGTCGTGGAGTAGTCGACCATCCAGTCTTCCGGCTTCACGGAGCCGGTGTACTTGGGCATATCTCGGGGGAGCGTGAACCCTGTGGGGAAGGGCTCGTCTCGGATGCTGAGGTCAGCGAAGGCGGGCCCAACTCGTCTTCTTCTTCCAGCGCCAGGGATCAGTGGAGCCGGTCGATCCGGTGGGGGGCGTCGTTTTCTCTGACTCCCTCTCGGCGGGCAAGGCGGTCGCCGAGAGTCGGATGCTCGACGGGTGGCGGGGAGACTTGCCATTCCTTACGAGGAGGAGGAGGCAGGTAGTCGTCCCGCCGTTCCACTACTCTTGGGCGGCCGTATTGGTCGCGCTCGATGGAGATATGAGTCCGACTGTGGCTGACAGCCGGATCCTTGTTTTTCCTTCCGCGGACACCGCTAGTCGGTGTCCGAGATGTCGCGCCTTGATCTCGGCGGGGAGGCAGGTCATCGTTTTGTCGTTGCGGCGCCTCTGTGCGGCGGAAACCTCGTTCTGTAGCGGCAGCCGCGTCGAGGAGCTGCTGGACTCGCTCCGTCATCAGGCGGCGCTTCTCACCCTCGAAGTTGTCCAGCTCGTCCACCGCCGCCTGGGCGGCGCGGATGTTCTCCGCAGGCGTGGTGTACACATGGCGATTGGCCCCAAACAGGTTGGCGATGGCCATGCCGCGCTGTTGGACCGCGCCTAGGCAGCTAGGCCCGGTCGGGGCCGGCGAGCCGCCCACAGCGCGATCCATCTCACGCTGGTAGGCTTCTGACAAGCGTCTCATGCTTGCCAGCTTCCTCGCGCCTTCGACGAGCTGAAGGCGGCGTGCCTCCAGCATCTCGGCGTCAGCGTCTTCCGGAATAGGTGCGGTCAGATCTTGCAGAGCCGCGTCGAGAGGGTCATGAGCTCCTTCACCGGAATGCTCGCCATGACCAATGGCGAGCAACTCTGTGACGGTGCTTCCGCCGCTCTCCGCGCGAGGGAGCGGCTCGTCGTTGACCACCACGTTGGTGGGGAACACGTCGAGCGACGCGGTGTTGGAGTCGACCAGCATCGGGTCGGTGGAGCCTACGGACTCCAAGTCCATGGCAGGCTCGCCGATGACGTGGAGTTGGTCGAGGAGGCCCGCGAGGAGGCTCTCGGGGCCGCCCGTGCCTGCGTCGGAAGCAGGCTCGTCGGAGAGGCGAATCTCGCCGACGAGTTTGGCGAGGCAGCTGGCCGCGCAGGCAACCTCAGCGCCCGTCTGGCCTGTGGCGCAGAACTCCATCTGGCGTCTTGCGGGCTGGCTGCGCTCGCCAGGGAGGAAAAGGGTTCCCGTCCAGAGCAGGTCTCCGAACGACGGTGCACCTAGCCCCACGGTGGGCGCCAAATGTCGGGGGTTGGGTGCGACATATGCCAAAGGATGGCTTATCATGGAGGGGGCGAGTAGAACGTCGCGGTGCACAGAAGCAGGATGAGGCGTAGGCATGCACGCCGGCGGATCTTACCCAGCTTCAGGGCTCTCCGTGCAGATAATACCCCTACTGCTGCTCGGCGGGGTCTCCGCATGATCACTATGGCAAATTGGGTACAAGGTTGCTCCTTGAGCTGTTCGAGGTGAGGAAGGAGAAGGCACGGCTAGCTCTTCTCTTCCCTCTATGTGTCTAAAGCTATTAGGGTCCAACCTCTTGCATGGGTGCCCCGGAGGGTTATATAGGCCTACCCCGAAATACTGGTAATCTGGCTGGCGCGGGTCCCAACCGTCTGTCCCTCAGTCGCCGTCTTCTCACTGACTCGCTGGGGCCCGCCGTCTAGTGGGCCCGCCCGGCCAACGTAGATGGGGCCGACAAGCCTTGTCCGCTGGTAGTCTTGCCGGCTGCGGATTACTGTAGCGCTTCTAATGGCGGGCTTGGTCATGGGGTCATGGCAACAGTGCCGTCGCCTGACGGGCGATCACTGTTGCCATTCCCTGTCTTGTCTGGTTAATGGCGTGCGGAGCCCGTGGGGGGGGGGGGGCGACTCTTGGGGGCCGACTCCCAACGGGTCCATCTTGTGGCGCTCTCGCCGCCTTCGCCCGACCGGCGGTCCCGCCCGTCTTGGTCGTCTGAGACAGGCCGTCGTGGGCTCGGCGCCGCCCAGGGGCTGATGTCGGGGCAGCGTGGCAACGATGCGGCCGGGACGGAGATCTCCGTCGATGCAGCGCCTTTGTGGACATGCCTGCCCGCCGTGAGCAGGGCAGGGATGGGCAGCAGCGGCCGCACCCCATCCCGTCCGTAGTTGCGTAGGCAGGAGGTGGTTGGAGTCGCGGGCCGACTCCCCATAGTCGGCTTCTCTGGAAGCCGCTAGTTGGGAGTCGGCTTATCTCGAAGCCGTCTCTAGGACTCGGCCGTGAGGGGCAGTCGGCGGCTCTGCCGCCGACTCTCAGAAGGCGGCTCTTCGTCTTGGGGTCTTGAGGGGCGCAGCCTGCCCCGATGTCTTGATAGGTCCGGGGGTTTCGGGTTTGCCTACCCGTGGCCCATTACTCCGACACCTTCCCAACTTGGAGACCACTTTCCGATTTTTTTATATCTTGAACCAATCGGCAGAATCACTTTCCAGACGAGATCACGAACTTGAAAATTCTTCAATTTAACTTTCTTATTGTAAGCTCTTGCTACCCTCAACTTGTCGCTCTCTATGGCCTTCAAAGCAGCCAAATGTTTATCGGCAACCTCATCAATATTGTCCATCATCAAGTTATAAAAGTCTACTGGCGATAAATCATTTTGTTTGGCTATTCTCAAAGCATTCAAATTTACTTCCACTGGTAAAACAGCCTCTTGACCATATACCAGCTCATATGGAGTCACTTTCGTAGCACCATGCCTTGAGATTCTATGTGCCCATAATGCTTCAGACAACAACTCATGCCATCTCCTCGGATTATCCTCAAGTTCCTTTTTGATGAGTTTGATTAAAATTTTGTTGCTGGACTTAGCTTGTCCATTGTCTTGGGCATAATATGGAGAGGAATTGAGCAACTTTATGTTACAAAATTCGGCAAATTCTCTGACTTGGTGTGACATGAAAGATGAGCCTTGATCTGTAGTCAACGTTTGAGGAATGCCGAATCTATGAATAATGTGCTCGGTTATGAACATAATTACCTCTGTATGTGTCATGTTATTGAGAGGCACTGCTTGCACCATTTAGTGAAATAATCGGTTGCTACTAATACTGAGCTGATGCCCCTTTGATGAAGACGGATGAATTTGTCCAATAAAGTCTAAACCCCATCCTCTGAAAGGCCATGGCTTGATAATGGGATGTAGCATAGCAGCAGGAGCCAACTGAATATCACCAAATTTTTGACAAGCTTCACACCCTTTATAATATCTGAAGCAATCATTAATCATGGTCAGCCAATAAAATCCAGCACGTCGTAGTAACCATTTCATCATGGGGGCCGACCGATGAGTGCCACAAATACCTTCATGTACTTCTCCCATAGCAACTCTTGCCTGGTCCTCGTCCAAACACTTTAGAAGAACATCATCGACTCTTCGGCGATAAAGACCATCATCTCTCATTGTATACTTGAAAGCTATACACCGAACAACCCTGTCCACCCTTCTACTAGGATCACACAAATAATCAATGATGGGTTTCCTCCAGTCTTGATTTTCTCCTGCATTGAATATTTCATTAGTGGCCGAAACGGTGTGCTCCAGTTCGGCCTCCCCTATGTTGGAAAGACTAGACATCGACTTTTCAGAAATATGAAACATGCCACGATCAACATGATAGCCGGATGCTTGTTGTGCCAAATCATTTGCTTTCCAATTGTCATGTCTAGATATATGAGCAATTCTAAAATAATCCAAAGTAGAAATTATATCTAGACATTTATCAAGATAAACATTAAGTGATTCGTCAAAGCATTGAAAGACTTTGGATATTTGTTGTAATACTAATAACGAATCACCATAAGCCTCAATATGTGTAACACCTATAGCAAGTAACATCTCTAGGCTGAATAATAATGCTTCATATTCGGCTTGATTGTTCGTACAAAAATATTCTAAGCGGCATGAGGCTTCAAAAACAACACCATGAGGAGATATGTAAACAATACCAACACCTTGGCCATTGCTACAAACTGAACCATCAAAATATAATCTCCACGGTACTAGCAACGAGCCGCGCTTCGGGCGGTGCCTTCGAGATGATCAAGCCGAGATCGCCCAGCCGGGCCGCCTCCCGGCGCCGACACAGTCTCCTCCGGCCCTCCAAACCCGTCTGCCGCTTCCTAGGCTGCCGTCTTGCCTTTATTTTATCTGCTTTGATAGTCTTTGAAAAACATGTTAATTCGCTTTAATTCCACCCAGGGGTGTATTTTGAACTTCGCTCAAGATTCGCCAAGGGCCTATGCTTTGTGTAAATATTATCCTAGTTACGTCTTTCCTTGCACATTGCTCCTATGGCTTTTCCTTTGCCGCCTTCCCTTAGTTGCCGCCTTGCCAGTCGGACAACCGCTCTGCGGACTGCCATTTGGATCAAGTGCTTGGCTACTCTTGGGAAGGCAAGTACTTGGCCATTTTTTAGAGTCTTTTTAACAAGTTAGATAGAAAGCGGCAAGCCGACTACTCAAGAGTCAGCTTTGCGAAGAGAGGCTGGAAGCCGGCTTAAGCTATGTTTATGTTTTGGGTCCTTAGCCATTTTTCATGTGGGTGCCCATTCTTCCTTACTCCTGCCCACCAAACAGTCGCTCTGCGAACTGTAGCTTCTGACAGGAGACGGCTTAGGCACCACATATTACTTGTCCGACTGCAGGAAGCATTCCATAGCGCGAGGCGGTGAGTCCCCGGGTCGACTAGTCGAAACCGGTGCCAAGCGGCATAACAAAGAGTAATATACTCGAAGGCATAATTCTTATCATACAGATAACAAAAAGGGCAGTCCCGAGCTCGTCTCAAGAGGGCCCAAGTCTTGGTACTTTAACACGAAGGTAGCGTGGTACATTCTGCATTAACAGAAAATCTTCGGAGAAAATTAGCATTCCATGGCCGTTCCGTCTCTTTCTTGCCGGAGTCGTCCCTCTTATGCGTGCTTTCGGGCTTCGGCGTTGATCGGTAGTAGGATTCATTGCCCAGCACTTTGCCTGATAATGAAGGGGCCTTCCCAAGGTGCCGACAATTTTGTCTGGCCGGTCGTTCGCCGGATCGGCCGGAGAACAAGGTCGCCCTCTTGGAAAGATCTCGGCTTGACCTTCCTGTTGTAGAAGCGGCGCATGCTCTGCTGGTAGATCTTTGGACGGTGAAGTGCCAACAGTCGGCCCTCTTCCAGCAGATCGACGCCGTCTTAACATGCTTCTTCTGCTTCCTCCTAGGTGTACATGGTGACTCGCGGGGAGTCGAACTCTATATCCGTTGGGATGACGGCTTCAGCACCGTAGACGAGGAAGAAAGGTGTGAAGCCAGTTGACTTATTTGGAGTCGTGCGCAGATTCCAGAGGACGCCTGGCAACTCCTCAAGCCAACAGCCGGCCGAACGCTCCAGTGGTTCGACCAGTCGAGGCTTGATGCTAGACAAGATGAGGCTGTTTGCTTTCTCCACCTGGCCGTTTGACTGCGGATGGGCAACGGACGCTAAGTCCAGTCGGATGCCTTGTGTCGCGTACGCTGTACCGAGTCGTGATGTCGGCGATGAAAGTCACTGCAGTTGGACCATTCAATTTCTTGATGGGCTTTACTTCTATCCACTTGGTGAACTTGTCCACCATGACAAGTAAATGAGTTAGGCCACCTCGTGCTGCTTTGAATGGTCCCACCATGTCCAGGCCCCAAACGGCAAAGGGCCAGGCGATGGAGATAGTCTTGAGTGCGGAAGCCAGCTGACACGGCCTGGAGCGGAACATCTGGCACCCCTTGCATTTTTGCACTAATTCCTTGGCCTCTTCTAGGGCAGTTGGCCAGAAGAACCCATGTCGGAAGGCTTTGGCGACGAGTGCTCTTGAGGACGCATGGTGACCGCACTCGCCTTGATGAATGTCTTCAAGAATCGCTTGGCCTTGCTCTGGCTCGACCTTAATCTTTGGTAGACACCAAAGAACGCTGCGCCTGACCAGCTCTCTGTTGACTATGGTGTAGGCTGCCGCTCGGCGTTGTACTTGCCGAGCCAAGATTTCATCGGTTGGTAGCTCTTTGCTCACTAGGAACTTCAGGATGGGCTGGGCCCATGAGGATGCTGTTATTTCTTCAACTGCCAAGATCTTGCTACTTGGGACGAGGGCATTTGTCTTTGAGGCGGCGGGCTGGAGTCCGCGGCCGCTTGCTGAGTTGATGAAATCCCCGGGCCGACTGGTGTAGTCCCCGGGCCGGCTTCTGGGGTCTTCGCAACGGTTGTTGTAGTCCCCGGGCCGGCTTCGACTGCGGCATTCTTGGAGCTATCTGTGAGAATTCTTGTGCCGTCTGGTGAGGCTTTGGAGTCGGATCCTACTTCTTCAAGGGGAGCCGGCACAAAAATGGAATCTGATTCTGGTGAAGGCTTGACAGATGGCTTGAGGAGGCGAAGGGCGGCGCGGATGGTATTACTGGCGGGTGGAGCGGATTCGTGCCAGGGTGTCTGCTTGGTCGTTGTCATTTCTTGGCACGTGAAGGAACTCGCACCCCTCAAAATATCCACTGAGTTGCTGTACCAGGAAACGGTAGCTCGCCATGTTTGCATCTTTGGCGTCCCAATCGCCAGATGACTGCTAGACCACTAAGTCGGAGTCGCCATAACATAGGATCCGCCGAATGCCAAGTTCTTTGGCAAGCCGGAGCCCGTGAATGAGCGCCTCGTATTCGGCGACGTTGTTGGAGGCGGCGAAATGGATCTGCAACGCATACTTGAGCTTGTCGCCTTTGGGGGAAGTGAGGACAACGCCGGCTCCATAGCCAGTCGCATCTTGGAGCCATCGAAATGCATCGCCAATGGGTGGAGTCTGGCGGCTGGCAGGTATCGGGTCTCGACCGGTCGGCGAGAAGTCGGCCGGTGCTTGCGACTTGATGGCGGTGCGGGGCTGGTAATAGATGGTGTAGGGGTAGCTCTATGGCCCATTTGGCCAATCGGCGAAGCATCTCGGCTTCCGATGATCTCGGCTAGTGGGGCTGTGCAAACCACATGAATTGGATGCTCTTGAAAGTAAGGCTTCAACTTCTTGGCGGCAAAGTGCACGCCGTAGCACATCTTCGGTAGTGGGGGTAGTTCGCTTGGAGGTCGGCGATGCCGCTCGGGTAATATCTTGGTCTCTGGATAGGTAGCGCCTTGCCTTCCTCCTTGCGCTCGACTACAATGATCAGTCTTGACTACCCGGTGGTGGCGGCAATGTCTGGAGCATGGGCTCTTTGGGAGTTGGGGCCGCCCGGCCGCAGGGGAGTAGTCAGCATTTTCTTCAAGCGGAGAAAAGCTTCGTCGCCTTTGTGGTTCCATTCAAAGAAGGTGGTCTTCTTCATGAGCTGGTATAAAGGAGAGCTTTCTCGCCCCACCGGTGATGAATCGGTGATGGACGCCAAGCAGTAGGTGAACTTTTGCACATCAAGCGGTCGGCGGTACTTCCATCCTCTCGATGGCCTTGATCTTCACAGTGGTTGCACTCTATGCCGTTCAAGACCAGGAAACCAAGGAGTTGGCGGTGGTACTCCAAGACGCACTTCTCGAGTTGAGCTTGATCTCGAATCGGCACAGGTTCTCAAAGGTTTCCTTGAGGTCTTCCAAAGTTGTCCCTTGTTTTTCCGTCTTCACCACCGGATCGTCCCACGTGACGCGTGGGCGTTACGCCGAAGCTGCTTGAGGAGGCACTTCGCATGCAACGCCGAAGGTGGCGCCGACATTCCTTAAGCCCGAACGTCATGGTCGTAGCGAAGGCTCCAAACGGCGTGATGAAGGCGGTCTTCGGTCTGTCGGCCGGGTTCAGCTTGATGCGGTGATATCCACGAGTATGCATCTAAGAAGCTCAACAACTCGCATCCGGCTGTGGAGTCTATCACCTGGTCAATTCTCGGCAGAGCGAACGGGTCCTTGGGGCAAGCTTTGTTGAGGCTTGTGTAGTCAATACACATCCACCACTGCTTGTTCTTCTTCGGTACCAGGACCGGGTTTGCTAACCATTCTGGAAAGAACACTTCCATAATGAAACCGGCCGCTAGGAGCCGGGCTATCTCTTCTCCAACAGATCTTCTCTTCTCTTCTAACAGGCGGCGCAAGGGCTGCCTGACGGGCTTCACATCAGATTGGACATGTAACTTGTGCTCGGCGAATTCCGTCGGTACACCTGGCATGTCTTTAGGGGACCATGCGAAAATGTCCCGATTCTCACGGAGGAAATCGACGAGCTCGCCTTCCTATTTGCTGTCAAGGTTTGCACCTATGACAACAGACTCTCCGGTGCTCCGGGTCCTAGGGTATCTTCTTCGTTTCTTTGGGCGGCTTGATCGAGCCCTCAGCTTTCGACTCCTTGTGGTTGGGCGATATTTCGGCTGCTTGCCGGCCATCATCGCCACAACCCGATCAAGGAGCTGCTTCTCACCGCGATCACCGAGGACTCGACTAGCCGATCGCTTTCGGTACAAGCGGACGACTTTCTCTGTAGTCGCCGGCTATGGTCGAAATCCCCTTGGAACTCGGCATCTTCATCTTGAGGTAGGCGTAGTGGGGACCGCCATGAACTTGGCCAAAGCAGGTCGGGCCAAGCGAAAGCGTGGTACGGACTTTCGAGGTCCACCACTTTGAACCAAACTGCTCTCGGTGGAAATGATCCTTGTCCCCAAAGAGGACATCTATCGTGATCTTGCAAATCGGTGAGCAGGAAAGGCGGTACAATGCCGTGGAACACAAATCCGTGCCCTTTCTGAAGCTGTCTTTGCTTGATTCCTAACTTCTCCATCGTGTCCTTGTGCAGGATGTTGATGCTACTGCCTCCGTCTATCAACACTCGCGAGAAGCGAGCGGCCCGCCTATCCGCAGCAAGGGTGGCTCCCAAGACCAGGGCGTAGGAGCCCGGATTTGGCATCACCTCTGGGTGATCAGCTCTGCTCCAACTGATAGGCCTCTCGGACCAGTGCATGAACTCTGGAGTATCTGATGCTACTGCATTTACTTCTTGCTCTTTGCAGCCCTTTCTTTGCGTCGATCGTCGGCCACCTTTGTGAACACCACATAGGCTCAGTGTTTCACTGGTACTCGTTTTGCACTCACCGATGGCACGACAAATGGCCATCGGGCGGCGGTGGAGGCGGCTTCCCAAAGCAGCGGGGAGGTAGGAGGTCGTCTCCTTGGCGATCTGGTGAGCAGTGGCACTTCCGGTGGTGTGGATTGACGGCTTCAGCGCCGCTATGGAACTTCGGGGACCATCTAGAGTCTACTCGTAAGAGAAGGCCGACAACCGATTGGACTTGCCGCCTTTACAGCCGCTTGGCGGAGGCTGCCTCCCATTGTTGGTCTTCAATCGCCGCAACCTACTGCTCTTGGAAGCTGGCTGTGGGGCCTTGCGCTTATGATCGCTTCTGTTGCTGCCTTGTTGGTGTCTCGGTAGGAGTTCTGGGAGCCTGAGGAGCTAGTTTGCCGGTCGCGCTGACTTCAATCTTCGCCTTCATGGAGGAGTCGGCTGTAGCGTACTTGTCTACTATGATCAGCAGCTCATCGAGGGTCTCCGACTCATCGCAAAGGAGCTTGTGCTTGAGGAGGTGCCTTCTCGCATCCGGCGGTGAAGTATTCGATAGCTTGCACCTCGTGCGCCCTCATGAGGAGTTCCGAAGCTCGGCCCAGCTCATGAGGTAGTCGCGAGTCGACTCGTTGGGGCCTTGCACGCACAAGGAAAGCTGGCGAGGCTTGGGAGGTCGCTTGTATGTGCTTGTGAAGTTGCGGACGAAGGCCTCGGTGAAGTCGACCCAGCTGTTGATGCTGCGGGGCTTCAGTTGTTCAACCATGTCGGGCGTGCCACAGGCATGAGCGGAACATACTTTACGGCAACACGCTTGTTGTCGTTAAGCTATGTTGACGGTCGTGGAGTAGTCGACCATCCAGTCTTCCGGCTTCACGCGGGCGGTGTACTTGGGCATATCTCGGGGCGTGAACCCTCCGGGAAGGCTGCGTCTCGGATGCGAGGTCTGCAAACAGGCGAGCCCAACTTCGTCTTCTTCTTCGGCGCCAGGGATCGGTGGAGTCGGTCGATCCGGTGGCGGGCGTCGTTCTCGACTCCCTCTCGGCGGGCAAAGGCGGTCGCCGAGAGTCGGATCTTTCGACGGGTGGCGGGGGAGACTTGCCATTCCTTACGAGGAGGAGGAGGCAGGTAGTCGTCCCGCCGTTCCACTACTCTTGGGCGGCCGTATTGGTCGCGCTCGATGGAGATATGAGTCCGACTGTGGCTGACAGCCGGATCCTTGTTTTTCCTTCCGCGGACACCGCTAGTCGGTGTCCGAGATGTCGCGCCTTGATCTCGGCGGGGAGGCAGGTCATCGTTTTGTCGTTGCGGCGCCTCTGTGCGGCAGCCGACCTCGTTCTGCGCGGCAGCCGCGTCGAGGAGCTGCTGGACTCGCTCCGTCATCAGGCGGCGCTCCTCACCCTCGAAGTTGTCCAGCTCGTCCACCGCCGCCTGGGCGGCGCGGATGTTCTCCGCAGGCGTGGTGTACACATGGCGATTGGCCCCAAACAGGTTGGCGATGGCCATGCCGCTGTTGGACCGCGCCTGAGCAGCTAGGCCCAGTCGGGGCCGGCGAGCAGCGCCCACAGCACGATCCATCTCACGCTGGTAGGCTTCTGACCAGCGTCTCATGCTTGCCAGCTTCCTCGCGCCTTCGACGAGCTGAAGGCGGCGTGCCTCCAGCATCTCGGCGTCAGCGTCTTCCGGAATAGGTGCGGTCAGATCTTGTAGAGCCGCGTCGAGAGGGTCATGAGCTCCTTCACCGGAATGCTCGCCATGACCAATGACGAGCACCTCTGTGACGGTGCTTCCGCCGCTCTCCGCGCGAGGGAGCGGCTCGTCGTTGACCACCACGTTGGTGGGGAACACGTCGAGCGACGCGGTGTTGGAGTCGACCGACATCGGGTCGGTGGAGCCTCTGGACTCAAGTCCGTGGCGAGCTTCGCCGATGGCGTGGAGTTGGTCGAGGAGGCCCGCGAGGAGGCTCTCGGGGCCGCCCGATACTGCGTCGGAAGCGGGCTCGTCGGAGAGGCGAATCTCGGCCGAAGTTTGGCGAGGCAGCTGGCCTTCACAGCAACCTCGGCCGTCTGGCCTGCAGCGCGCAGACTCCGTCTGGCGTGCCGGGCTGGCTGCGCTTCGCCCGAGGAGGAAAAGGGTTCCGTCGAGCAGGTCTCGAGACGGCGGTGCACCTAGCCCCACGGTGGGCGCCAAATGTCCGGGTTGGGTGTGACATATGCCAAAGGATGGCTTATCATGGTGGGGCGAGTAGAGCGTCGCCGGTGCACAGAAGCAGGATGAGGCGTGGGCATGCATGCCGGCGGATCTTACCCAGCTTCAGGGCTCTCCGTGGAGATAATACCCCTACTGCTGCTCTGCGGGGTCTCCGCATGATCACTATTACAAATTGGGTACAAGGTTGCTCCTTGAGCTGTTCGGGGTGAGGAAGGAGAAGGGCACGGCTAGCTCTTCTCTTCCCTCTATGTGTGTCTAAAGCTATTAGGGTCCAACCTCTTGCATGGGTGCCCCGGAGGGTTATATAGGCCTACCCGAAGTACACTGGTAACTGGCTGGGCGCGGGTCCCAACCGTCACATCCCTCAGTCGCCGTCTTCTCCGCTTCTTTGGGGCCCAGCCGTCTAGTGGGCCCCGCCGACGGCTTGACATGGGGCCGACAAGCCTTGTCGCCGCAGGTAGTCTTGCCCATTGCGGATTCTGTAGCCAGCTTCTAATGGCGGGCTTGGTCATGGGGTCATGGCAGCAGTGCCGTCGCTGACGGGCGATCCTTTGCCATTCCTGTCTTGTTCGGTAAATGGCGTGCGGAGCCCGTGGGGGCGACTCTTGAGGCCGACTCCCAGCGGGTCCATCTTGTGGCGCTCTCGCCGCCTTGCGCCCCGCCAGGACAAAGCGGTCCCGCCGTCTTCGGTCGTGCAGACAGGGCCGTCGTGGGCTCGAGGCGCGCCGCAGGGCTGATGTCGGGGCAGCGTGGCTTGATGCGTTGCCGGACGGAGATCTCCGTCGATGCGGCGCCTTTGTGGACATGCACGCCCGCCGTGAGCAGGGCGGGGATGGGCAATGGCGGCCGCACCCATCCCGTCCGTAGTTGCGTGGCGGGAGGTGGTTGGAGTCGGGCCGACTCCCCATAGTCGGCTTCTCTGGAAGCCGCTAGTTGGGAGTCGGCCTATCTCGAAGCCGTCTCTAGGACTCGGCCGTGAGGGGCAGTCGGCGGCTCTGCCGCCGACTCTCAGAAGGCGGCTCTTCGTCTTGGGGTCTTGAGGGGCGCAGCCTGCCCCGATGTCTTGAAAGGTCCGGGGGTTTCGGGTTTGCCTACCCGTGGCCCATTACTCCGACACCTTCCCAACTTGGAGACCACTTTCCGAATTTTTTATCTCTTGAACCAATCGGCAGAATCACTTTCCAGACGAGATCACGAACTTGAAAATTCTTCAATTTAACTTTCGTATTGTAAGCTCTTGCTACCCTCAACTTGTCGCTCTCTATGGCCTTCAAAGCAGCCAAATGTTTATCGGCAACCTCATCAATATTGTCCATCATCAAGTTATAAAAGTCTACTGGCGATAAATCATTTTGTTTGGCTATTCTCAAAGCATTCAAATTTACTTCCTTTGGTAAAACAGCCTCTTGACCATATACCAGCTCATATGGAGTCACTTTCATAGCACCATGCCTTGAGATTCTATGTGCCCATAATGCTTCAGACAACAACTCATGCCATCTCCTCGGATTATCCTCAAGTTCCTTTTTGATGAGTTTGATTAAAATTTTGTTGCTGGACTCAGCTTGTCCATTGTCTTGGGCATAATATGGAGAGGAATTGAGCAACTTTATGTTACAAAATTCGGCAAATTCTCTGACTTGGTGTGACATGAAAGATGAGCCTTGATCTGTAGTCAACGTTTGAGGAATGCCGAATCTATGAATAATGTGCTCGGTTATGAACATAATTACCTCTGTATGTGTCATGTTCTTGAGAGGCACTGCTTCAGACCATTTAGTGAAATAATCGGTTGCTACTAATACGAACTGATGCCCCTTTGATGAAGACGGATGAATTTGTCCAATAAAGTCTAAACCCCATCCTCTGAAAGGCCATGGCTTGATAATGGGATCTAGCATAGCAGCAGGAGCCAACTGAATATCACCAAATTTTTGACATGCTTCACACCCTTTATAATATCTGAAGCAATCATTAATCATGGTCGGCCAATAAAATCCAGCACGCCGTAGTAACCATTTCATCATGGGGGCCGACCGATGAGTGCCACAAATACCTTCATGTACTTCTCCCATAGCAACTCTTGCCTGGTCCTCGTCCAAACACTTTAGAAGAACATCATCGACTGTTCGGCGATAAAGACCGTCATCTCTCATTGTATACTTGAAAGCTATACACCGAACAACCCTGTCCACCCTTCTACTAGGATCACACAAATAATCAATGATGGGTTTCCTCCAGTCTTGATTTTCTCCTGCATTGAATATTTCATTAGTGGCCGAAACGGTGTGCTCCAGTTCGGCCTCCCCTATGTTGGAAAGACTAGACATCGACTTTTCGTAAATATGAAACATGCCACGATCAACATGATAGCGGATGCTTGTTGTGCCAAATCATTTGCTTTCCAATTGTCATGTCTAGATATATGAGCAATTCTAAAATAATCCAAAGTAGAAATTATATCTAGACATTTATCAAGATAAACATTAAGTGATTCGTCAAAGCATTGAAAGACTTTGGATATTTGTTGTAATACTAATAACGAATCACCATAAGCCTCAATATGTGTAACACCTATAGCAAGTAACATCTCTAGGCTGAATAATAATGCTTCATATTAGGGCTTGATTGTTCGTACAAAATATTCTAAGCGGCATGAGGCTTCAAAAACAACACCATGAGGAGATATGTAAACAATACCAACACCTTGTCCATTGCTACAAACTGAACCATCAAAATATAATCTCCACGGTACTAGTGAGACAAGGTTTATATCAACATCATGCTTGTCATCAATCCGATGTTCAACAATAAAATTAGCAATGATTTGGCCTTTCATGGATTTTAGAGATTCATAAGCCAAATCATATTCAATCAAAGCATAAGCCCACTTACCAATTCTACCACTAAGAATTGGTCTATGCAACATGTATTTAATGACATCGGTCTGACAAGCTACTATGCAAGCACTCGATACTAAATAATGTCTCAATTTTGTGCAAGCATAATATAAACATAGACATAATTTTTCGATAAATGTATACCTTGTCTCGGCGTCCAATAAGCGCCTGCTCAAATATGTAATAGCATGTTCTTTTCCTTTGGTTTCTTGAGTCAAAACAGCACTAATAACACCTTCTTCTGCTGCAATATAAAGCTTGAAGGGCTCTCTATGCTTGGGTGCTTTCATTACCGGAGGAGTGCACAAATAATTCTTGATCATATCAAATGCTTCTTGCTGTTTTTCCCCCCAAGTGAAATCAACGTCATTCTTTAACCGAAGGATAGGAGTAAATGCATCAACTTTCCCAGACAGATTAGCTATGAACCTTCTCAAATAATTGACCTTGCCAAGGAACTTTTGCATATCTCTCTTGCATGTTGGAGCCTCCACTTTCTGTATGGCCTCTATCTTTTTGAGATCAATCTCTATGCCATCTTCATGAATAATGAAACCCAAAATCTTGCCAGCTGACACACCGAATGCACACTTTAAAGGATTCATCTTTAGTCCATACTTTTTCATCCTTTCAAAAGCTAAATGCAAATCGGCGAAGTGAGATTCAAAAGCATCTGATTTAACAACAATATCATCAATATAAACTTCAAGTATGACACCAAGTAAATCATGAGAAATCAAATTCATGGCCCTTTGATACGTGGCTCCAGCATTTTTTAATCCGAATGTCATCACTGTCCACTCGAATAAACCAAGGAAACCAGGACATCGGAAAGCCGTTTTGTACATGTCCTCTTCGGCCATAAAAATTTGATTGTATCCGGCATTACCATCTAGAAAGCTAATAACCTTATGTCCAGAAGCATCATTAATAAGTATATCGGCTATTGGCAAGGGATACTCATCTTTGGGTGTAGCCCTATTCAAATCTCTGAAGTCAATGCACACCCTCAACTTGCCAGATCCTTTCTTCTCCACCGGGACAATGTTAGAAATCCACTCGGCATACCTGCAAGGTCGAATGAAATTAGTTTCAAGCAAATGACTGATCTCTTCCTTGATCCGGTCATATGTTTTTGGATTAAATTTTCTGGCCGATTGTTTGTAAGGTCTAAAACCAGCCTTTATAGGTAACCGATGCTCCACTAGCTCTCGGCTTAAACCTGGCATCTCATGATATTCCCACGCAAATCAACAAACATATTCTTTCAATAGCTCGATTAACTTAGCTTTACAATCGGCTTTCAGATTTTTGTTTACAAACGTTGGTCGAGTGACTGAACCATCTCCAATATCTACCTCCTCTAATGGATTGGCCGATGTAAAACCTTGTCCAAGTTTATCCATGTCATACAACTCCTCTATAGACTCATACATATCATTCTCGCTGGACCGATATTTTATAAGACGTTTTTGTAATCACTCGGAGCTAGAATCCATTTAAAAATATCATACCTTGGAGCCAATTGCATTCAGACGGCTTTAAAGAGATGGGTACGAAACCATTCTTGGTCACGCTGAGAAAATCAAACTCTGATAAGTCACGTCCCGTCAAGCAAGTAGCATTGGGATGTTGCCAATCCACCGATGCATCGGGTAAAGCAACACAGGCCGAGTTATCTGCATGAATGACTTCCACTTCATCATCAACCCACTGAATCAAAAACTGGTGCATAGTGGATGGCACGCCTTTGGTTTGCATGAACCCAATCCACGACCTAGTATAACGCTTGTAGTTACCTTGCACCTCGGCGACAAAGAATGCAAGAGCCAAAGTTTTGCTTCCGACTGTAAGCTCCACATACATTACACCTTTGGATTCAGTTTTCTCTTTGCCTTCAAACCCGTTGAGCACCATATTGGTCTTGATCAATTCTTCATCAGGCAAACCCAATTTCTTGAAGTCCGAATAGGGCATAAGATTTACCACAGCACCTCCATCAACAAGCATCCGTGTGAGCGGCGACCCATTAATATGACCTCTGAGATATAACGGTTTCAGATGCGTTAATGGTTCTTTTGGCTTCTCGAATATTGCATTTTTAGGGCCAAAGTCCAGCTGAGCCACTTCCCCTTCCTCATCTACAACACGAAACTCAGCAGGTAAGTAATACACCATATTGATATTCATACCTTCATGAACCGGTGTAGATTCATAGTCCAACATATCAGCCTCCTCCTCGAGTGCATCCATCGATTCTGAAATTTGTCTGAGTGAAGAGGAAGCAATAGGTAACGTAGACGATGCAATGATTGCGTCGTCCTCTTTGGTAGTGTGGGTGCTTTCTTTGTGATAGGTGTAGAAGCCACCGCATCTTGTATTTGTTTGGGCCTCCACACTTGTTTTGTAGGTACCATAGGCCGAGTGTCATTGAACAACTCATCCCTTTGCTTCTCGGCCTCTTGTTCTGCCATCTCTTGACTCCTTAACCTCTGTAGTTTTCTCTTTTGTGTCTTTGTTAGCCCTAGAGGACACCACTTTGGCTGAGTGTATTTAGTATCTCTCGTTTTTTTCACAGCCCTAGAAATCTTTTTGTAATTAGTGGCATTGCATCCATGCATCTTTTCCTATTTTAATTAATCCTCAAATGGGGATGCTTAAACCCTAGCACCAAATGAATTCAACTAGGGTCAAAATAAAATATTTTTCAAAGAACCCAAAATGCCCTTTGAAAATGTTCATGATTTCTGATAAAGGTGAAAACCTCTGCCAAAAATGATGAATATATTTCCAGGACATTCTGGATCTTTGAATTAACTCATATCCTATTTGAATTGGAGCATTTAAATCCTATAAATATTTTTAAATGCTCTAATAATTCTAAAGTTTTGGGTTGTTGGAAATAATCCAAACACTGCCAATATTATTTTCAGGATTTTACAAAATGGATTAGTATTTTTTACTAATTCAAAACAGACCAAAATAATTAGAAAACAGAACAAAATAGAAAGAACAGAAATTTACCTGGCTCACCTAGGAGCCCACTTACTGTCTTGGCCTGCTCCCTAAAGCCAGCCCAGCCCATCTGCACCTCCCATCGTCTTCCTCCTCTTGCCGGGGAGGACGAAGGGCGCGTGGCCACCGCTTGCGAGCACGCGCCTCGCCAGCTCCTGCTTGCCGCCGACGCCCTGGACGCCTCCCGTGACGCCATGAAGCCCTCTCGACCCTCTCTCACTCTTCCCCGACCTCGTCCCCTCCTCTGTCCCGCTCCTCTCTCCACCGAACGGAGCCGTCGCCACCGACGCCGTTCGCCGCGGCCACAGCCACCTCGTCGCCCCTCCGACGTGCCCATGAGCTCCGTGCCGTCGTCCTCGTAACCTCCACCGAGCCAAGCAAGCCGGGAAGCACCGCAGCGACGCCATCGTCGTCATCCACACCGACGGGCGCCCGAGATCACCGTCGTCAATCCGTCGCCTCCGATGTTTCCCCGAGCATGCTGGGTTTCTCTGCGAGTCCGCTGTGAGCTCCTCTCCAATCCCCCCCTGTTCCCTTCCTCCAGCGCGTCCTCTAACACCGATTCCTCCATGGCCGAAGCTCGCCGCTGCCGCGCCATGTTGCCGCCGTGGCTATAGCCACTGGAGCTCCCACCCGAGTACACCATCGTGCTCAGAACGTCTCCACGAGCCCGTTGCATGCCGCAGCTCGCCTTCCCGTGCCCCCTAGTGGTCGCCCGTGTCTCACCCGAGCTCCGGCCGCCGCATAGCTTGTCGCAGGTGCCTCTGTAGGCCGCCCAGCTCATACGCCACCACCACTGGATGTGCCCCACCGCCAGCTCTCCGTAGCCGCAAACCGCGCACGAAATGGTCTCTGTAGCGCGAGCCCGAGCAACTCCGGCGAGCCTCCGCCACGAGATGTGGTCGCCGGCGCCTAATCCGGCGACGCTGACGTGGCGGCGCAATTAGTGCTAATATCCGTTAATTACCCACCCTAACGAGACAACGACATGTGGGTCCCCGAGCCTAATTAGGTTAATCTAATTATCCTGCTTAAATTAGTGCTAATCTTGCGGGGCCCAAGTGTCAGCATTGACTTTGGACAAGTCAGCGTTGACCGGTCCCACCTGTCAACCACCCAATCAGCCCTGTGTCACTGACGTGTGGATCCCACTGGTCAGGTTTGACCTGGACGGCGCCTGTTGACCTGCTGAGGTCAGCATGACCTAATGCTGACGCAATAAATCATTTTCTGGTTTTAAAAGAAATCAGGAAATTCCAGAAAATGTCCTATACTTCTAAAAATCATAGAAAATCAACCGTAACTCGAAATCAATCAAGTTATATATGAAAAATTATCAGAAAAATTCAAGGAATCCATCTGTACCATTTTCATGCATGTTTGAGCAATGTCTGTCCTCTGTTTTGGACAAAACAAATAAAGTGCATTTAAATAATCATATATGGAGTTGGAATTTGAATCATGTATTCAGACCAACTTCATTTAAATCATAGCTAGATGCATTAGCTCAAATCACAACATATTGCCATGTCATGATCATGCATCATATTGTGGCATTGCATTGATTGTGTTCTTTCTCGATTCTTGCGGTGTTTGTCCCCTCTCGATAGGCGTGGTTCCGACGATGAGTTCGATGACACCGATGAAGAGCTATAATATCTTCAGGAGTGCCAGGCAAGCAAAACCCCCTTGTTCATTCCGATACAATCCCACTCTCTCGCTCCTGCTCTCTTTTACTGCATTAGGACAACAACGATTCATCTGTTACTTGCTGCAGTAGCTGAACCCCTTTATCCTCTGCATGACCTGTCATTCCACAGTAATTAGATGAAACCCACTAGCATGAGTAGGAGTTGTTTGAGCCTGTTGTGCCTACTCATTCATGCTTGTTTGTCATGCACTACTGCTTAGAGTTGAGTCGGTCTGATTCATCGAGGATGAATCGGAGGTGTGTGAACATGTCCTCTTGTGTGTGAGCTAAGTGTGTGAACACGATTTGGTAAAGGTAGCGGTGAGAGGCCATGTAGGAGTACATGGTGGGTTGTCTCATTGCAGCCGTCCTCGAGGAACCGGGTTACGTGTTTGTGATCCATGAAACAGTTACTACCACGCATTGGGCCCGAAACCAATGGACCCTCTCAACTTCTTAACCACCCTTATTCTCTGTCCAGAGTTGCAACTAGTTTACGGTGTTTGTAGGATATGTGTTGGAGGCCGTGCGTGGCGCTGACCCTAGGGGTGGGCTATGATGCGGTAGATACACCGTGGCCGGTGTGTCTAGAATGCCCGTTTGGTATCTCGGAAACCTGCACACATCGTTCGGGGTCGTTAGTGGAAACCTCGGGCGGACTCCTGCGGATGGAACCCGAATAGGCGATAAACCTGGACTAGAGACTTGAGTGTTTAGGTAGGCTCGCCCGACACCCACGTTAGGCTTCCGGCTTGAAGGTTGCGAGTACATGTCGTGTAAACGGCGGTAAGTGGTGAGAGCGTGTGTGAAGAAGTACACCCTAGGGTTATAAATGATCTATTCGAATAGCCGTGTCCGTGGAAAAGGACTTCTGGGTTGCCTATAACAGTTCATAGACAAGTGAAAGTGGAAACTCTAAAATGCACAAGATAAGCGTGAGTGCTATGGATGGCGTTCTCGTAGGGAGACGGGAGCGGATCCATAGTGGTGTATTGATATGGTGAATATGTGGACTCGTGTGTGCCACCTCAAAAGAGTTACTTGTAGTTGTAGTTCAGGATAGCCACCCAGTCAAAGCTGGCTTGCTGCAGTCAAACTCCACCACCCCCTTTCTTGATAATGATGCATGTGTAGTTAGTTACGATGTAAGTCTTCTTGAGTACAATTGTACTCACGTTTGCCTATTTTATGTTTTGCAGAGAGACATCGGTCTCGCTAGTAGTTCAGCGTGGACTTGACGTTTAGCTTGTTACCTCAGCTACGATCTTGTGCCCTCGGCAGGATCTGGTAGATAGTCAGGCTTCTCAGCCTTTTTCATTTGTAGATGTCTGTACTCAGACATGTTAAGCTTACGCTTGTGCTTGATGCTTGTATGCTCTGTATGTTGGGTTATGAGACCCATGATTGTAATATCTCGCTCCTCGGAGCCTAATGAATAACTATTTGAGTCGTAGAGTTATGTTGTGATGCCATGTTGTATTTACACATATTTAGCATATTGTGTATATGTTTGAAATGCTTGGTATGTGTGGGATCCGACAATCTAGTTGTTTATCCTTGGTAGCCTCTCATATGGGGAAATGTAGTCTAGTGCTTCCAAAGCGATAGTAGTCCGCTACAGCCCGGTTCACCGGAGTCCTGCTAGCCCAGCACTACTGCTTTGGACACTTGACTGGCCGACTTGTGTTTCACTTCGTTCCTATGTCTGTCCCTTCGGGGAAATGTCACGCGGTGATATCCGGAGTCCTGCCTAGCCCGCTACAGCCCGGGTTACCGGAGTCCTGTTAGCCCAGTGCTACAGGCCGGATTCATACGTTGATGACCGACATGCTCGATGTGATTCATGTATGCCTGTCCCCATGGGTTAGCGCCGCTTTGAGTTCCACGACTAGCCATGTCGGCCCGGGTTCTCTGTCATATGGATGCTAGCGACACTATCATATCGTGAGCCAAAAGGCATAACGTTCTGGGCCATGGTAAGGCGACACCCGTGGGAATACCGTGCGCGAGGCCGCAAAGTGATATGAGGTGTTACAGGCTAGATCAGTGTGACCTAGAATCGGGGTCCTGACATTTTTACTCGGCTGGTGCTTGCTTCATGGTCATTAGCCGAGTGCTTTGGCGCGATAAAAAGTATCGGCTCAGTCGGATTGCTATGCACAATCGGCTGCTGTATGGAAAATGTTTCGGTGCCCAAGGTAAGTGAGTCGGCATCCGTTTTCTCCTTGCCTTTTCCCGACTCAACTGCTGCAACACTTGGTGACTTAACACGCCATTCTTTTAGACTTTCCAACTGCATGAAATTTCCACTCGGGCGCACCTTTTTACTCTGATGGAATCCACTCGGATGGATGTCATTCGTATGGAATTCATTCAGATGGAATCCACTCGGATGGAATTCAGTCGGATGGAATCTACTTGGCCACATTTTTTCACTCGGATAGCTTCCACCTGGGTGCATTCTTACACTCGGATAATTTCCATCCGGTCGCATATTTTGACCAGCCGACTGATAGTTACCGATGTTCGATCCGGTCATTATAGGAGTATTCAAGTCGGTCCCAAACAGTCTGTCTCTGCTCTTCTGGAAATAGCACCTTTGCTCCACTTGGTTTCATATACTGACTGAACATATCATCTGATGGTGACCTTGGTCGCTTCAAGTATGATACTGTTGGGGAACGTTGCAGAAAATTAAAATTTTTCTACGGTTTCACCAAGATCCATCTATGAGTTCATCTAAGCAACGAGTCATGGGAGAGAGATTGCATCTACATACCGCTTGTAGATCGAGTGCGGAAGCGTTCAAGGGGATGGTGATGATGGAGTCGTACTCGCCGTGATTCGGATCACCGATGACCAAGTACTGAACGGACAGCACCTCTGCGTTCAACACACGTACGGAGCGGATGGCGTCTCCTCCTTCTTGATCCAGCAAGGGGGAAGGAGAGGTTGAGGAAGATTGCTCCAACGGCAGCCTGACGGCGTGGTGATGTTGGTGCAGCGATCTCGGCTGTGGCTTCGCCAAGCACGTACGGAGGAGGAGAGGTGTTGGGGAGGGGAGGGGCTGCGCCTTGGCTTGGGGTGTTCATCCCTCCCCTCACCTCTCTATTTATAGGGGAGAGGGCAAGGGGGCCCGGCCCCACTAGATGGCATCTAGAGGGGGGGCGGCGGCCAAGGGGAGGGGTGGCTTGCCCCCCAAGCAAGGGGGGGCGCCCCCTTCTAGGGTCCCCCCAAAACCCTAGGCGCATGGGCCAAGGGGGGAGGCACACCCAGCCCACCAGGGGCTGGCTGCTATCCTCACGCAGCCCATGTTGCCCCCCGGGAGGGGTGGCCCCTCCCGGTGGACCTCCGGAACCCTTCCGGTGGCCCCGGTACAATACCGGTATGCCCCCGAAACTTTCCGGTGTCCATTTGACAACTTCCCATATATAAATCTTTACCTCCGGACCCTTCCGGAACTCCTCGTGACATCCGGGATCTCATCCGAGACTCCGATCAACATTCGGTAATCACATACAAGTGTTCCTAATAACCCTAGCGTCACCGAACCTTAAGTGTGTAGACCCTACGGGTTCGGGAGACATGCAGACATGACCGAGACGCTCTCATGTCAATAACCAACAGCGGGATCTGGATACCCATGTTGGCTCCCACATCCTCCTCGGTGATGTCATCGGATGAACCACGATGTCGAGGATTCAATCAACCCCGTATACTATTCCCTTTATCAATCGGTATGTTACATGCCCGAGACTCGATCGTCGGTATCCCAATACCTCGTTCAGTCTCGTTACCGGCAAGTCACTTTACTCGTACCGTAATGCATGATCCCGTGACCAAACACTTGGTCACTTTGAGCTCATTATGATGATGCATTCCTGAGTGGGCCCAGAGATACCTCTCCGTCATGCGGAGTGACAAATCCAGTCTCGATCCGTGTCAACCCAATGCAGACACTTTCGGAGATACCGTAGTGCACCTTTATAGTCACCCGATTACGTTGTGACGTTTGGTACACCCAAAGCACTCCTACGGTATCCGGGAGTTACACGATCTCATGGTCTAAGGAAGAGATACTTGACATTGGAAAAGCTCTAGCGAAACGAACTACACGATCTTGTGCTATGCTTAGGATTGGGTCTTGTCCATCACGTCATTCTCCTAATGGCGTGATCCCGTGTCAACGACATCGATGTCCATAGTCGAAACCATGACTATCTGTTGACCAACGAGCTAGTCAACTAGAGGCTCACTAGGGACGTATTGTGGTCTATGTATTCACACATGTATTACGATTTCCAGATAATACAATTATAGCGTGAATAAAAGACAATTATCATGAACAAGGAAATATAATAAATAATTCTTTTATTATTGCCTCTCGGGCATATTTCCAACAGTCTCCCACTTGCACTAGAGTCAATAATCTAGTTACATTGTGATGAATCGAACACCCATAGAGTTCTGGTGTTGATCATGTTTTGCCAGCGGAAGAGGTTTAGTCAACGGATCTGCGACATTCAGATCCGTATGCACTTTGCAAATTTCTATGTCTCCATCTTGAACATTTTCACGGATGGAGTTGAAGCGGCTTGATGTGCCTGGTCTTCTTGTGAAACCTGGGCTCCTTTGCGGTGCAATAGCTCCGGTGTTGTCACAGAAGAGTTTGATCGGCCCCGATGCATTGGGTATGACTCCTAGGTCGGTGATGAACTCCTTCACCCAAATTGCTTCATGCGCTGCCTCCGAGGCTGCCATGTACTCTGCTTCACATGTAGATCCCGCCACGGCGCTTCGCTTGCAGCTGCACCAGCTCTTTGCTCCACCATTCAACATATACATTATCCGGTTTGTGACTTTGAGTCATCCGGATCTGTGTCGAAGCTAGCGTCGATGTAACCCTTCTGACGAGCTCTTCGTCACCTCCATAAACGAAACATGTCCTTTGTCCTTTTCGGTACTTTAGGATATTCTTGATCGCTGTCCGGTGTTCCTTGCCGGGATTACTTTGGTACCTTCCTACCAAACTTACGGCAAGGTTTACATCAGGTCTGCACACAACATGGCATACATAATAGATCCTATGGCTGAGGCATAGGGGATGGCGCTCATCTCTTCTTTATCTTTTGCCGTGGTGGGGCATTGAGCTGAGCTCAATCTCACACCTTGCAATGAGCAAGAACCCTTTCTTGGACTGATCCATTTGAACTTCTTCAAAATCTTATCAAGGTATGTGCTTTGTGAAAGACCTATGAGGCGTCTTGATCTATCTCTATAGATCTTGATGCCTAATATATAAGCAGCTTCTCCAAGGTACTTCATTGAAAAACACTTATTCAAGTAGGCCTTAATGTTGTCCAAGAATTCTATATCATTTCCCATCAAAAGTATGTCATCTACATATAATATGAGAAATGCTACAGAGCTCCCACTCACTTTCTTGTAAACGCAGGCTTCTCCATAAGTCTGCATAAACCCAAACGCTTTGATCATCTCATCAAAGCGAATGTTCCAACTCCGAGATGCTTGCACCTGCCCATAAATGGATCGCTGGAGCTTGCATACATTGTTAGCATTCTTAGGATCGACAAAACCTTCCGGCTGCATCATATACAGTTCTTCCTTAAGATGCCCGTTAAGGAATGCCGTTTTGACGTCCATCTGCCATATCTCATAATCATAGTATGCGGCAATTGCTAACATGATTCGGACGGACTTAAGCTTCGCTACGGGAGAGAAAGTCTCATCGTAGTCAATCCCTTGAACTTGCCGATAACCCTTAGCGACAAGTTGAGCTTTATAGATGGTGACATTACCATCCGCGTCCGTCTTCTTCTTAAAGATCCATTTGTTTTCTATCGCTCGCCGATCATCAGACAAGTCGGTCAAAGTCCATACTTTGTTTTCATACATGGATTCTATCTCGGATTTCATGGCTTCTAGCCATTTGTTGGAATCTGGGCCCGCCATCGCTTCTTCATAGTTCGAAGGTTCACCGTTGTCTAACAACATGATTTCCGAGACAGGTTGTCGTACCACTGCAGTGCGGAGCGTGTCCTAGTGGACCTACGGGTTCATTAGCAACTTGATCCGAAGTACCTTGATCATCATCATTAATTTCCTCTCCAATTGGTGTAGGCACCACAGGAACATTTTCACGAGCTGCACTACTTTCCGGTTCAAGAGGTAGTACTTCATCGAGTTCTACTTTCCTCCCACTTACTCCTTTCGAGAGAAACTCTTTTCCGTAAAGGATCCGTTCTTAACAACAAAGAGCTTGCCTTCGGATCTAAGGTAGAAGGTATACCCAATGGTTTCCTTAAGGTATCCTATGAATACGCATTTTTCCGACTTGGGTTCAAGCTTTTCGGGTTGAAGTTTCTTGACATAAGCTTCGCATCCCCAAACTTTTAGAAACGACAGCTTATGTTTCTTCCCAAACCATAATTCATACGGTGTCGTCTCAGCAGTTTAGACGGTGCCCTATTTAAAGTGAATGTAGCTGTCTCTAGAGCGTATCCCCAAAATGATAGCGGTAAATCGGTAAGAGACATCATAGATCGCACCATATCCAATAGAGTGCGACACGACGTTCGGACACACCGTTACACCTTGAGGTGTTCCAGCGGCGTGAGTTGTGAAACGATTCCACATTTTCTTAAGTGTGTACCAAATTCGTGACTTAAATATTCTCCTCCACGATCTGATCGTAAGAACTTTATTTTTCGGTCACGTTGATTCTCTACCTCATTCTGAAATTCCTTGAACTTTTCAAACGTCTCAGACTTGTGTTTCATTAAGTAGACATACCCATATCTACTCAAGTCATCAGTGAGAGTGAGAACATAACGATATCCTCTGCGAGCTTCAACACTCATTGGACCGCACACATCGGTATGTATGATTTCCAATAAGTTGGTTGCTCGCTCCATTGTTCTGGAGAACGGAGTCTTGGTCATCTTGCCCATAAGGCATGGTTCGCATGTGTCAAATGATTCATAATCTAGAGACTCCAAAAAGTCCATCAGCATGGAGCTTCTTCATGCGCTTGACACCAATGTGACCAAAGGCGGCGGTGCCACAAGTATGTGGGACTATCGTTATCAATTTTACATCTTTTGGTATTCACGCTATGAATATGTGTAACATTACGCTCGAGATTCATTAAGAATAAACCATTGACCATCGGAGCATGACCATAAAACATGTCTCTCATATAAATAGAACAACCATTATTCTCGGATTTAAATGAGTAGCCGTCTCGCATTAAACGAGATCCAGATACAATGTTCATGCTCAAACTTGGCACCAAATAACAATTATTAAGGTTCAAAACTAATCCCGTAGGTAAATGAAGAGGTAGAGTGCCGACGCCGATCACATCGACTCTGGAACCATTCCCGACGCGCATCGTCACCTCGTCCTTCGCCAGTCTCCGCTTATTCCGCAGCTCCTGCTGTGAGTTACAAATATGAGCATCGACACCGGTATCAAATACCCTGGAGTTACTACGAGTACTGGTAAGGTACACATCAATTACATGTATATCAAATATACCTTTGGTGTTGTCGGCCTTCTTATCCGCTAAGTATTTGGGGCAGTTCCGCTTCCAGTGACCCTTCCCCTTGCAATAAAAGCACTCAGTCTCAGGCTTGGGTCCATTCTTTGACTTCTTCGATGGCGGCTTGCGGGCGCTGCAACATCCTTCCCGTCTTTCTTGAAGTTCTTCTTGCCCTTGCCCTTCTTGAACTTAGTGGTCTTATTGACCATCAACACTTGATGTTCTTTCTTGATCTCAACCTCTGCTGACTTGACATTGAAAATACTTCAGGAATGGTCTTCACCATCCCCTGCATATTGTAGTTCATCACAAAGCTCTTGTAGATTTGTGGGAGCGACTGAAGGATTCTGTCAATGACCGCCTCATCAGGGAGGTTAATATTCAGCTAGGTCATATGGTTGTGCAACCCAGACATCTTGAGTATGTGCTCACTGACAGAACTATTTTCCTCCATCTTACAACTATAGAACTTGTCGGAGATGTCATATCTCTCGACCCGGGCGTGAGCTTGGAAAACTAGTTTCAGCTCCTCGAACATCTCATATGCTCCGTGATGCTCAAAAGCGCTTTTGGAGCCCGGTTCTAAGCTGTAAAGCATGCCGCACTGAGCGAGGGAGTAATCATCGACGAGATTGCCAAGCATTCATAATGTCTTGGTTCTCGAGACGGAAATCACCTAAGCGGTCCTTCTAGGACATATTGTTTCTGGCAGCTATGAGGATGATCCTCAGGTTCCGGACCCAGTCCGTATAGTTGCTGCCATCATCTTTTAGCTTGGTTTTCTCTAGGAACGCGTTGAAGTTCAAGTTGACATGAGCGTTGGCCATTTGATCTACAAGACATATTATGCAAAAGTTTTACACTAAGTTCATGATAATTAAGTTCATCTAATCAAATTATCTTAATGAACTCCCACTTAGATTAGACATCCCTCTAGTCATCTAAGTGTTACACGATCCGAGTCGACTAGGCCGTGTCCGATCATCACGTGAGACGGACTAGTCATCGTCGGTGAACATTCTCATGTTGATCGTATCTTCCATACAACTTCGTGTTCGACCTTTTCGGTCTCCGTGTTCCGAGGCCATGTCTGTACATGCTAGGCTCGTCAAGTTAACCCTAAGTGTTTTGCATGTGTAAAACTGTCTTACACCCGTTGTATGTGAGCGTAAGGATCTATCACACCCGATCATCACGTGGTGCTTGAAGCAACGAACTTTAGCAACGGTGCAGTTAGGGAGAACACTTCTTGATATTTTGTAAGGGATCATCTTATTTACTACCGTCGTTCTAAGTAAACAAGATGCATAAACATAATAAACATCACATGCAATTATATAGTAGTGACATGATATGGCCAATATCATAAAGCTCCATTGATCTCCATCTTCAGGGCTCCATGATCATCTTGTCACGGCATGACACCATGATCTCCATCATCATGATCTCCATCATCGTGTCTTCATGAAGTTGTCACGCCAACGACTACTTCTACTTCTATGGCTAACACGCTTAGCAATAAAGTAAAGTAATTTACATGGCGTTCTTCAATGACACGTAGGTCATACAAAATAAAGACAACTCCTATGGCTCCTGCTGGTTGTCATACTCATCGACATGCAAGTCGTGATCCCTATTACAAGAACATGATCTCATACATCACAATATGTCATTCATCATTCATCACAACTTACGGCCATATCACATCACATGACAATTGCTGCAAAAACAAGTTAGGCGTCCTCTAATTGTTGTTGCATCTTTTACGTGGCTGCAATTGGGTTCTAGCAAGAACGTTTTCTTACCTACGAATAACCACAACGTGATTTTGTCAACTTCTATTTACCCTTCATAAGGACCCTTTTCATCGAACCCGCTCCAACTAAAGTGGGAGAGACAGACACCCGCCAGCCACCTTATGCAACTAGTGCATGTTAGTCGGTGGAACCGGTCTCACGTGGAAATGCGTGTAAGGTTGGTCCGGCCGCTTCATCCCACAATACCGTTGAAGCAAGATAAGACTAGTAGCGGCAAGCAAGTTGAGAAGATCTACGCCCACAACAAAATTGTGTTCTACTCGTGCAATAGAGAACTACGCATAGACCTAGCTCATGATGCCACTGTTGGGGAACGTTGCAGAAAATTAAAATTTTTCTACGGTTTCACCAAGATCCATCTATGAGTTCATCTAAGCAACGAGTCATGGGAGAGAGATTGCATCTTGCATACCGCTTGTAGATCGAGTGCGGAAGCGTTCAAGGGGATGGTGATGATGGAGTCGTACTCGCCGTGATTCGGATCACCGATGACCAAGTACTGAACGGACAGCACCTCTGCGTTCAACACACGTACGGAGCGGATGGCGTCTCCTCCTTCTTGATCCAGCAAGGGGGAAGGAGAGGTTGAGGAAGATTGCTCCAACGGCAGCACGACGGCGTGGTGATGTTGGTGCAGCAGTACTCCGACAGGGCTTCGCCAAGCACGTACGGAGGAGGAGAGGTGTTGGGAGGGAGGGCTGCGCCTTGGCTTGGGGTGTTCAGCCCTCCCTCACCCCTCTATTTATAGGGAGAGGGCAGGGCCGGCCCCTCTAGCTGCCATCGAGCGGGGGGCGGCGGCCAAGGGGAGGGGTGGCTTGCCCCCCAAGCAAGGGGGGGCGCCCCCTTCTAGGGTCCCCCCAAAACCCTAGGCGCATGGGCCAAGGGGGGGAGGCGCACCCAGCCCACCAGGGGCTGGTTGATATCCTCACGCAGCCCATGTTGCCCCCCGGGAGGGGTGGCCCCTCCCGGTGGACCTCCGGAACCCTTCCGGTGGCCCCGGTACAATACCGGTATGCCCCCGAAACTTTCCGGTGTCCATTTGACAACTTCCCATATATAAATCTTTACCTCCGGACCCTTCCGGAACTCCTCGTGACGTCCGGGATCTCATTCGGGACTCCGAACAACATTCGGTAATCACATACAAGTCTTCCTAATAACCCTAGCGTCACCGAACCTTAAGTGTGTAGACCCTACGGGTTCGGGAGACATGTAGACATGACCGAGGCAGCTCTGAGGTCAATAACCAACAGCGGGATCTGGATACCCATGTTGGCTCCCACATGCTCCTCGATGATGTCATCGGATGAACCCACGATGTCGAGGATTCAATCAACCCGTATACTATTCCCTTTATCAATCGATGCGTTACATGCCCGAGACACGATCGTCGGTATCCCAATACCTCGTTCGGTCTAGATTACGGCAAAGTCACTTTACTGCGTCAGTAATGCATGATCCCGTGACCAAACACTTGGTCACTTTGAGCTCATTATGATGATGCATTACCGAGTGGGCCAGAGATACCTCTCCGTCATGCGGAGTGACAAATCCAGTCTCGATCCGTGTCAACCCAATGCACACTTTCGGAGATACATAGTGCACCTTTATAGTCACCCGATTACGTTGTGACGCGTTTGGTACACCCAAAGCACTCCTACGGTATCCGGGAGTTACACGATCTCATGGTCTAAGGAAGAGATACTTGACATTGGAAAAGCTCTAGCAAAACGAACTACACGATCTTGTGCTATGCTTAGGATTGGGTCTTGTCCATCACGTCATTCTCCTAATGGCGTGATCCCGTTATCAACGACATCGATGTCCATAGTCGAGGAAACCATGACTATCTGTTGACCAACGAGCTAGTCAACTAGAGGCTCACTAGGGACGTATTGTGGTCTATGTATTCACACATGTATTACGATTTCCGGATAATACAACTATAGCATGAATAAAAGACAATTATCATGAACAAGGAAATATAATAATAATGCTTTTATTATTGCCTCTAGGGCATATTTCCAACAGATGGCCGGTTAGAGCTGGAACCAGCCGACTGATTAGCATATTTGGACAGCAACATATCAAAAGTTGGTTTGATCCGCTTGCGTTGTACTTTAACTTCATTCCTTTTCCACTTGCCAACTTCTGGACTCTTGGGCTTGATAAATCTCACACGAGCATTTTCTTGCACTTGTAGTTGCCCCCCAATTGTAGGATTCTTGATAGTAATTTTGATCACTTCCTTGCCATTGGGTTGCTTACCAAGCACAACCTGTCTCCCCAAGACCTTGTTGTCCTCCTTGTCTTTTCTAGGCTCCCCAACAATGACATTAGCTTTATTAGCAGATTCGGCTACCTCTGGCCGAATGAGTAGCTTCTTCCCCTCCAAATCCATGGTATTCATTGGAAAAGGCTGTTTATCAACTTGCATCTCAGAAAAGTTCAATCGTCCGTCATTAATGGCCAATTGTATCTGTCGTCGAAAAACGTTGCAGTCGTTAGTAGCATGAGAAAAAGAATTATGATACTTGCAATAAGCACGCCGTTTTAGCTCTTCAAATGGTGGTAAAGTATGAGATATTCTAATAATTTTAGCCTGCAGCAAAGCATCAAATATTCTATCTCACTTAGCAATGTTAAAAGTAAACTTCATCTCTTCATCACGATTCTTATGAATCGGTTTCAGATCATTGCAAGTAAAGGGTTTGGCCTTAGATGGCCGAACAAATTCAGTAGCAAAAACATCACCCTCATCGTCCGAATGATCTCTATCATATTCCACCATATTCATCTTTGGACGATCGGCTTTGTATCTATGCACTTCTTTGAGGTCCTTGCTTCAGCTTTCCTGAGCCAAAGCCCTTTGTAAGACTTGGTTGATATTTAAAAACTCATAGCCTTCTAACTTCTCTCTAATGGGAGTTCTCAAACCATTCAGCACTAGGTCTGCCAAGTCCCTCTCGGTTATCACCAAACTAAAACACCGGTTTTTTGTTTCTCTGAATCTCTTGACATAATCGGAGACCGATTCATCATGCTTCTGTTTAACCAATGTTAGATGTGACAACTTGAGTTCATTGTCGCCGCTATAAAAGTGATCATGAAATTTCTGCTCTAGCTGCGACCAAACACGAATGGAACCATGTGGTAAAGAAGAAAACCATGAAAATGCGGTACCAGTTAATGATAAAGGAAATAAACGCACTTTCAATTCATTCAATGAGCCTGCCTCACCCAATTGTGCTAAATATTGACTAACATGCTCCCATGTGGTTTTTGTTCCCTCTCCATTAAACTTAACAAAATCTGGAATTTTATATCCTGGAGGGCACTGGATGGCATCAAAGTACTCGGGGTACGGCTTTTGGTAAATCCGATTCCGAGGTAACTCAAATCCAAAATTCTCTCGAAGCATCTTAGCCATCTCCTCGCTAAGATTAGCTAAACCATCATCCATAGTGGACGATGAAGCTTGTGGCAGTGGCATAGGAGGAGTAGGGTTACTATCTGTAGGTAGGAATTGTGGCATGTATGTCGACCCATAATTTGGTAGTGGTTGAGTGGTTGTAGCTGTAGGTAGGGTTTGGTTCGGCGTTGCCACCGAACCTGGCATGCTCATAATAGGGTTGATGGGTGCAGTCACAATCTGATTTTTTTGGGTAGGATAATAAGCCATTGGCACGGGAGGCGCCGATGCAATAGGTAAAGCCAGATTAGGGTTTTGCACACTAGCAGCTACACCATCATTGCCACTAGACGATTGAGATGTATTCTTCTGAGCATTAGTATTTTCTATTAAAGTTTGATAGACTAGATTGTTACCATCAGCAATACGACTTTCAATCTCAGCCCACTGCTCAGGAGAAAAGGCAGTACTTACAGAGGGTTTAACCTGCCCGCTTGAAGAGGAGGGAACTTGATTTCTTCAATCGGAGTGATGTTGCCTTGGCGATCCTTCTTGAACTTTGCAAGGAACTCTTGCAAGTCCTTTTCCTCGCGCGCCTTCTTGTACTCCTCATAGACTTGGTGATGATCAGCCGATATCTCATCAAGACTGGGCTTAATGATGTTATCGGCGTCTACCTCGGATGGCTTGGGAAGATCAGACATGGTGGATGATGATGATTGATCTTCGGTCCCCAGCAGGATCGCCAAAAAGTGTGTTGACACACGAACACGTCACGTATACCCTCGACGCCGGGGGTGATGCACCGCAGCTCACGTCGAAGGAGACCGGACCGACAGCGCGATACGCAGGACAGTTGGCGGGCGCTTTTGCAGACCCGAAAACCCCACACCCCCGGGAGGGACCCCGTCAGTCTGGCGACTATGGGCTGCCCTAGGTCGATTCGCTCGCCCCTAGAGCCTCGAGATTCGCAGCTCTCAAACACGAAGAACAACGAAGAACGAGAGAGAAAAACGGTGGAGAGATAAAACGTAGATGAAAAAAGTAGTATATTGATTTGCTTGATTGTGTGTTGCTTCAATCGGCCGTCACCCCCAACATATATAAGAGGCGGCTGGACTTCCCGTACAAGAAAAGGATTCATCTAGGCTTTCCTTACAAGAAAATTGCATCAATTCACGTCCAAAACCCTAGTCAAATTCGGACTGGTTTTATCCGAAATTTCCAAACTGTTCGGTTTAAACTGACTGTACCTTGCGGGTCTTTTTTGTGATGGCAAACAACCTTGGATGAAAACGAGTCCAAAAGCAATATCGATCGTTTCGACGAGACGAAATTTTTTCGTGTTGAACGTTTTTTGATCAGAGGTCATCTTGGGGGTCAAATCGCTCGTGCAAAACAGCAAATTATTCACGCATCTCATCAGACACACCCACATATGTGTCTGGTTCCAGGCGTCATATTTTGCTCGCTGGAGGGTCTCGTTGTGCGGGCTCTAACTTTTGCATACGACCTCGGATTGCAACGATCTTTATATAAAAATCGATCGTTTCGACGAGACGAAGACAATTCATGTAGATAATTCTTCTATAAGAGACCATCTTGGGGGCGTAATCAGCCGAACAGTGTTCTGAATACAAAATCCAGTACTTTGAGCACAACTTCGGCCTTAGAGATGCGGTCGATGGCTATGACTTAAACATCAAAGTTGTTCCTCTCGGCGATGTGAAACTTCCCATGCTGAAAACCCTTTCACTCGAAGCCATCTCATTTTCTTTTTATGTCATGCCAAAATCTGGTGTCAACAGTAAGCCCTTTCTTTTACAGAATATATTTGGCGGTCAGAGATATGCCTTGCTTAATCAACTATGGAGTTCTCCATACGCCTTTGCGGATCTTTCGAGGAGCGTTGCCGACGCCGCACAGTATTTCCGGGCCCAGGAGGGGAACACCACGGAGAAACTCTTCTGGTCACAGTGCCTGGGGCCAGAGCGTCTGGTGCTGCTGAACAACCAGATGATGCAGATGGCGGAGCTGCATAGGATGTCCGGTTTGGCCATGAAGGACATCATAGTCCGGCTGAGGCCAGCGGGATCCATTCCTAGCAGCTACTTCATCCTGGTCAAGAGGCCTGGCGACGCCCTGCCCCAAATTGAAGCTGTGAAGCGCTCGGCGTGCATAGAGGGTGCGCGGATGGCCTTTGCACGTGTCAAGATGCACTGGGCAAAGATGAAGGCCACCACCGTGGCAGTCGAGGGCCCACCCGAAGGCAAGGACCACCGCCAGCCGGAGTGATATTTCGAAGATGTCCTTGAGGGTGCCCGTTTAATAGAGGGTCAATGCTCGAAGGATGTCATGTTTGAGTGAATGTATCCGAACTGCCCAGACGTTGTGTTATGAACTAAGGCTTTGTAATATATTTATGCCTTTATCTGAAATTATTTTCCTCCTGTGTGGCCGTTTTTATTTCTGAAAGTTTATCAGTCGTCGGCCAGCCCCCATGTAGACACTACGGGGGTGTTCGGAATAGCTGTCGGTGTCAAAACCGGCGGATCTCGGGTAGGGGGTCCCGAACTGTGCGTCTAGGATCGATGGTAACAGGAGACGGGGGGCACGATGTTTACCCAGGTTCGGGACCTCTCTATGGAGGTAATACCCTACTTCCTGCTTGATTGATCTTGATGAATATGAGTATAACAAGAGTTGATCTATCACAAGATTGTAATGGCTAAACCCTAGAAGCCTAGCCTGTATGACCATGGTAATGAGTGTATCCTTTCCGGACTACGCCCCCCGGTTTATATAGGCACCGGAGGGATCTAGGGTTACATAGAGTCGGTTACATAAGAAGGAATCTTCATAGTTGACCGCCAAGCTTGCCTTCCACGCCAAGGAGAGTCCAATCCGGACATGGGTACAGTCTTCGGCCTTCATGTCTTCACAGCCCATCAGTCTAGCCCATGGATAACAGGCCGAACGCTCGAGGACCCCTTAGTCCAGGACTCCCTTAGTAGCACCTGAACCTGGCTTCAATGACGAGGAGTCCGGCACGCCGATTGTCTTCGGCATTGCAAGGTGGGTTCTCCTTTCTGAACTCCAAGATATTCTTCAGATGTAATGATTGTATCCGGACCTGTATACACAACTGCAGAGGATATAATATTTCATGAGCTCAATCCGCTGATAATTTTGGTAATATGACATCACGCCTGCTGGCCCACCGTCCCATGTCTCGAGACGTGGTTTTATTGGCATGTCTTATCCAAGCGGAGATCATGTCTCCCCTTCTTTAGGGGTTCTTGCCAACCCAGACGTGGGTAACCCAACCGTCGCTTGGGTACAACTCCTTGGGAATAGGCAAGTTTCGAGGCCTAGGAGGAGACGTTTGATATTCGCAGCCTTTATATAGGGCATGCACCCGTCTTTTTCTTTCACGCTTGCTTCTTCCTCGACCCCTGTTACCCCGAGTTCCAACACCCGGGTTTCGGTTACCTCAAGCCCTAATCATGTCCGGATCCAGCCGTCAAGGCCGGTGGTAGCTTCTTCTGTCATGGAGGGAGATATTGCCAAGCTTCGGTCGGCGAGGTACCTGACCACAGAAATCCATCATCGGCTTCCTGTCGAGGGGCAGGTTATTCCCACCCCCAGATCCGGCGAGAGGGTCGTGTTCGTATCCCACTTCCTTCGTGGGTTAGGGTTTGCGCTTAACCCCTTCGTCCGACGGCTCATGTTCTATTACGGGCTAGATTTTCACGATCTGGCCCCGGACTCTATTCTTCTTATCTCGGTGTTTATGGTCACGTGCAAATCCTTCCTCCGAACTCCTCCGCACTTTGGTCTGTGGCTCAAGACTTTTGATGTGAAGCTGTCGGATTTCGGGTTCCGGCAGACCCTTGAGGTTCGAACACTAGGGTGCGCGCGGAGATCCAACCCTCCACCGTCTCGCACCTTGCCGAATCGCTGGGACCTAAACTACTAAATGGAACAGCACAAGAGACACGAGATTTATACTGGTTCAGGCCACCATTGTGGTGTAATACCCTACTCCAGTGTGTGGTGTGGTGGATTGCCTCTTGGGCTGATGAGGAACAATACAAGGAAGAACAGCCCCGCGAGGGTCTGTTCTTGGCGGAATGCTGATGAACTGCTAGGTGGTGTTCAGTCGCTCTAGCTACTGGTTCCTTGATGAGGATTCGGATCTCGGATCCCCTGCTCTAGGGGTGGCTACTTCTATTTATAGGCGAAGGCCCTGGGCCTCTTCCCAAATATTGAGCGGGAAGGGCGCCAACAATTGGCCATTTCGAAGGGGAACAGCGGGTACACTTATCGACTAAAGTTGGTCCTCGCCTGCCAAAGGCTCTGGTGATGACGCCTTTGCTTGGGCTCCACGATGACTCCTTCCAGCCCGTTGGGCTGGTCTTGGTCTTGTTGCACCGAAGCGGATGCCTTTGCTTGATGCTCTCGCCTGCGCTTGCTCCCTTTGCACCAAATAGGAAAGGAGGGGCTGCTGGCCGGGCGCCCGGCCCAGCGCCCTTGGTCGTCATGGCTTGCGTCATGGGCACCTCGCGAGGTACCCTGCCTTGAACTCTCCGCCTCCTCATGAGCCAGTCTGACGAGGCCGTGCCTGAGGAAGCTCCTTGCCGTCCGCCCTGTGAGGCTTGGTCCCTCGCGAGGGTCTTGAGCTTGCGTTGATGAAGATGGGCTGTCCTGGGCCTCCTTTGAGCCACGCCGCAGGCCGCAGGTAGGCAAGTCTGGGGACCCCCGTTCCCAGAACGTCGACAGTAGCCCCCGGGCCCACGGCGCGCCCGAACTTGGCCAAGCAGAGAGGCGAAAGGGCAAGTCTGAAGCGTCATGACCCCTAACAGCCCTCTTGACCTTGGGCAGCGTGGCGGTTGATTGGGCCAGCGTCGCCTTTGCTTCCCCATGATGCCTCGGTAACCACCGGATTCGACAAGTCCTGCATGCGAGTCGGTCATGATTACCGGTGATCGTTGAGGCCGACGGTTGGCCTTCACGGCTATAAATGCGAACGGCGCCGCCCTTCCAGTCTATCCTTTCTTGTCTCCTTCTTCTCCATGGCTCCACCAAGGAAGTTCTCGGCCGCAGAGAAGGGAAGGGCCGTCGGTCGAGTCTTCCTCTCCTCCGCCTAAGCGTGGTCGAGGTCGCCCTCGCAAGCATCCCGTGGCCTCCACGATGGTCCCCCGTGGCCGTGAGGGAGGCTCTCAGCGTGGCGACGAGCGGCTGGCCACGGTCGGAGGGCGTGCCCCGGTCGCGCGTCCCCCGAGGCCGCGCCTCCATGCTGCTGAAGCGCTGCCGGAGTTCATGGTGAGGGCAGAGGAGCCGTCCGGCGTCCGGCTTCAGCTCCCGCGCTTCCTCCTGGGTGAGCTACGGATGGCGCCACAGGCGGCCTCTCGCTCGAGCGGATGGCTGCTGCGGCCGGGCCGTGGGCTTCTCTGGAGGTCTCTCCTACAGGAACCTGTTCACGACCTACTGGTGGCGGGGCGTTCGCTCCGCCAGCGTGGTCTTCGCCCGCCCGGTGTTCCCTGCACTTCAAATGCGGCGGGCGCCACCCTCTACGTGAGGGTGTTCGGGAAAACGGTCGCCGCATGGGGTGCTGCCACGAAGGCGGCGACCATGGCCGAGGACTCAGCCCGGCGTGGATGGAGAGGGCAGCGGGCGGTGGCGATTCTCGTGGCTCCTCACGCTTCACCGGCTCTTCTTGGTGGTGATTCTTCCAGTGACGCGGCCAGCCCCCACGCCCGGCGCTGCTTGGGGGGTGGCAGCGGGTCCGCTTGCCATCGCGCCCGGTGAAGCGAGAGGAGTCCGCTGAGCTCGGAGGCGGCTCGAGCCTTCCAAGAGGGCGGCACAGGCGTGCATCACCGCTTTTGTCCTTTTCTTTCTTTTCTCCCTCATAAAAAAAGGCAACAATGTGTGGCCCGATGGGCGTGTTTAGAGTTAACACCGTTAATTATTGTACTGCTTTTGTTATCACGATCTTTGTTCCTTTCGGTTATGCGCCCATTCAAAAGTGAACTCCAGCCGTGGCAGCGAGGCGACCGATCCGAGCCCGTGTTGGCGTTGTGCTGCCCGTGAGGCATGGTCGGGGAGGGTGCTCGGTATGGACGAGGGCCGTGCAAACTTGAGAGATAGGGGCAGGAGCAGCTCATGAGGCCTCCACGAGGCCTCTGCCTCATGAGTCCCCACATAAGAGAAATCGAGGCGGGGAGGCGAAAAAGATCAAAGAACCACGGACCAAAAGAAGGCGATATTTTCGATAAAAACTCCAAATGGGAATAACTAGTCAACTGCAGAAAGCAAATGAAAAAGCCGCGTCCGGCACCTAGTCTAGTCTTCAACGTCTTCTCACCGGTAGCGGAGCTAAGTGCTGCCCTTTGGGCGTGGGAGGGAGCCCAGGGCTGAGGCCGGCACTCCTGAGACTACAGGCGTGTACAGCCCCAACTCATTATTACGTGAGAGTGTCACAGGCGGCGAGCTTCACAGGCGTTGGCCCTCTTCACAGGCTCCGGGCCTTTCTTCTGGGAAGCGAGCTTCACGGGCGTTGGCCCTCTTCACAGACTCCGGGCCTTTCTTCTGGGAAGCGAGCTTCACGGGCATTTGCCCTCTTCACGGGCTCCGGGCCCTTTCCAGAACGCGACAGCTTCATAGGCGTTCGCCTTCTTCACAGGCTCTGGGCCTTTCTCGAAAAAGATGAGCTTCACAGGCATTCGCCTTCTTCACGAGCTCTGGGCCTTTTCCAAAAGAATGAGCTTCACAGGCATTACGCCTTCTTCCACGAGCTCTGGGCCTTTTCCAAAAGATGAGCTTCCACGGGCATTCGCCTTCTTCACGAGCTCTGGGCCTTTTCCAAAAGATGAGGTTCCACGAGGCATTCGCCTTCTTCACGAGCTCTAGGCCTTTTCCAAAAGATGAGCTTCACGGGCATTACGCCTTCTTCCACGAACTCTGAGCCTTTTCCAAAAGTTGAGCTTCACGGGCATTCGCCTTCTTCACGAGCTCTGGGCCTTTTCCAAAAATATGAGCTTCCACGGGCATTACGCCTTCTTCACGAGCTCTGGGCCTTCTCCAAAAGATGAGCTTCACAGGCATTCGCCTTCTTCACGAACTCTGGGCCTTTTCCGAAAAAGATGAGCTTCCACAGGCATTACGCCTTCTTCACGAACCTTTGGGCCTTTTAGGGTAAAACCTCCGGAGGTGCTTTGGATGTTCCAGCGTTACTGTCAGGTACTCCCTCTTGAGTCTCCAAGCGCGCGGGCCGGGCACGGAAACATGAACAACCTTGAGCGGGCCCTCCCACATGGGAAAGAGCTTATGCAGTACCTCCACAGAGAGGACCCGTCGAACACGAGTCCCCTACCTCGAGGAGTTACGTGGCGGATGTTGCGGCGGTGGTATCGCCCGGAGTGCTGCTGGTACCTTGCCGCTCATGGCGCAGCTTCTCGGCGCTCCTCCCCCGGCCACAAGGGCCGTCCCCGCATGGCGTCCTGCAGCGTTTCATCGAGCGCCGGGACCCAGCGGATCGGCAACTTGACCTCGTGAGGAGGACCGCTTGACTCCGTGGACCAGGAAGAAGGGGTCTCTCCGGTTGGCTTGGATTTGCGGTTGTCGCGGATGGACCACAACACGGACGGAAGCTTCGTCATACCAGCCTCTGCCGCGAGCCTCCAGTTTCTTCTTGAGCGTCCTGGTCTTGGCGTCTCGGGACCTCTGCGTTGGCCCGCTCGGCCTGTCCATTGCTGCGAAGTGCGCCACCGAAGCGTAGCATATCTGCGTCCCAAGGTTAGCGCGATGCGTTTTAAAAGGTTCTTGGTGAACTGCGAACCATTGTCGGTGATGATGCGGTTCGGCACTCGAACCGACTCACGATGCCCTTGATGAACTTGACCGCAGAACCAGCGGGGATGGCGGCAGACGGCCTCGACTTGACCCACTTGGTGAATTTGTCCACGGCGGCGTAGAGATAGCGATAGCCCCTGGCGCCCAAGGAAAAGGGCTCGGGATGTCCAGCCCCGGACCGCGAATGGCCAAGTGAGGGGATGGTTTGCGAGACCTCCTGCTGGCTGGTGGATCTGCTTGGCATGAAATTGGCAAGCCTCGCAAGCCTTCACGAGTTCGATAAGCGTCATTGGCGCGGTGGGCCAATAGAAACTGTTGCGGGCATGCCTTGCCGGCGAGGGCCGAGCGGCGAATGGTGCCCACGATCTCCGCCATGTATATCTACCGGCAGTTCTTTCCCCTGTTCCTGGTGATGCAGTCGAGGATACGTTATTCGATGCGTTTCGGTAGAGCTCTCCATCCATGATGTTGTATGCACGTGGCTTGCTGCGCCACACGCCTTCTGCCTCCTCTTCCTTCTCCGACAAAGTTCCACAGCGTTAAGTAATTCTTGAGCTCCGTGATCCAGCTCTCCTCTTGAGGTTCCATCGTTAGGAAGCAGGCGTGCTCTGAGGCGGGCCACAGTGGGGGCTCCCGAGGCAAGCGGTGAGGAGCTCCTCCCGAGGCTGTCTTTGTGCTTGATAACGGCAGTGGCTGAGGGCTTGAAGAGCCGTTCCTCAAAGACGCCCGGCTCACAGGGGTAACCTCCTGGAGGCTCGTTTGGCGATGTCGTCGGCCTCTTGATTGGTGCCCTTGAGCACGTCTTTGCAGCTCAACCCCGAACTGTTTCTCCATCCTGCGGACCTCCATAAGGTAGGCCTCCATGTGTTCATCTCTTGGCTCGTACACCTTGTTGGATAAATTGAAGAGGAGCTGCGAATCGCCCTTGATGGTAGGCGCTTCACCCCAGGGCAGCGGCAGCCTTCGGACCCTTATCGGCCCCTCGTATTCTACTATATTGTTGGAGACCTTCTCGCCTATTTGAAAGCAGAGCTGCACGGCATAGTAGAGCTTGTCTGGCGGAGATATGAGCACTTGCCCCATCCTAAGCGCCACTGTCTGGAGGGCGCTCCGTCAAGTACATGACCCAACCTTGCGCTTCGCTTCACAGGGAGAGGGATCGATCCTCGCCGGCCCTGAGGCCCGGTGCTTCTATCCATTCTGCCACGAAATCTGCCAGCGCGCCCCCCTTGATGACTCTGGTGGTGCTGAACTCGAGCTGGAATGCTTGCAGCTCAATGTTCCACTCGGCGACCCTTCCGGCCGAGTTGGGGCTCCTGAGCACCCTCTCCAGGGGGTATGCCGAGACAACCTTGTTAGGATGACCACAGGAAGTAGTGTCGCAGCTTGCAGCGAAGCCACCAACTGGCCTTGAGGAGGAGCTTCTGCGGCATGGGGTACCGTGCCCTCGCATCCCGTAAAACTGTGCTCACGAAGTACACCGGGTGCTCGACGAGGCTAGGGGCGTCGGCGCTGGCGGCGTCCTCCGGAAGATGTGGTGCCTCCCGAGGCGACGGCGCCTTCGGAAGATGGGTGCTTGGATGGGGGGCCTCTCCCGCCCTTGGTGTGCTCTGCTGTGACGGCTGATCTTCTTCCATTGCAGTGCTGGCTTCTGCGAGTTCCTTCTGATTCGGTCTTGCCTTAGCTCTGGTGGCCGCCGTGGTCTTGACCTGACGTTCCTCCCTAACTGCCACCAGAGCTGCGCTTAAGCGAGTAGGGAGTGGCAGCGGTAGAGTACCAAGGGCTCCCTGAGGCGTGAGGCCACCATCACTTTGGAGGGCTGGTCGGTACCTCTTTAGGTCTTGGGCAGCTTTGTCGGCCTCTTGATCCATTCGAAGGGCCCTTTTCTTCATCACACGGAAGAAAGGCAGCGCCCGCTCCCCCAATCAGGAGATGAAAGCGGCCCGGCACCGTTCTGGCGCCCGTGAGTTTACGCATTTCCACGAGGGTCTTTGGTGGGCTCATGTCCTCAACTGCCTTGACCTTTTGCAGGTTGGCCTCGATGCCTCGGTGGGACACGAGGAAACCCGAGGAGCTTACTGAGGAACCCCAAACACACACTTCTCCGGGTTGAGTCGCAGGCTCACTGCGTTGAGGCTCGCGAAGGTTTCTTCCAGGTCTTGTATCAAGGTCTTGGCCTCGTGAGACTTCACCACGATGTCGTCGGCGTAAGCCTCCACATTCTTCCTGAGCTGTGGGCCCAAGGTGATGTGCATGAGCCGCTGGAAGGTTGCCCCCGCGTTGCGCAGCCCGAATGGCATGGATGTCTAGCGATACACTCCACGGGGTTAGGAAGGCCGTCTTTCCACGTCTTCCACCGCCATCTTGATTTGGTGATACCGGAAAAGCGTCCAAGAAGCATAACATGTCACACTTTCGGCGGTGGAGTCGGCGATCTGGTCGATCTTGAGGGAGGCGGGAGCGGATCCTGCGGGCATGCTTTGTTGAGGTTGGTGAAGTCGACACACATGCGCTCCTTTCCTCCCTTCTTTGGCACCACCACGGGTTGGCCAGCCAATCTGAGTATCGGACCTGTAATAACCCCGCGGCTTCTAGCTTGCGGGTCTCTTGGACGATGAAGGCCTGCTTTTTGATGGACTGCCTTCTGCCTTCTGCTTCACATGGCCTTGCGTTGGGGCATACGTTGAGGTGGTGCTCGATTCGCCCGTGGGATCCCCTTGACTGATCGGGCTCCCAGGCGAACACCTTCTTGTTCGCACGCAGGAACTTGACAAGGGCTTCCTCTTGTTCGGGCTCGAGGTTGGCGCCTATAGTGAAGGTGGCGTTTGTGGACCCGTCCTCGTCGACAGGTATCTGCTTGGTCTCCGCCTTTTCTTGAGTGAACAACTGCTTCTTCTTGGTCGGCGCAGCCCCCTTGGGCTTAGGGGCTTCCGCATCGGCCAGACTCTTGCTGCCGCTGCCGTCTTGAGGGTGAGCCTGGCGCTTCATGGCGCACCTTGATATCCCAGACGCGGTGAGGGCCGCTGCTCCGGGCATCTTCATGAGTTGTACCCGGGTGGAGTTGCGGCCATGAATTTGGCCAATCTTTGGATACCCAAGGATGGCATTGTAGGGGAGGCCGATGGGGGCGATGTCGAAGTCGACCAGTTCCGTGCGGAAGTTGTTGTAGGTGCGAAGGTCACCGGAAGCGGATTTCCCCAAGGAGCTGGATGACCCTCCTCCTCGCCCGAAAGGCGGCTGGGCTGCAGCTGCTCCACTGGGTATCTGAGAGGAGGTTGAAGGCCTCGGCGAGGAAATGCGTTGAGGCGGCGCCGCCGTCGATGAGGTCTGGTGGCAACAACTTTGGCGAGATGGTGGGTGTCGCGAGCATGGGGCGCGCACCAGGCGGCCGAAGTTGGTGGGGTGGTCGAGAGTCGAAGGTCAGCCGGTCGGCAGCTCCGTCCAGCCGAGGCCCCTGCTGCATGGGCGGCACCGACCAGCGAGCGAATGTCTTGACATGGCGGTGGAAAAGCGGCGCTGCGAGCCGCCAGGGGAGAACGCGTCGGCCGGAGGAACGGCGCGATAGGCGGGTGACGAGGAAGCTTCTGCGGCTCCTTCCTGTAGGTCGCCGAGGAAGCGCGAGGGCGATGCCGCTACGTCCCCCCGCCGGGCGGTGGCGGTGTTAGCGAAGGCGGTGAGAGCAGCGAGGTGCCCGCCGTCGGAAGCTGTCCGGGCGACACGGGGAGGCGATGGTGGCTCGGCGCTTCGGCGCGAGCCCGGCGAACATCGAACAGTTGTGGTGGGCCGGGGAAGAACGAGGCGGCGGAAGGCGGATTCAGTGCACCCCTACAGCGCGCCAAATGTCGGATTCGGGTTCAGCGGACCCTTGAGGTTCGAACAACTTTGGGGTGCGGCGTGGAGATCCAACCCTCCACCGTCTACGCACCTCGCCCGATTCGCTGGGACCTAAACTACTAAGCGGAACAGCACAAGAGACCACGAGATTTATCTTTGGTTGAGGCCACCATTGTGGTGTAATACCCTACTCCGGTGTGTGGTGTGGTGGATTGCCTCTTGGGCTGATGAGGAACAATACAAGGAAGAACAGCCTCGTGAGGTCTGTTCTTGGTGGAGTCTGATGAACTGCTAGGTGGTGTTCGATCGCTCTAGCTCTGGTTCCTTGATGAGGATTCGGATCTCGGATCCCTGCTCTGAGGTGGCTACTTCTATTTATAGGCGAAGGCCTGGGCCTCTTCCCAAATATTAGGCGGGAAGGGCGCCAACAATTAGCCATTTGAAGGGGAACAGCGGGTACACTTATCGACTAAAGTTGGTCCTCGCCTACCAAAGGCTCTGCTGATGGCCTTTGCTTGGGCTCCACGATGACTCCCTTCCAGCCCGTTGGGCTGGTCTTGGTCTTATTGCACGAAGCGGATGCCTTTGCTTGATGCTCTCGCTTTGTGCTTGCTCCCTTTGCACCAAAGAGGAAAGGAGGGGCCTTCTGCAGCGGGCTGGTGCCAGCCCAGGCGCCCTTAGTGCGTCATGGCTTGCGTCATGGGCACCTCGCGAGGTACCCTGCCTTGAACTCTCCGCCTCCTCATGAGCCAGCAGCGAGGCCATGCACGAGGAAGCTCCTTGTCATCCGCCCAGCAATCTGGCCCCTCGCGAGGTCTTGAGCTTGCGTTGATGAAGATGGGCTGTCACAGGCCTCCTTTGAGCCACGCCCGCAGGCATGAGCAGAGCAAGTCAGGGACCCCTGTTCCCGAGCATGACGAAGCAAGCGATAGAAGGGGAGCAAGCTGAGTGCGGTGGCGCTACAGTGAGCAAGCTTGCTAGCACTGTTTGGCTGAAAGGATCCTTCGCCAAATCTTCCGATTTATGGAAGCAGGGGTGGTTCTATATCACTGAGCCCCGTGGCTCTAAGTGGGCTGATGCGCCTGCCTTTTGATCCAGTCCCCCCCCCCCCCAATTCAGCTTGCATCGTGGATTACCAAGGGGCTGGATTGGGGATCAATGAATGATGTGCGAACTCTACAAAGTCGCATCTGAAGCCTCATTGAGAGGGACATCGACATAGCCCAACGTCGTTCAAGTAATGCTAGTTTGTCGGACCCTGCCGTGCCAGCGATGGCCTCTCCGCCTATGGGAGTTCAATCCAGTAGGGTCGCGGACTCTTTATCACTTCTTGACTGTGAGGAAGGAATGTGGAATTATTCTTGGGAAAGCGAAGGCAATGGCGGACACCACTTTGAAGATGTCGGCCTGGGCTGTAACCATCCGGATACCCGGTAAGTACCCGTTCTTGAATACCTTATAGTCGGATACCCAGTGGCAAGATACCAACAGTATCATCCTTTTTTAGGGCTGGATAAAGAAGGTGGAATGGATTAGGTGTCTGGCTCCCCTTCCCGAAGACTCAGCTACTCGTGCGTCAACAAGGATGCTGGCCTCGACACCATACCAGGCACCAGCAGGGGAGGGTGAGAAGACCCAAGATGACCTTGGTTCGAAGGTAAGTCGGACACTGAGTCCGGAGAAATAGACCTTTCCTCGCCCGAAGATGGAGGCGGAAAAGGACCCAGTATCCCTTCTCCAAGCAGGAGGAAAAGGGCCGCCTCCGAAGATTGGGAGGGGCGGTCTTCCAAGAAGGGCAAGGTGCCACCGTCGAGCGGCTTGGGTTTGGAGAGCAATGCCGTTAAACAGCTCCAACAAGGGAATAATCCCTCTGCCAAACCGTAAGTGAATCCGGAGTACTTTCATAGCGTCCCGCTCTGTTGCTGTTAACGAAGATATACGTAACGCGTTCATGCATTTTTACAGGTCGGCACCGAGTTTTTCTAGGCAATCCTCTTCTTCAGGAAGTCTCCTCCCAGAGATGATGGAGAGCGAAACGCCCAATAAGGCGGATGACTCTCAAGTGTCATCGCGGAGGGTCCCTTTAGACCAGTGGAAAAAAGAGGCGGTACCCGAAGGTGGACCTCTGACCATCCTGGACTCCGGGGCTGATGATAACAAAGGCCCCGGACTGTCTGGTTCACAGCCGACGGTGATTTTGGAGACGGGTGAATAGATTCCATCAAAGGATGATTGTGCTTTTGGAGCAGCTTCCGGAGACCTTGAGACTCTGGATATATTGCAGGACATGTTGCGGAAAGCATCTGTCTCGGGGGAGCAGCGTACCTTGATGGGTACAGTGATTGAGAAGGTTTTGTCCACGAAAAGAGGATTAAATGAAGCCTTCGTGAGCCTACTGAAGGGCTTTGAGGTTTGTGACATAATGTTTTTGGCTATGTTTCATTTGTGAAGATGCGCCAGTGTATAGGTAGTAGCTGTCGGCGTTCTGGGAACGGGGGTCCCCAGACTTGCCTGCCTGCGGCCTGCGGCGTGGCTCGAAGGAGGCCCAGCACGGCCCATCTCCAACAGCATAAGCTCAATACCCTCGCGAGGGGCCAAGCCTCATGAGGCGGACGACAAGGAGCTTCCTCAGGCACGGCCTCGTCAGGCTAGCTCATGAGGAGGCGGAGAGTTCAAGGCAGGTTACCTCGCGAGGTGCCCATGACGCAAGCCATGACGACCAAGGGCGCTAGTTGGGCGCCAGCCCGCGCAGTGTCCTCCTTTCCTCTTTGGTGCAAAGGGAGCAAGTACAGGCAAGAGCATCAAGCAAAGGCATCTGTTTTGGTGCAAAAAGACCAAGACCAGCCCAACGGCTGGAAGGGAGTCATCGTGGAGCCCGAGCAGGCGTCATCACCAGAGCCTTTGGCAGGCGAGGACCAACTTTAGTCAGGATAAGTGTACCCGCTGTTCCCCTTCAAAATGGCCAATTGCTGGCGCCCTTCCCGCTCCATATTTGGGAAGAGGCCGGGGCCTTCGCCTATAAATAGGACTAGCCACCCACGGGGTAGAGGCAGGTGGATCGAGATCGGAATCCTCATCAAGAAACCGGTAGCTAGAGCGGTAGAACACCACCTAGCAGTTCATAGCACCCGCCAGAACAGACCCTCATGAGGCTGTTCTCCCTTGTGTGTTCCTCATCAGCCCAGAGGCAATCCACCACCACGACACACTAGAGTAGGGTATTACACCACAATGGTGTCCTGGACGATATAAATCCGTGTCTCTTGTGTTGTTTTGTTTAGTAGTTTAGGTCCCAGCGATTCAGTGAAGTGCGAGACGGTGGAGGGTTGGATCTCCGCGGTTACCCCAGTGTTCGAACCTCAAGGGTCTGCAGGAACCCGAAATCCGACATTTGGCGCGCCAGGTAGGGGTGCGCCGGAATCTACCTTCTGCCACCTCGTGTTCCGTCGCATCTTCATCACCATGTCCGGCGACCAAGCGGGCAACCTAGATCCTTGGGCGGCGTGGCCCGCCCAGCTTGAGCCGCTTCGCCTCCAGGCGAACCCGTGCCCGAGCAGCTCGCGGTCCGCAGGGCGCTGCGGGCATGAGCGGCATGAACGAGCTTCGGCGGCTCTCACGCCCATGGCGGCGCGGTCGGCAGCAAGGCCTCCAATCACGCCCGCGACCACGCCACCGTACACCCACCAGGGCAGAGTGAACTTCGATGGCGCGCTCACGGTGGCCGAAGGCTGCTGCGATGCGAGCTGCTTGGAAGCGTCCATGACGTCTTCTTTGGAAGCGAGTGGCGAGCTCACGGGCTTCGCCGCCTCGAGGCTCACCCCTTACGCACCCAGCTTCCATCTCGGGCCAGGCGGCCCGCCTGCAGGGGCTCTGCGCGTGCCCGTGGGCTCCAAAGCTACTCCAACACCGGCGAAGCTGTCAGCACCGGGCCGGCGGCGGGGTTGCCCCTGCCCTCGGCCCGCGGAGAAGAAGGACTCAACGTAACCCACGGCCCAGGTGGACCGCCGCGCCACCACCCCACGGTGGGCGCATCAAGCAGAGCCGCATGGCACGCTGAGCACTATGGCGTGGCCTTGGGATAGCGGCGCCCGGAAGAATCGTTCCCCACATGATGGACCAAGGGCACCCGCAGAGGAGAACAAGGCTCGCTCCTCGGCCCGGTGGGGATGGCGCGAAGCTGAGCTCTTCCAGGAGCCTCGGGATTGTCCCCAGTCGCGCCCGAAGCGGCGATTATCGGTGCCGCTACTTCCTCAAGAGCAAGCATCGCTAATCATGGATCGCGGGAGGTGCAGGTCGCCCGCGGCGGCAGCTACCCGCTCCTGCGATCTCCCACCGCTCGGGAGGAGGCGCGAGAGCTGCGGGAGAGGGGCGAGATCCAACATCACCACCGCGGTGTTGAACAAAGCGTTCTCGGGAAGTAGGCCCTCTGCTGGGGAGGTGCCTCGGGGCCTGCCCATGGCGGAGGACCCGTGGTGCGTCGGGGAACCGGCGGCGACCGCTCTACCCCATCGGCGGCGTCCTGGTTTCGATCGTCGTTGATGGCACTAGAGTGTGGCGCAAAGGCGGGGCCCTCGTCTGGCGATATGAAGCAAGGCGGTACACATGAAGAAGGCCCGGTGCACGTGAAGCTCACCACCCGTGACACTCTCACGTAATAATGAGTGGGGCTGTACACGCCCGGAGTCTCGAGGTGCCGGCCTCGGGCCACTGAGGCTCCCTCCACGCCCTTGATGGCAGCACTTAGCTCAGCTGGTGAGAATCGTCCAAGACTAGACTAGGTGCGGATGGCGGCTTTTCTTCACTTTCTTCGCCTTTCCCTTTGGTTGTCGCTTTCCCCATTGGATTTAAGTTGGATTCAAATTTGAGATTTCGTGTGTGTTGGGAAGGGTGCTTAGTCTCGTTCGAGCAAATCTCTCGCGTTTGATTTACCACTCCGCCTCGGCTGCCTCCCCTCGCGAGCCCCTCGCGAAGCCAGACCAAACCTAGCTTCTGCGCAGCCCAACTGTCGCCCGCCGCGTCCTCTCCGGAGGTTTTACTGCAGATCCTCTACGGATTGATCGGAGACACTCGGGTCACGCAGCGTCCCCTACGCTATCTCGGGGCTCGTCTGAAACAAAGGAAATCAGCCAACCAACGCGTCGGCAGCCCAACCACTTGGCGGCGAGGCGTATGGTGATGTAACACACCGCTGTCTGATGAACACAAGTTTTACATGAGGGCTCCCCTCCCAAAATGCTCTCACGACCATCAGGCCCAAAACCTGAGTTCTATTCATGCGGGGTAATGGAGCAGGGACAATACATAATCGGTCGGATAAATCCCCAATGTGTCCTCGGGAGCACCTCCGAGCCGTTCTTTGGCGTTCTTTGGCCTCGCCCGTCACTGTCTGCGTGGCCGCCGGCAGCGTCGAGCCGTTCACCACGCCGCCCTCGCCGGCGACCACGATCACGCCATCGTTGTCCGGCCTTAAAAGGCCACAGCGAGGGCATCCACATTGTCTTCCACCCGGTCGCCCAGTCGCCCGGACGGCTGGGGAAGCTGAAGGCGATGGCTGCGTCAAAGTCAAAGTGGGGGTCCATGTTCCGGAGATGGCTGAAGACACGAGAAAAGGCGCGCCCAAGCAGCGCGCGGCTCCTCTCCTCCACCAATCTATTGGCCCTGACCAACCGCGCCTCCAGCCACGCCACCACATCGGTGAAGAACTGAAGGTTGCCGGCGTAGTTAACCGCGTGCGGCTCGCCAACAGCCGCCTCGCAGATGTTACCCAAGGCTGTGTTGGCCCTTTCCGGGCGTGGTGAGCATGGGGCCATGCTCATGCTCGAGATTCGCCCGGCCCGGCGTATCTCGTCCGCGTGCAGCGTATGACGGCCTTGGCCTCCTCCACCCGTTAGCGAAGAAGGAGCACCTCGGCACGAGAGGTGGTTGACTCCCCTGCGCCACCTCGAGGCGGCGAAGAACATCGGCCCGCGTCGCCTCCTCGGCTTGTCCCTCGGGGCAGCAGTCCTGCCTTCAGCCTCGGCCCTGATCAACCCCAACCTCTCCTCGAACTTCGCTCGGCGAGGTTCAAGCGCGCCATCGCCACTCGGCGTCCGACCTCCTCCGGGGCGGGCTTCCCGTCTGGCGACCTCATCCTCCGCCCGCGTCACCAAAGCGCTCCCTGCGTCTCAAGCGCTTTCGTACTTTCAGCCAGCGTTCGGCGGCTTCAGCGTCAATGCCTCCTCACGCTTCGGAGCTCCATTTGGAGTCGCGGAGGCCACCTTCATCGGCGCAAGGGCTGCCTCGCGCAACTCCACTTGCTCCTCCGATGAGTGACACCGGGCAGGAGTTCTGTGCCCGCTCCTCCGCCGCCTCTCGCCGCTGTTAGCTTCCGGGCCTCCTCAGCGGCGAGAACAGGCCTCCCAGAGAGCTGCCAGCAACATGCCTTGGCCTCCTCACCGTCAAGATCGCGCTGATGGCGGCGCAAGAGCGACAGCGCCCTCCAGCTCCACGCCTCTCTGCGGCGGTAGCGGGCCACCGGCCTCAAGGCAGCGTCTTCATCGTGAGCTCTTCACCAAGAAGGCTCACCGCGTCGGCCGCCCTTGAAGAAATCCTTGGCGAAGAAGCGCGGCGCTCCCAAGCCTTCGTGCCGTCTTCCACACCATCAACCGCCCCAAGCGGCGCAGAACCACGCGAATCAGCAATCCCCTCCGGGCAGGGCGGGGCTGGCACCCTCGCGTGACGGCAGACACGCCCAGCGCCGAAGCGGCACAGGCCAGCCCACCCCGGACAAAAGCGCGAGAGCGCCTCGTGTCGCCTTCCACGACCGGGCAAGAAGCCCGGCGAACTAGCTATGCCACGAGAAGGCTCGCGAAGAAGAATTCGTGAGGCGCGCAGGGCCTCGGCAACGCCTCGGGGCGGTTCGCCCCCCTGATCGCCCTCACCACAAGGGCTCCACTGCTCGGAGCACTCAAGGACGGGGGAGGGGGCGAAGCCGAGGGGGACGGCTCCTCACCCGTCTCCGTGAGTTCGGCAGGAAGGGGCCTGCAGGGCAAGGATCGATTACAAGCAGCGGAAGGATCGGGGAGGCTGGAAGGAGAAAGGCTTACTCATCGGTGGCGAAGTACTTCCCTACAGCAATGAGGCGACAAGGGTAATAATCACCCAGGGGCCGCCCTTCTCTTTCGGAGGCCTCGAAGTCCACGCAGGCGACAAGATTGAGCACGAGGGTCAGCCTGCGGCGAGGGAGAAGCATCAAAGGCGACTGCGTCAAGGCGTCCGCTGGCCGCGCTGTTGGTCGCCTCACCAAGAGAAGCAACAGGGGCCTCGGGGGGCTCATCCGCAGGCGCTGCGGGCAGCGGCCTACCACCCTCAGCCACGGCGGCATGAGCCTCAGGAGCTGCTCCCACATGAGCGTCGCCAGCGTGTCACCCAGGCGGGGTCCCTTGACCTCTGGCGGATCGTGCCTCCCTGCCCCGCCACTTGAGGAGGAGCCGCCTTGGCCCATTGCAAGGCGATCACCATCACTGGATTCTCATGAGGCCCACAGGAGGCCAGTGAAGCGCGGCCCCATTAAGTCAAAGACAGGCATCTGGTTCACAAAGTCGCCCCTATTACAGCGGAGGTACAGCAAAGGCCCCTCCATGCCGGATGCCGCCCGGGGTTAGGGTCACCGGTCGGGACCAGAGCACTGTCCTCGGCCTTGGCGTCCGGTCCTCTTTCGGAGCCTCATCTGATCATCGGGCCAGCTGGCGCACATCCGATGGGAGTGGCGTTGGAGAGGAAGCGATCTGGCATAGCAGGAACTCCTTCACCACCTTGGGCGCCCGTCCGCCAAGCTTTCTTAGGAACTTCGAAGCGGTGCGGAACGAAGGCAAACCGAGGGCCCGCGAGTGTCACTTGGCCCCAGCCTGAGTTGGGGACGGCAGGCGAAGATGGCTCCGTCAGCAGGGGGCTGGGCACCCCAACGTCCACGTACAACCACCGCTCACGAAACCCAGGCGAGGGCGGGGGAAGACTGAAGTCAATTCCGGAAGCCGCTGTGTCGGGCGCAGCGATGAAGCTCACGCAGCCCGAGCATTGAATGGGGTCGATGAGGCACAGAGAGAAGAATTGGCGCAGCAAGGCAACCGAAGGAATGATGCCCATCATTGCCTCACAAACGAATGCAAATACCGTGAGAAGGGTGATGGATTCAGGACCCAGATGCATCATATGGATCTGGTAATGGGAAAGCACGGCGTTGAAGAAATCTGAGAAGGGGGGAACCAGTCCTGTCCAAAGGGCGTCGGTAATCACCGGACCTCGGTGGGAATCACTGTCAGCGGAGAAGCGAGAGCCTTGAGCCGGGCCGTCGTCCTCCGCACTCATTGAAGATGGTGGCTAGGGCGGCGGACCTTGAACAGGCCCTCTCGGTTGACTATGACCCGGCCAATCGGCGGCGGGGGCCGCCATCGGACGGGCCAATGACGAAGCGGCGGCAGGTTTCTTCCCTTTTCCCTTCCTCGCCGGGGCCATGGCGGCAGGAAGGAGATGAGAAGGTTCAAGATCGAGTGGATGCAAGAGCTGGAGTTCGAGAGAAGGAAGGGCGGGGAGGCGCTCAAGCAGCGAAGGGAGCGGATGTGTACAGCAAGCGTGTCCGCCAAGCAAGGCCGCGAAATAAGGAGGCGTGGGGGAGCGATGTCGCCCACGTCCAATCAACCGCCACGCGGCGCCCAAGGCCGCGCATGGCTGTTAGGGCCCATGACGCTCGCACTTGCCCTTCGCCTCTCTGCTCGACCAAGTTGGTAGCGCGCCCGTGGGCCGGGGGCTCTTGTCGGCGTTACAGGAGCAGGGGTCCCCAGACTTGCACACTGCAGCGTGGCTCGGAGGAGGCCCAGCACGGCCCATCTTCATCAGCATAAGATCAAGACCCTCGCGAGGCCAAGCCTCATGAGGTGGGCGACAAGGAGCTTCCTCGGGCACGACCTCGTCGAGGCTGGCTCATGAGGAGGCGGAGAGTTCAAAGGCGAGGTACCTCGCGAGGTGCCCATGACACAAGTCATGATGACCAAGAGGCGCCGATCGGCGCCCGGCCGTCTGATGTCCTCCTTTCCTCTTTGGTGCAAAGGGAGCAAAGCGCGGCGAGAGCATCAAGCAAAGGCATCCGTTTGATTGCAACAAGACCAAGACCAGCCCAGCGGTGGAAGAATCATCGTGGAGCCCAAGCGAGGCGTCATCACGAGCCTTTGGCGGCGAGGACCAACTTTAGTCGAGGATAATTGTACCCGCTCTTCCCCTTCAAAATGGCCAATTGTTGGCGCCCTTCCCGCTCAATATTTGGGAAGAGGCCGGGGCCTTCGCCTATAAATGGGACTAGCCACCCACGAGGGTAGAGGCAGCTGGATCGAGATCGGAATCCTCATCAAGAAACCCAGTAGCTAGAGCGACTGAACACCACCTAGCGATTCATCGCACCCGCCAGAACAGAGACCCTCGCGAGGCTGTTCTCCCTTATGTGTTCCTCATCAGCCCAAGAGGCAATCCACCACACCACACCTTTGGAGTAAGGGTATTACACACCACAATGGTGGCCTGAACCAGTATAAATCCCGTGTCTCTTGTGCTGTTTTGTTTAGTAGTTTAGGTCCCAGCGATTCTGCGAAGTGCGAGACGGTGGAGGGTTGGATCTCCGTGCGCACCCCAGTGTTCGTACCTCAAGGGTCTGCCGGAACCCGAAATCCGACAGTAGCCCCTGAGACTCGGGTTGTCATCCCTGAGGAAGCAAACGGAGGATCGAAAATGATCGCTTGAGGACTAACCTGATAAACTTTGAACACAGGCTGCTTCCCCCGTGGCCACTTCCCGGACTATGGAAATTGCCAAGCTGCAGCAGAAGATTGATGCGGCAGGGGATGATCTTGCATTAATCAATATGCGTCTTGACGAGTTGCAAGGTATGCATTCAGTGCAATCCCCAAACAATTATGTGGTATAAGCATGACGCTAAAATCTGTATGCTGGAGTATGCATGGCTGCAGATGGTGCTGCCGCCGTTGAAGTTCTTCGAGCGGAGCTGGTCCAGGCCAAGGAGCAGGCCCGGCGTAGTAATGCTGCTGCCAAAAAGGCATCGGCCGAGCTTAAAGCCGAACAAGCTGCGCGGCGCCAGGGCAAGGAGAAGATATCCATGGTGGCGCTTGAACTGGAAAATGCCACTGGCCGCTGTGAATTTCTGGAGAAGGAGAATAAAGCCTTAATGGTTGAACTGGACAAGGCCTTACAAGAGGCGAGGGAAGCCTTGATCGGAACCCAGGCGATCCGTGAGGAGGTTCGGCATGCTAGGGAGATTGCTTGGTACGGAAAGCCATTTCTGCTGCAAACTAAGTTCGGTGACCCAAACTATGCTCAGCTTAACCAAGTGTGGAGTTCTCCGGACGAGTTCTTGGACTTGCCGAAGATTTCTTCCGATGTGGCGCAATATTACCAAGTGCGAGATGGGTATGCAATGGAGAAGCTTTTTTGGTCGCAGTTTGGCGCATCAAAGCGCCCTCTGTTGCTCAATGAACAGCTGTCCGAATGGGCCGAACTTCATAGGATATTCGACACTGCCATGAAGAACGTCATAATCCGGTTGTGGCCAACCGAGCCTGTTAGCTATTACGGTTTGGTGCAAAGGCTTGTTGACATGGTGCCGCATATCGACGCTGTGAAGCGGTCAACGTGCATTGAGGGTGCACGGATGGCTTTTTCCCGAGTCAAGACATTCTGGGGGAAGATGAAGGCCATCAATGTTGCGGCAAAGAGTCCACCCAAAGGCAAGGACCGTCTGGAACCGGCGCATTATTTTGAAGACGTCCTAGAGGCCGCCCGCTTTATAGAGGGTCAGTGCTCGAAAGACATAATGTTCGAGTGAGGTGTGTGAGAATTGTAAAAGAAAATTTGCTAGTTAATCTATTTTTTTGTTTTGCTCGAAAGCTTGAATTCCTCCTGTGCGGCCGTTTTAATATAATCTAAAAGTTTTCTAGTCGTCGGCTTCAGCCCCCTCGTAGGAAGTACGGGGGTGTTCAGAAAAGCATTTAATCACTCTTTATCCAACGTCTTGGTCCATGAAGGAGGTGGTAATGCAGCGAACCGAACAATCGGACTATAAAGGCGTTAACACTTTCACTTAGCCATAGGAGTTTTATGGTGGGACTACGACATAGCCCCTGGTATGTATGCGGCGTATGGTGCCTTACATATTTGATCTAAAAAAGATCCCTCGTGTGACACGGAGAATCGCAAAAGATTCGACTAAGTCATCAAGTGGTTGACCAGCTCTCGCCGCATCATGACAGTCAGTTTTCAGCTTTCTCTACCGAGGTACTTAACCAGATGAACCGGAAGCACAATCGCAGTAGTTCTCCCTTTACTACCCTAGCCAATAGAAAGGAACATAGGGTAGCAAGCACAGGAGCCGGGCAACACAACTATTGACCCAAGACAATGATTCGGAGCAGATGCATATAAGGCCAAACTTGCGACGCCGAAGTATGCTATAGAGCTGTTCGGACTTTTACTGACAACTCATTTGTTCCCACACCGAGCCCCTGGTGGGTTATGCCAAGGTATTTTTGTGAAACAACCATGGGAGCCGTATTCAGTGGCGAGACAACACAAATGATTAGTTCGGATACTGTTTACTGGGAACTGAGCGATATGCCAATGATTACTTATGATATATATAAAAGCCATCCTCCCAGCTATTTGACATGCTCGGGGTCGGAGGCGGAGGAACAGGCATAGTACAGGCTCAAAAAATAGAGAGTGCGGTCTACAAAAAGTTACTTTGGACCTCCTGTCGCACGTCTGTGCCGCCAGTCCTCGGCAGGGGGAATCTTTGATGGAAATAGCCCCTTAGGTGAGCATACGGATCCGGACTCCGATAGAGCCAGTTTTCAGATGCTTATCCTGTTCGTCACCTGTTTTTAAAGGATAGTGAAGGAAGAAATAAAAAGAAAATAGATAAAAATATTCTTTGGAATGCTTGCGAGGCTTGTACGTGATACACTTCCGCCAATGCCCCCGGTATCTTGAGTGCGTAATGATGATGCGCGGTAAAAAATTTGCAGGTGTGCGGATTGGGCGGCGGAAGCCGGACTGCTATTTTCTCTTCGGGAGTGGTTGAACCTCGGGCGGAAATTGATTCTGACCCCCGGTACTTCGTTGGTGAACCTCTCCGTCATCCCTGTCGCCAGGCGGCTTTCTCCCCTTGTGTTCGGCGTTGAGCTTGCCGGCTTGTTTAAAGACCTAGCAGTTTCTGTTAGTATGATTAGCTGGTTTATTGGGGTGGCCGTGAATCTGGCAGGGTTGGTCCAATATCCTATCTAGGTTGGATGGTTCATCTCGTTTCGCCTTGAATGGCTTCTTCCTTTGGCCGGGCTTGGGATTGCTGAATCTGGCATTGACCGTTGTGTCACGTGATCTTTCATTATCATTGTGACTATTGTATTTGATTCGTCGTGGTTTGCCGTTGCCGTCTCAGATTTCGGAAGTACCTGGGTCGCTGGTGATGTTGCTTCTACGAGCAACCCAGCTGTCTTCTCCCGTGCAAAAGCGGGTCATCACAGCATTTAGGGCTGTCATGGATTTAGGTCCTTCTTGGCCGAGGTGACGTGCAACCATTCGTCCCGGACACTGTGCCTGAAAGCCGCAAGGGCTTCCACGTCCGGACAGTCGACAATTTGGTTCTTTTTGACTAAGAACCGAGTCCAGAGCTTCCTGGCTGACTCTCCGGGCTGCTGGACAATGTGACTTAGGTCATCGACATCCGACGATCGGACATATGTTCCTCGGAAGTTATCGAGGAAAGCCTATAGAATTTTCAGGCAGGCTGTTTAACCAGTGCCGAGCTGGCCCTTTTAGTTTTAGTGGGGGGTATTTTGTGGCGTGCAGGTCATCCCCACGAGACATATGGATGTGGAGGATGAAATCTTCTATCCATACCGCGGGATCAGTTTTCCCGTCGTATGATTCAATATTGACGGGTTTGAATCCTTCGCGGAATTCATGATCCATTACTTCATCAGTGAAGCAAAGCGGGTGTGCGGCGCCTCTATGTTGGGCCACACTGCTACGTAACTTAGAAGGAGTCCGATTGCGGTTTTCGGCTCGGGAGTGGCAAGGTTTGATACGTCCGAATAGGTAGCCATCGTCGTGTGTCGAAGCATGCTTTCGTGATCCGGAGATCGGTCTTGCGTATCCTGCTCCATTGTCCGAGTCCTTCTGCAGGTCGTCTGGGTAATCGTGACCTGCGTTGTTCTTGCCTTTACGGCGAGGTGGGGCGGTCTGGTGTTCAGCTTGAGTTGCCTCTTTATCCGGACGGAGTTTTCGGTGACCTGCCGCATTGTGTGACGATGGTATGAGCTCCAACGCCCCGTCATCGGACCGGTATAGCAATTTGTGCTTTGGGTAGCTTTTGGATACGCCACTAAGGCCGTATTCTTCGGCGACAAGGACTTCGGTCCATCTGTCGTTGAGTAGGTCTTGGTCAGCTTGAAGCTACTGCTGCTTCTTTTTCAGGCTCATTGCCGTAGCTATCAGCCTGCGCTTGAAGCGCTCCTGCTCGAGGGGCTCTTCGGGTACGATGAAGTCTTCGTCGCCGAGGCTTACCTCATCTTTGGAGAGCGGAAGGTAGTTGTCGTCCCCCAAACCGTCGCTGGGCAGGGCCTGTTCATCAGGGCTGGCTTGCCCGTTTTCCTATTCCTCGTGTTCGGATATTGCTCCCACAGGGTCTTCATTGCTTTCGGCGTCGTCTGGAGTACTATTTTCTTCAATGCCATCATTGCTACGGCGTGACTGGGGGCGGTGTTTGGGGCGCCGGAACTTAGACTGTGTCTCAGGAGTTTTAACTGGATCTCCCTTGTCATTGCCGCGAGGCTTTTGAAGTGTATCGATCATGTACACGTCTTGGCCTTGCTCCTTATCGGCATCGTCGTCTATACTGTCAATGTATTCGGAGCCAGAAGCGGGCATGTCGGTTAAGTCCTTGACGGGCGGGTGGGAAGCGAAACTCCCCATCATCAGCCTCTAGCTCGAACCGAACATAGTTCGGCTGTGAGTCCTTCTCTGAGGAAAAGTTCTTTAAAGAGTTCAGCACATCGCCCAAAGGTGAGTGGTGAAAAACGTCTGCGGTGCTGAATTCAAAGATCAATAACCGATCTAGCTCGGTGTCCGCAGGCGTACATGGTCCGGAACTTATAGACGAAGACGAGTCCGAAGTTCCATTGACGCAAATATTGCAGGGTATCGAGTACGTGTGCGGCTCCAACTCCGCAGACTCTGTGGCTTCGGACGGTGCAATCTGCTCCGGACCTACGGCCGTAGCAGTTACAGGAACCATCTCCTCAATCTGGTCTGATGACAGATTTAAGTCATGTTCAACAGAGCGAGGGGGAGCGATCGCCACGGTCTCGAATCCATTCAAGATCAATGAACCTTTTGTCGACGGCACAGTGGAACTCTCAATGAAAGCACCAATGTCGGTGTCAAAATCGGCGGATCTCGGGTAGGGGGTCCCGAACTGTGCGTCTAGGATCGATGGTAACAGGAGACGGGGGACACGATGTTTACCCAGGTTCAGGCCCTCTCTATGGAGGTAATACCCTACTTCCTGCTTGATTGATCTTGATGAATATGAGTATTACAAGAGTTGGTCTACCATGAGATCATAATGTGTAAACCCTAGAAGCCTAGCCTGTATGACTATGGTAATGAGTGTATCCTTTCCGGACTACGCCCCTCGGTTTATATAGGCACCGGAGGGATCTAGGGTTACATAGAGTCGGTTACATAAGAAGGAATCTTCATAGTTGGCCGCCAAGCTTGCCTTCCACGCCAAGGAGAGTCCAATTCGTGCACGTGTACGGTCTTCGGCCTTCATGTCTTCACAGCCCATCATTCCGGCCCATGGATAATAGGCCGGACGCTCGAGGACCCCTTAGTCCATGTCGGATCATGGGTTCCGGCAAAACCCTCAAGGTTCGAACAACTGGGGTCTTGTGATTTCCTCCCTCTTGATCTCGCCCTAGCTCGCTAAGATCTCATGAGACGAACTCGGCAGAACTCACAACACAAAGACACAAGATTTATATTGGTTTGGGCCACCGTTGTCGTGTAATACCCTACTCCAGTGTGGTGGTGGTGGATTGCCTCTTGGGCTGATGATGAATTGTACAAGGGAAAGAACAGCCTCCTAAGGTTGAGGTGTTCTTGTGCTCTGCGAGCTTGTGGATGTGAGGATGGGAGCTGGAAATGATCCCCCTACTGTGGTGGCTAGTTCTACTTATATAGGCCCTGGTCCTCTCCCCAAATATTGAGCAGGAAGGGAGCCAACAACAGCCCATTTGAAAGGGAACAACTAGTACAGCTTATCCTGACAAAAGCGGTCTTCGCCTGCGAAAGGCTCTGGTGATGACGCCGTCTTGGGCTCCATGGTGACCTCCGTCCTGCCGTCCTACTGGTCTTGGTCTCGTTGCACTGATATGGAAACCTTTGCTTGATGCCTCGATACTCCGCGCCTGCGCTTGCCCCCTTAACACCAAAGAGGAAACAAGGACGCTGCATGGGCTGGCGCCCGCCTGGCGCCCATCTGATCTTGATCGTCATGGCTAACGTCATGAGAGCCTCGCGAGGTTTGCCCTGCCTTGATTTCTCCGCTCCTCGCGAGGCAGCCTGGTGAGGCCGCTCCTGAGCAGGTTTTGCGTCATCCGCCTCGCGAGGGTCTTGAATGCCTAGTCGTTGAAGATGGGCCGTGCAGGCCTACTAGCACAGCCACGCCGTGGGCCGCAGGCAGGCAAGTCTAGGGACCCCCATTCCCAGAACGCTGACAGTAGCCCCCGGGCCCAAGGCCCGCTCGGGCTTGGCTTCAAGGCGAAGCCAGAGGTCAAGCGTGGAGCGCCGCGGGCCCCAAAAGTCTGCGGCCTTGGTCGACGTGTGGTGGTGGATTGGACATGAGCGTCTCCGCTTCCCCATGCTGCCTCGGCAACTGCTCGACTTGACAAGAGACTGGCGCGGATAGCGCTTGCCTTCATTGTTCCCTTTCGCCTTGCCTTAGATCCCCTATCTCGCTACTCGCTACCAATACCTCCAGATCTGCTCCAATCTTGCTCCGCATCTGCGACCAATGCCGCCACGCAAGGTCAAGTCCTCCGCCTCGCCGGCTTGGTACGAGCCAGCTCTTGAAGCCCCAAACGTCACGGAGAAGAGCCTAGCCGCCACGCGCTTGCTGGCTGCGTGCGAGAGCAACGAGGGGGGAAGACGGAGTGTCACATCCCTAGTTCTAAACTGACCTATGCTAGCTTCCATGTGAGCATCATGTTTAAATTCAAATGAAATTTGAATTGAGGAGTTTTCAAGAGCCTCAGAAAACCTCTAAAAATAACCAACATTTAAATCTCATCAAATGAGTCCAAGAAAATGTTCCTGTTATTCTGTAGAAATATTGGCATGAGGTAAAATGCAAACCAATATTTTTGGAGTGGTGAAACATTTTATTTTGGGCCTTTGAATTAATTCAATAACTATTTGCATTGGATATATATTTTATATATAATTAATATATGTCCAATAATTACAGGACATTTTATGTGGTTTGGTATACTTTAGTTCTAGCCACATAATTATCTTCAGGATTTTATAAAATGGTTTAGTATTTTTACTAAACCAAAACAAAACAGAACAAAATAGAAAAACTGAAACAAAAGAAATATGAAAAGGAGAAAGGAACTAACTGACCCGACTTACAGCACGACCACTGGCCGGTACTATGGTGAGGCCTGGCCCGACCCACCACCGCCACCTCCCGTGTCGTCTTCCTCCTTACGCCAGAGGACAACCAGGTGTGTGGCGGCGCCCGGCCTGCCACAGCCACCTCCTGCTTCCCGGCCCCTCCTCTGGCGGCACGACAGCGCCCGTGTTCCCTCGCTCCTCTCCCTTACTCGCTGCACCCTCTCCCCTCCCCTGTCTATCTCCCTTGAGCTCATCCGAGCGCATCCGTCACCGCCGACCAGCGCTCGCGCGGCCGCAGCCATCCCCACGCCTCTCCGACACGTCCTCGAGCTCCGCCGTTCCGCCCTCGTCCTCCTCGTCGTCTCACGTGACCAGAAGAGCCCCGGAGCGCCGTCCCCGATGTCTTCTTCCTCCTCGGGCCACCGAGATCGCCGGCGACCTCCCATCGTCACCAGCTCCTCCCCGAGCACGCCGAGGCCACCTCCCTTTTCGCCCGTGAGCCCCTCTTCCTCTCCCCTCTTCTCCCTAGCTCGCGCTCGTCCCCTAGTCTCGTTCCCCACCGCGGCCGAGAACTTCTCGCCGCTGGCCATGGGTAGTCGTGTCCACAGCCACCGCAGCTCGTTCTCGAGCCCACCATCGTGCTCAGCACGATCTCATGAGCCCGTAGACACCCACAGCGCCTCCTCCAGTGCTCTATAGCGCCACCCCAAGATTGCCCGAGCTGCTGCCGCCGCCAAACCTCGTCGTCGGCCACTTTTCCGGCCACCCCAGCACCTACCACCGCCACCACTACATGCGCGCCACTGCGAGCGTTCGAACGCAACAAAACACGGCCGAAACGATGCCATGAGGCTCGTTTCAAAACCCTCCGCGTCTGGACTCGCCGGCGGCTAAACACCGGCGACCGCTGACCCGTTGACCGGCGTGGGTTGACCCCACTGCCCGGTTTGACTTCCCCCTCTCTCTCACTGACTTGCGGGCCCCTTGAACTAATTACTCTAGTTAGCACTAGCTAACTAGTTGGAGTTAATTACTACGGTCAGCGACTAGTGGGCCTGCCAGTTAGTTAGGGCTAACTAACTTAGTTGGTGGCCAGGTTTGACCTGGACCCGGCTTCATTGACCTGCTGACATCACGGTGGCGTCACCTGACGCCAATAAAGCATTTTCTGGATTTAAGTATATCCAGGAAATTCCAGAAAATGTCCTAAACTTCTAAAATTCATAGTAATTCAACCGTAGCTCCAAATGAAATAATTTATATATGAAAAATGATCAGAAAAATCCAATCTATCCATATGTACCACTTTCATGCATGTTAGATCAACTTATACCTGCTGATCAGGTCAAATCAATTAAATGGCATTTGAATTTCACATATGGAGTTTGAATTTGAACCCTTGGTTCAAACCAACTTCATTTAATATGGTTGCTAGTTGAGTAGGAGTTGTTTGAGCCCTGTTGTGCCTACTCATTCTTGCTTGTTTGTCATGCACCTGCTCTTTGCTTAGAGTTGAGTGCAGTGCGATTCATCGGGGATGAATCGGAGGTGTGTGAACTTGTCCTACTATGTGTGAGCTAAGTGTGTGAACACGATTTGGTAAAGGTAGCGGTGAGAGGCCATGTAGGAGTACATGGTGGGTTGTATCATTGCAGCCGTCCTCGGGGCTGAGTTACGTGTTTGTGATCCATGAAAGCAGTTACTACCATGCATTGGGCCCGAAACCAATGGTCCCTCTCGGCTTCTTAACCACCCTTGTTCTCTGTCCGGGGAGTTGCAACTAGTTTACGGTGTTTGTAGGATATGTGTTGGAGGCCGTGCGTGGCGCTGACCCTAGGGGTGAGCTATGATGCGGTAGATACACCGTGGCCGGTGTACCGAATGCCCGTTTGGTATCTCGGGAACCTGCACACATCATTCGGGCCGTTAGTGGAAACCTCGGCCGGACTCCTGAGACGGAACCGAATAGGCGATAAACACGGACTAGGGACTTGAGTGTTTAGGTAGGCCGTGGCCGACACCCACGTTGGGCTTCCGGCTTGAAGGTTGTCGAGTCGTGTCGTGTAAGCGACGGTAAGTGGTGAGCGTGTGTGAAGAAGTATACACCTGCAGGGTTAATATGATCTATTGAATAGCCGTGTCCACGGAAAAGGACTTCTGGGTTGCCTATAACGGTTCATAGACAAGTTAAAGTGGATACTCTAAAATGCGCCAAGATAAGCGTGAGTGCTATGGATGGCATTCTCGTAGGGAGGCGGAGGCGGATCCATAGTGGTGTATTGATATGGTGAATATGTGGACTCGTGTGCGCCACCTCAAAAGAGTTACTTGCGATCGTAGTTTAGGATAGCCACCGAGTCAAAGGCTGGCTTCTTTGCGGTCAAACCCCACCACCCCTTTGTTGATCTTGATGCATATGTAGTTAGTTACGATGTAAGTCTTCTTTGAGTACATTGTACTCACGTTTGCTTATTTTATGTTTTTGCGAGAGAGGCGTCGGTCTCGCTAGTAGTTCCACTTGGACTTGACGTTTAGCTTGTTACCTCATTTCACGATCTTGTGCCCTCGGCGAGATCTGGTAGATGGTCAGGCTTCTCAGCCTTTTTCATTTGTAGATGTCTGTACTCAGACATGTTAAGCTTCCGCTTGTGCTTTGACTTGTATGCTCTGAGTATTGGGTCATGAGACCCATGTTTGTAATATCTCGCTCCTCGGAGCCTAATGAATAAATATTTGAGTCGTAGAGTTATGTTGTGATGCCATGTTGTACTTACACATATTGAGCATATTGTGTGTATGTTTGAAATGCTTGGTATGTGTGGGATCCGACAATCTAGTTGTTTATCCTTGGCAGCCTCTCATATGGGGAAATGTAGTCTAGTGCTTCTGGCGATAGTAGTCCGCTATGACCAGTTCACCGGAGTCCTGCTAGCCCAACACTACCGCTTTGGACACTTGGTAGCTTTGCATGTGTTTCACTCCGTTCACTGTCTGTCCCTTCGGGAAATGTCACGCGGTGACATCCAGTCTGCCTAGCCTGCTCTGACCCGGGTTACCGGAGTCCTGTAGCCCAGTGCTACAGCCCGGAGTTCATACGTTGATGACCGACATGCTCGATGTGATTCATGTATGCCTGTCCCCATGGGTTAGTGCCGCTTTGGGTTCACGACTAGCCATGTCGGCCCGGGTTCTCTGTCATATGGATGCTAGCGACACTATCATATACGTGAGCCAAAAAGCGCAAATGGTCCCAGGCCATGGTAAGGCGACACCCGTGGGAATACCGTGCGTGAGGCCGCAAAGTAATATGAGGTGTTACCGGCTAGATCGATGTGACTTGGAATCGGGGTCCTGACACGGAGCTCCGGCTTGTCTCCTACGTGCCGGAGCCTGAGGGAAGCACGTTTTTCCCCTTCTTCACGAGCAGCATCACTGCCGGGTTGGTTCCCCCCTTTTCTGATTTCTTTTTGAGGTCCTCGGCCACTTCGGGCTGCAGGCGCTGCATCTCCATCCCAACTCTATCCTCCTCTTGTCCATCTTCGCCTACTATTGCGAGGCGTATCTGGGCGTGATGCCGTCCGTGGCTCTTATGTGCCACGTCTCCGGGTGTGCTAATTTCATCGCATCCGGCAAGGCCAACTCGATCTCGAACGCCCGGAAGAGGGTTGACAACATCTGGGCCAAATGGGTCATGATGGACGCCAAGTGCATCCACCCGCGCTTGGCATTGCCGACGGAGGCACCCCAGTGTAACAAGGGGTGGCCTTGTGCAGAGCTCACTGACGAGCGGGCGTCATCGGTGTTGTCGCAGATGCAGACCGACCTGAAGTCGCGCAACGCGAAGGCGGCGAAGGTCATAGGGGCCATGCTCCTGAGGGAATTCCTGACGTTCGCATCGCCCCGCTCCAGGCGCGTGCGCGCCCCTTGTGGAGGCTTGGAGACGAAGAAGACAAGATCTGCCTGGGGCCGGGGGCCCTGCCTAACGATGAGCTGACTGCTGTCCTGCGCCTCCTGGTTGGGGACAACCAGGAGTACCCGCCGAGCGCCTTCACTCCTTTGGTCCATCGCAAGGACTGGGAGCCAATCATGGTCTCCAGGCCGACTTTCGATGCGCGCGGGCTGGTGCCGCCCACGCCCTCTGGAGATCCTGCGGCGCCGAAGCCGGTGGAGCTGTCTTTTGACGAGTCCCACGGGAGGGAGGAAGAGAAGGTGGAATCGAAGGCGACCCCCAAGGAAATGGGGGAGACCTCTCCCTTGAGAAAGGCCGAGATCCTCCGCGCCTTTCCTGACGACGCCGAGGTCGATGCCCGCCAGGAGGAGGGAGAACCGCCCGTCATCCCGACAAGGAGCAGGTCGTCACTGATCTCCCGGGATGCTGCCTCCGCCTTGACACCACCCGGAGCCGCCTCCAGTCCTTCTGTTGCGCCGTCTTCTGCTCCTGGAGCCCGTGCGCCTACTCCTCAGGCGCTGACGCTTTCAGGTTTCAGGCTCCCCAAGCGGAAGGTGGACTATGTCGCGGTGGATCAGTAAGTGTTTCGAGCTTTGCCTTGCTTCTGCTTATACTTGATATTTCCTGACGTTCACTCTTGGTTGATCAGGCTGATGCCTTCGGCGAAGAAACGGAAGGAGGACACGGCGGCCGCGCCCCCCTCAGTGGAGAAAGGAGTGGCAGCACTCGCACCTCCCCGGCTGGTCGCCCTCACGAGGCCAAGGGAGACATCATCGGGAGGAGTTAGCCCCCATAGCCCCGCTAGCTTCAGAAGTGCCGGCACCTGGCTCGGCTGATGAGGTCTCAATGGCTCTGGAGCCCTTGATCTCCCATGCCCAGGTACGACGTCGCCCACTCCTTGTGCCGCGCTCCTGGCCCCAGGTTCTTTCGCTTCCTCTGTCGTCTTGGAGCGCGCCCTTTCGGAGATGGACCAGTTGCGGGAAGATCTCCTTAGCGCGGACCCGCGTCTAGTGGCGGGCGCTTGGAGATGGCCTTAGGCTGGCTTCACTCTGACTCGGCAGTTCGAGCGTCGCTGAGCCAGGCTATGGCGGCCTCCGAGAAGGAGAAGTAGGCCACCGCCAGCACTGCGGCCGATCGCGAGGCGGCGCTGAAGGACGCCGAGGCCGCCCGCGATTGCTGCCGAAAGCTGGAGGGCGAGCTGGAGAGCCTGCACGACGAGCGGGAAAAAGAAGCACGTGACCGCAAAGCGAAGGAGGAGGAGATGAAGGCTCGGGAGGATGCCATCAAGGGCGGCGATGCCGAGCTGGGGGAGCTGACGAAGGCGCAGGCCGCGGAGCACAGCCGACTGGAGGAGCTGGAGCATAAGGCGAAGCCGAGGGAGGCCAAGCTCGACGCCAAGGCGAGGGTCCTGGACGAGACCGCGTGGCCTTTTCGCTTCTTGAGAAGAGGTCCAGCGTGGTGCTGAACTCACTGTACGAGAAGGGCCTGGAGAAGCCGCTGACCACCGACGAGGATGGCCCTGCTCAGCTGCTTCCCCACTTGGTGAAGGCGCTTGAGGAAGTCGTGGAGGGCATCGGTCCCATGGCTGAGGCTGAGGCTCGTGTCCTTTCTTCAGCTGTGCTGCCGCGTGTCTTCAGCCATCTGTACCTTCGCGACCCCAATGCTCGTCTCGACAAGCTGCTGGAGCATGTAGCTGATGAACATTGTGCAGCCGCCGCCGCATCCGTGAAAGGTCAGGTGGAGGCCCTGCTGAAGAAGTTCTGCGGCTTCGTCCTCGCACCCTCGACCGGCGATGCCACTGATCCTGCAGCTGGCGGTGCAGGTGAAGGCAACGCTACCAAGGGAGGAGCACCCTCACAGGTAGGCGATGGCGGTGTCCAGGGGTGACCTGCGGCTGCTTTCCTGTTTCATTTCTGCAATACGCATCAGGCCTCATGGAGGTTTTAAAACTTTCATCTAATATTATGAGGACAATATGTCTTGTAATATTTGCTTCGAGATTTTGCGATTTTCTTCCTATTTGCTTTGTGTTCTGCGTCGACAGAGCCCGGCCCCACGCATACCTCAACCGTCGTTGGGCCGACCAGAGACCAGGACGGACCAAGGAGTGAGGGCTACGTGACCAGTTAGGCTCCTGATTCGCGATGCTGAGGAGTCCCCCTTGACACACAAACAGCTTATAGGGAGAGTAAGCGAGGATAGGTTAATTTCCTACATCGGCAGAGCCCGGCCCCGCGCATACCTCAACCGCCGTTGGGCCGACCGGAGACCAGGAAAGACCAAGGAGTGAGGGGCTACGTGACCAGTTAGGCTCCTGAGTCACGATGCTCAGGACTCCCCCTTGACGTGCAAACAATCCTTATACCTTTGCCCTCGCCGAGGCTCGGCTCGGGAGGGGTGTGCGATGACCAGGTCCGAGAGACCTGGTTGGGTGGTGTGCGCTTGGGCGTGACCCGAGCGCAGCCCCCGTGTCCAGCCCCCTCACGCGGCTCTCCCGAGGGGAGGTGTTGCGGTGAGGCCGGGCGTTGAGCTCTGGGATCCCTGAGGTTGGTATGACCGTGAAGCCGTCCTCAATTGTTTATCACTAGCATGGAGCATAGTGCTTCCGCTTTTGCACGGGCATAGCCGCTCCTCGGCAGTGTCGACGGCCAGTGCGGAGCATGGTGCTTCCACTTGTGCGTGGGAGGGGGGCTCCCTCTAAGGAGAGCCCCCGGGGCATGCTCTGACCCATACGACACGTGACTTGCACGGCAGGGCTAGACGAGGTGTATCTGGGCACTCATGAGCCAGCGCGGGACTCACGAGGCCCTACCTCAAGACGGGTTGCGCCTGGTCTTGGGTCTTTCATAGATGTGTGTTCCTGCGAGATGGTTAGGTATAAGTGCTCTACGTCTTTAGGTCCCGGCCCTCGAGCGAGCTCAGCCATCGCTGGTATGCCAGGTCGTGATGCCGTGGTCAAGGCTAGGGGGTGACGGCTGGAGAGCTAGTAAGAGCTCCTGAGTCGCGATGCTCAGGAGCCCCCCTTTTAACGCGCAAGCGAATTGCATGAGAGAGGGGTGGACTCGTGGCAGGTGGCAATCCAGCTGGTGATAAACACAGGTAGATTACCCATGAAAGGTAGATCAGCTTGGGTAAATGCAGCAAGATACATGCCACTGGGTCGGGCCCGAGCGGCTTGGGGATGATGCAGCCCGAGGGGCACCCCTAACAGGGTAAGCTAAAGACATAAAAAGGGATACATGCCGCAGGGACGGACCCACGCGGCCTGGGAATGATGCAGCCCGAGGGGCGCTCCCAACTGAATGAACTTGGAAAATGTCACCTGGTTCTGTTGATGAAGGGTTGTCGGGGCAGCTGAAGGTACGCGGTGAAGGGATTGCTCCTCACGAGCCACCGGGGCCCTGAGCCTCGGGAGGCTCTGGGGGCTCAGGTGGTTCCCTGAGGACCGTCTCCATCTCTGCCAGGATGGCGTGGTGCCTGGTCTCCTGAGCCGCCAGGACATGCTGCAGGTTGCGTTGATAGGCTAACGACACGCTCGGCAGGCTAAAAGGCATGAGAACGTAGCTGTGTGGGGGACCCTCGCAATGGCCCACACGCGAAGGCCAGAAAAGCTCCTGAGAAGCGGCCCTGTTGAGCCCTGGGACGTCGATGCAGACACGCAGCCTGGCATCCTCGCCTGGATGGGGAGCTGCGCCTTGTGGAGCGGTGCCCGCGCATGGCCTGCGTCTTGCAGTTCCTGAGTGGTCTTGGTGATGAATTCCTGAGCGATGGGCGCTCCTCGCCCTGTGTCCTCCTGAGGGAAACGTGCCTTGAAGCACGCCTCCAAGTGGTGCCCGAGCGCCTGCCTCATGATGTTGGCAAGGTCTGAGGCCCTCCAGAAGAGAGCCCCTGAGCCCTTCCCGAGGAGGGCGCTACGCGCGCCTTCCTATGTGACAGAGGGGGCGCCCCCGGAGCGGGCGCTAATCCTGACGAGGTTCTAGCTACGATGCCACCCTCCTCAGGTCTGGCACGGCGCAACTGCTTCTTCTTCTTGGGGATGGCCTCCGGAGGGCCCTCGCCCTGGCTGTCGGGGTCGTCGATTGCTGTAGCTTGAAAGGCACGCTCGAGGGAGCACACTGCGTCTCTTTCTTCGCATTGGACCGTGATGATTCCGCCGCTTCCCGGCATCTTGAGGACGTTGTAGCCGTGGTGTGCCACCGCCATGAACTTGGCCAGGGCTGGATACCCAAGGATGGCGTGGTAAGGCAGAGGATGTGCACGACGTCGAAGTCGATGAGCTCGGTGCAGTAATTCTTGTGTTCTCCAAAGGTTACAGGAAGGCGTACCTGCCCTATCGGTATGGTGGAACCGTCGGACACTCCTGCATGAAGCTAGTCATATGGCACTTGGAGGTTGTCGAACGTGTCGACGGACAGGATGTTGAGCCCTGCGCCGCCGTTGATGAGGGTCTTGGTAACTTGCACGTTGCTGATGACTAGGGAGCAGAGCATCGGGAGGGCGCCAGCGGTGGCTGCGCACTTGAGATGATCTGCCGAGTTAAAGGTGATGGTGCACTGGGACCACCTAAGCGGGTGCGTGGGTTCAAGCTTGGGGAGGACTGCATTCACTTCACGAGCAAACTATTTGAAGATGCGCTGCGAGGCTGGGGCCTGAGCTCCGCCCAAGATGCAGGCCATAGCGCGCGGCTCCTGGAAGTCCCCAGCCCCCTCGTCCGGATGGTGGTCGTCATTCCTTCTTGGTGGTGGCGATAGCGGGGGAAGACCGGCGTTGCCCTGAGGATGATCCTCGCGAGGCTGGTCCCTCCAGGCGCCCTTGCGAGGATGATCCTGCCAGCGGTCCTCACGAGGCCGGTCGCGCCACTCCTGGCGCGGGCCACGGTCTTCCCAGCACCGCCTCCACGTCCTCCTCCCCGGCCATAGCCCGGTCTCTGCGCTCGGGGCGCCGACCGAAGCGTCCTTCGCGAATGGCTCTGAGCTCTTGACAGTCGCTGGTGTTGTGGGTATTCAGGTTGTGGAAGGTGCAGAACGGTCGGCTGCTCTTGGATGACTCGGGCTGGTCTCTGCCTCGCTTGGTGTCCAGCTCTGCTGCGAGCACGACTGCTCCCTTGCGCTTCACGTCCTTGGCCTTGGCTTTCTTCTCCTCCGGGTCCACAGCCGGTAGCTCGAGGAGGGAGAGGCGCCCTTCCTCAGCTCTTGCGCACTTGGTCGCCATGTTGAACAGCTCCTGAGATGTGCATAGCTCCTCGTGGATAGCGAGCTCTTCCTTCATCTTGACGTCGCAGACGCCATCAGAGAATGCGGAGATCATGGCTTCGTCCATCACCTTGGGGATCTTGAGACGAATGTTGTTGAAGCGTTGGATGAACTTCTGGAGGGTCTCCCCTGGTTGTTGCTTGACACGGCGCAGGTCACACTGCCGCCGGGCGGTCGCAAGTGCCCTAGAAGTTGGCGATGAAACGGTCGCGCATCTCGTCCCAGGAGGAGATCGAGCCTGGAGGCAGGTTCAGGAGCCACGAACGGGCGTTGACTTTGAGTGCCATAAAGAACCAGTTCGCCATGACTTTCTCGTCGCCGTTGGCTGCCTCGATGCTCAGCTCGTAGAGCTGCAAGAACTCCACGGGGTCGGGGGTGTCGCCGTAGCGAGGAGGCAGATCCGGCTTGAACTTGCCCGGCCAGGCGACGCTATGCAGCTCGGGGGTGAAGGCGCGGCAGCCGGCCGGTGTCGCCGGGGCCCTTTCTTGGAGGAGGAGCCTGGTCTTGACGCCCACGTGCCGCCACAGCAAGCGGCGCTGGGTCCTGCGACGATCCTGGCGCGGAGGTGCGAGGAGCGGCGGAGCATTCTCTTGCGGCGGAGGGACATCTTGACAACTTCTTTCTTTGCGCGCGGGCGCGGGACACGGTGGGTCGCGTCATGGGGCCACGCGCCTTGGCGCCAGGGCGCCGTCTTGGGGCAGAAGTGGTGGAGGTGCTCCGTGAGCTACGTCGCTCGCAGCTGGCGGAGGCTGAGGCGGAGAGAGGGACGATGCAGGGGAGCCCCTTGCGGCGCGGACGAGCTCGGCAATGCGGTCGAGCCGGTCCTTGTAGAGGTCGTCGACTGGGTGGTAGCGCAGGAGCTCATGCGCCATGAGGAGCGCGGCCCGTGCATCCATGGGTGTGCGACGCGCATGGGAAGAAAAACCGGCCAGGGTCAGTGATGGAGAGGCGGTGCGGCCGTCCTGCCGCACCGAGGGGGTGCAACGAGGACACTTGCTGCTCGTTCCCCGTCGGGCCGGTGGCGGCGTTGGCGGCAGGAGACGGGGAACGACGAGGTGGCCCACCGACAGGAGCTATCTGAGCGACGCGGGTGGCTAGGTCAGCCCGGCGCTCAGCACGAGCACGGCGAGCGTCCGCCAGGAGGCGACGGAGCAACTGGGCGCGAGACGACAGAAAGGAAGCTCCGGTTCACCCCTACCTGGCGCGCCAAATGTCGGATCACGGGTTCCGGCGAAACCCTCAAGGTTCGAACACCGGGGTGCGCGCGGAGATTTCCTCCCTACCGATCTACGCCCTAGCTCGCTAAGATCTCGCGGACGAAGTCGGCAGACTCACAACACAAAGACACAAGATTTATCTTGGTTGGGCCACCGTTGTGGTGTAATACCCTACTCCAGTGTGGTGGTGGTGGATTTCCTCTTGGGCTGATGATGAACAGTACAAGGGGAAGAACGGCCTCCTGAGGTTGAGGTGTTCTTGTGCTCTGCGAGCTTGTGGATGTGAGGATGGGAGGTGGAATTGATCCCCCTACTGTGGTCGCTAGTTCTACTTATATAGGCCTTGGTCCTCTCCCGAAATATGAGCGGGAAGGGAGCCAACAACGGCCAATTTGAGAGGGAACAACTAGTACAGCTTATCTTGACAAAAGCGATCTTCGCCTGTGAAAGGCTCTAGTGGTGACGCCATCTTGGGCTCAATGGTGACCTCCGTCCTGCCGTCCTACTGGTCTTGGTATCGTTGCACTGATATGGAAACCTTTGCTTGATGCCTCGGTACTCCGCACTTGCGCTTTCCCCCTTAACACCAAAGAGGAAACAAGGACACTGCGCACGTTGGCGCCCGCCTGGCGCCCATCTGATCTTGATCGTCATGGCTCACGTCACGAGAGCCTCGCGAGGTTTGCCCTGCGTTGATTTCTCCGCTCCTCGCAAGGCAGCCTGGTGAGGCCGCTCCTGAGGAGGTCTTGCATCGTCCGCCTCGCGAGGCTTGGCCCCTCGCGAGGGTCTTTAATGCCTAGTCGATGAAGATGGGTCGTACAGGCCTGCTAGCACAGCCACGCCGTGGGCCGCAGGCAGGCAAGTCTGGGGACCCCCGTTCCCAGAACACCGACAGTCCAGGACTCCCTCAATAGCACCTGACCACACTTGACCCAATGTCTTGGTCCTTAAAGGAGGTGTTTGTGCAGCGAACCAGGCAATCAGACTATGCGGCTTTATCACTTTCACTTAGCCATAGGAGTTTGACAATGGGACTACGAGCTAGCCCCTGGTGCGTGTGCGGCTATCCGAACTTGGATGCCTTAGGCGCGTGACTGGGTCGAGGTCAGTCCTTCGTACAATACGGAAAAAATCACAAAAGATTTAGTAAGTCACTGAATCGCTGACCGGCTCTCGTTGTATCATGACAGTCAGTTTTCGGCTTTCTCTACTGAGGTGTTTGACCGGACGAACCAGAAACACAATCGCAGTAGTTCTCCCTTTACTACCTTAGCCCAACAAGCGAAACGTAAGGTGGTAACCATAGGAGCCTGGCAACCCAACTATTGACCGAAGACATGATTCGGAGCCGATGCATACAATGCAATATTCGGGACGCCGAAGTATACTATAAAAGTGTTCAGACTTTTTTGAGAAATATATGTGGCCGAATAGAGCCCGTGGCAATTTAAATCATGCTGAGGTGTATATGCCAACCTGACGTGAAGAGGGAATACATACTAGGAAATAAGCCAATACCGAATAGGGTTGGGCAAAACTGTTTCCATTATAGTCTGATTGATACGTCAAAACGTGCTCTTACAAAGGATGCCATAAGCATAAAGGCTATTTTACATGCCAAGAATTTGTGAAGAAAGGAAAGCTGTATATGATGCATCTCTCCAACGTATCTATAATTTTTTATTGTTCCATGTTGTTATATTATCAATCTTGGATGTTTTACAATCATTTTATAGTCATTTTATATCAATTTTTGGTACTAACCTATTGCCATAGTGCCAAGTGCCAGTTGTTGTTTTCTACATGTTCTTTACATTGCAGGAAATCAATATCAGACGGAGTCCGAATGCAACGAAACTTTACGGAGATTTTTTATGGACCAGAAGACACGTAATGGGCCCTGGCTGAGCCAGGGGGTGCTCCGAGGAGAGCACAGCCCACGAGGCCCTTGAGGAGGCCAGTGCGCCACGGTGGGTTGTGACCACCTCGGGTGCCCTGGACCGCCTCTTTGCTCTATAAATACCCCAATATTCCAGAAACCCTAGAAATTCGACGAAATATTGATCCAGCCGCCGCAGAGTCCAGAACCACCAGATCCAATCTAGACACCATCTCGGATGGGGTTCACCACCTGCATTGGTGCCTCTTCGATGATGCGTGAGTAGTTCTTTGTAGACTTTTGGGTCCGTAGTTAGTAGCTATATGGCTTCCTCTCTCTCGCTTAATTCTCAATACAATGGTCTCTTGGAGATCCATATGATGTAACTCTTTTGCGGTGTGTTTGTTGGGATCTGATGAACTTTGAGTTTATGATCAGTTATATATTTTTATATCCATGAAAGTATTTGAGTTTCTTTGATCTATTTTATGCATGATTGCTTATAGCCTCGTATTTCTTATCTGATATTTGGGTTTTGTTTGGCCAACTTGATCTATTTATCTTGCAATGGGAAGAGGTGCTTTGTAGTGGGTCCAATCTTACGGTGCTTAATCCTAGTGACAGAAGGGGAACCGACACGTATGTATCGTTGCTACTAAGGATAAAACAATGGGGTCTATCTCTACATAGATAAATCTTGTCTACATCATGTCATCGTTCTTATTGCATTACTGCATTTTTCCATGAACTTAATACACTAGATGCATCTTTGGATAGCGGTCGATGTGTGGAGTAATAGTAGTAGATGCAGGCAGGAGTCGGTCCACTTATCTTGGACGTGATGCCTATATAATGATCATTGCCTGGATATCGTCATGATTATTTGATGTTCTATCAATTTCACAACGGTAATTTGTTTACCCACCATTTGCTATTTTTCTCGAGAGAAGCCACTAGTGAAACCTACGGCCCCCGGGTCTCTTTTTCATATATTTGCCTTTGCGATCTACTTTTCCTTTGCATTTATTTTTAGATCAGTTAAACTAAAAATACGAAAATACTTTGCTGCAACTTATTCTTATTTATTTTGTTTGGCGTTCGATCTATCAATCTACTACAATTTCCTCACGTCTGTTTGCCCATCTTGGGGCGCCGCTACCCGGAAGGGATTGACAACCCCTTTTACACATCCGGTTGCGAGGATTTGTTATCTGTGTGCAGGGGTTGTTTACGTTGTGTTGCTTGGTTCTCCTGCTGGTTCGATAACCTTGGTTTCTTCACTAAGGGAAATACCTACCGTCCCTGTGCTGCATCATCCCTTCCTCTTTGGGGAAATACCGACGTAGTCCTAGCCGGCATCAAAAGGAATTTCTGGCGCCATTGCCGAGGAGGATCTTCAACATATACCAGGTTCCTAATCACAAATCTCGTCTCCTCTAAATTTACATTATTTGTCATTTGCCTCTCATTTTCCTCTCCCCCACTCCACAAAAATTTGCCATTTTATTCGTCCCTCTTTTTCCGTTCGCCGTTTTCTTTCCTGATCTGTTTTTGTGTGCGTTCTTGCTTGCGTAATCATGATACCTCAAAGAAAATATTATGATGTTCCTTACCCCAATATTTTGCTTGAAATTGAGAGAAGTACTAAGCAATATATGACCAGACAATTAGAGCATAATAAGTTACTGAAGAACTTAAGGAGCACTCTGTTGTGCTAGATGCTATTACAAAACAACTTGATGATATTAGTAGAGAAGTTTGCAATCTCCAATCTAAGTACGCTTTTGCTGAAAGTTTGCTAGGATAAATATCCGATGCAAAAGCTACCTTAGTAAATCAAATGGCTGCTAAACCAATCTCGTTAGAAGATAAAGATGGTGAAAATCTTAAAATGATTGGTGTTTCTTCTATTGTATCCTTGTTTAGTAAAGTTAAGATTGATGAAAAAGGGATTGGAGAAGAGTCAACTTTAGCTAGAAGGCGTCCCGATAATTCGGAGGGTGAAAATCTTGTTGAGAAAATTGATAAAAGTGGGTTTGGAAAGGTCAAAATTTTAACTAGTGATGTGCCCACTCTTTTGGATTAGAAAGACTTTAATTATGATAGTTGCTCTTTGGTTGATTGTATTTATTTGTTGCAATCCATTTTAAATTCACCTCATGCCTATTAACAAAATAAAGCTTTTACTAAACATATTGTTGATGCTATGATAAAAGCTTTTGAAGAAAAATTGGAGTTAGAAGTATCAATTCCTAGAAAATTACATGATGAATGGGAACCTACTATCAAAGTCAAGATTATAAATTATGAGTGTTTTGTTTTGTGTGACTTGGGTGCTAATGTTTCTACAATTCCGAAATCTTTATGTGACGTGCTTGGTCTTACCGATATTGAATCATGTTCTTTGAATTTACACTTAGCGGATTCCACTATTAAAAAGCCTATGGGAAGAATTAATTATGTTCTTATTCTTGCAAATAAGAATTATGTGCCTATAGATTTTATTGTTCTTGATATTGATTGCAATCCACCTTGTCCTATTATTCTTGGTAGACCATTTTTACGCACTATCGGTGTCATGATTGATATGAAAGACGGCAATATTAAGTTCCAATTTACTTTGAGGAAAGGTATGGAACACTTACCTAGAACAATAATTAGGCCACCATATGAATCAATCATGAGGGCATCTTATGGATGTCGAACCAAAGATGACAAAACTTAGATCCTCGCTTTATGCCTAGCTAAGGGCATAAAACTATAACGCTTGTTGGGAGGCAACCTAATGAATAAAATTTATTTTTGCTTTTTGCTTTATGTTCTTGAGTGTTTGCACAATTATTCTACTGTTATGATTGTGTCTTTTGTGTTTTAGTTAGCATTTGTTCCAGGTAAAGCCTTTAGGATCTTCTTGGGTGATACTTGTTTGATCTTGCTGAAAAACAGAAACTTTTGCACTCACGAAAATAATTTTCGTAAATCACAGTAAAGTTCTTTTACCCAGATTCATTTTGCAGAAGATTAATATACAAATTACCCTCGTCGTCCTTATTTTTCATAATTTTTGGAGTTACACAAGTATTCGAAATAGTCAGATTGCTACAAGCTGTTCTGTTTTGACAGGTTCTATTTTCCTTGCATTGTGTGCTTCTTTTGGTGGCTCTATGGTTTTCTTTGATGAGTCTTTGCCATATAAAAGTTGGAATACAGTAGATATAATGCAAAAAATGAATTGGTTTGATACAGTACTTATAGTAGTGGTTTGCTTTCTTATACTAACGGATCTCACGAAGGTTTTGTTAAGTTTCGTGTGATTGAAGTTTTCAAGTTTTGGGTTATCTTATGATGGATGAAGGAAGGATAGAAGAGCCTAAGCTTGGGGATGCCCCGGCATCCAATGCTATTATCCAAAAATGAGCAACCAACTAAGTTTGGGGGTGCCCCCGAGTGGCATCCCCTCTTTCTTCTAACGACCATCGGTATTTTACTCGAAGCTATATTTTTATTTGTCACATAATATGTGTTTTACTTGGAGCGTCTTGTATGATATGAGTCTTTGCTTGTTTTATTTTTATGTTTTAAGTCTTGATCCCTTGCTGTACGCACCTATTTGAGAGAGCCAAAATTATGTCATGACTTGTTATTTGCTCTCTATGCTTCACTCAATTTTTTATGAGCAATGGACTTGCTCTAGTGCTTCACTTATATCTTTTTTAGCATGGTGTGCTTTAGTATTTTTGAAGAAATGCTCTCTTGCTTCACTTAGATTTATTTGAGAGTTAGTAAAATTTTCAAGAAATTCTCTCTTGCTTCACTTAAATTATTTTGAGAGAAAGAAAAGTTATGCTCATGATCTTCACTTATATTTGTTTAAGCTTATGAAAAGCAACACATAAAAATTAGTCCCAAAGTGAGAGATATCCAAGAAGGATATAATAAAAACTTTCAGGAAGATCATTGGACAAAATAAACTTGATTCTTAGTAATAGTTTTGAGATATGATGATGTGATATGTGAGTTGTGTTGATGAGTAATTATGCTTTAGTAAGAATATTGGTGTTAAGGTTTATGATTCCCTATGCAAGCATGAAAGTCAATAGTCATGCAATGAAATTATATCCTACTTGTGGTGCATTATTTGGTGTTAATTATTCTTAATGCTTGCTTATGAGATTATTCGTTTCTTGGTTGGTCGCTTCGAATCTTTTGCTAGCCTTCATTTTGCACTAAGTATGATCTCTACTTGTGCATCCAAAATCCTTTAAACCAGTTTTGCCACATGAGTCCACTATATCTACCTATATGCGGTATTATTTTGCCGTTCTAAGCAAATTTGCATGTGCCATCTCTAATTTTCAAAATAAACTTCTCTTTTGTGTGTTCGTTTCGCTTGCGGGGCGGTGAGGGGTGGCTAATATTTTCCATGCTGGATGTGTTATTCTCACGATGAGTGTTTATTCACTTGTTATTGCACAAGAGTAAGGCAAAGATTTGAGGGATGCCCGGTCCCGAAATGAAAAATAAATGAATTTACTTTATGTTGTCAAATAATAAATTTCTTGGAAAGTGTTGGTATGGAGGGCAACCGTGGATACGGCTAGCCATGGAAAGTGAAAGTATGGTGGAAAACGGAATAAACTTTATTTTCTGTTTGTGAACCGCCTATGATATATCTAGCATGGAAAGTGTTGGGAACTGTAAGTCATTTTCATTGGTGGGATGGATACACCTCCCAAAATGTTTTTATCTCTAAGTTTTTTGCTTTGAGCTCTGGCACCTCTACAAATCCCTACTTCCCTCTGCGAAGGGCCTTTCTTTTACTTTATGCAATTTTTATTTTGAATTTGAGTCTCTATCTTCTCTTATAAAAGCACCAGCTAGGAGGCAATATGATCGTACTTAAGTAATGGGCGTAGCTAATATGCGAGTATGTTTCATGAATGGATCTATGGTTGAGCATGATGGGCTAGGGATAACTTATTTTAGCATTGATATTTTGAAAGACATGGTTGCTTGTTGATATGCTTAAGTATTTAAATTGTCATGTCAAAACTAGACTATTGCTTTGAATCACATAAAAGTCCAAACATTCATGCTATAAAGAAAAGAATATGATATGTCATGTTAGGTAGCATTTCCACATCAAAAATTCTGTTTTTATCACTTACCTACTCGAGGACGAGTAGAAGTTAAGCTTAGGGATGCTGATACGTCTCCAACGTATCTATAATTGATTGTTCCATGATGTTATATTATCAATCTTGGATGTTTTGTGATCATTTTATAGTCATATTATATCATTTTTTGGTACTAACCTATTGACATAGTGCCAAGTGCCAGTTGTTGTTTTCTGCATGTTTCACACATCGCAGGAAATCAATATCAGACGGAGTCGAAATGCAACGAAACTTTACAGAGATTTTTATGGATCAGAAGACACGTAATGGGCCCTGCTGCGCCTGGGGGGTGCTCCGATTAGAGCACGACCCACCAGGGCGCGCCAGGAGGCCCCCCGGACCACCTCTTTGCTCTATAAATACCCCAATATTCCAGAAACCCTAGGGGAGTCTACGAAATATTGATCCAGCCGCCGCAGAGTCCAGAACCACCAGATCCAATCTAGACACCATCTAGGATGGGGTTCACCACCTCCATTGGTTCCTCTCCGATGATGCATGAGCAGTTCTTTGTAGACCTTCGGTCCGTAGTTCGTAGCTAGATGGCTTCCTCTCTCTTGCTGAATTCTCAATACAATGGTATCTTGGAGATTCATATGATGTAACTCTTTTGCGGTGTGTTTGTTGGGATCTGATGAACTTTGAGTTCATGATTAGTTATATCTTTTTATATCCATGAAAGTATTTAAGTTTCTTTGATCTCTTTTATGCATGATTGCTTATAGCCTCGTATTTCTTCTCCGATATTTGGGTTTTGTTTGGCCAGCTTGATCTATTTATCTTGCAATGGGAAGAGGTGCTTTGTAGTGGGTTCGATCTTACGGTGCTTGATCCCAGTGACAGAAGGGGAACCGACACGTATGTATCATTGCTACTAAGGATAAAGTGATGGGGTCTATCTCTACATATATAAATCTTGTCTACATCATGGCATCGTTCTTATTGCATCACTCCGTTTTTCCATGAACTTAATACACTAGATGCATGCTAGATAGCGGTCAATGTGTGGAGTAATAGTAGTAGATGCGGGCAAGAGTACGTCTACTAATCTTGGACGTGATGCCTATATAATGATCATTTCCTGGATATCGTCATGATTATTTGAAGTTCTATCAATTGCACGACAGTAATTTGTTTACCCACCGTTTGCTATTTTTCTCGAGAGAAGCCACTAGTGAAACCTATGGCCCCCGGGTCTCTTTCTCATATATTTCCCTTTGAGATCTACTTTTCCTTTGCATTTATTTTCAGATCTATTAAACGAAAAATACAAAAATACCTTGCTGCAATTTATTCTTATTTTTTTGGCGTTCGATCTATCAATCTACTACAATTTCCTCACGTCCGTTTTCCCATCTTGGGGCGCCGCTACCCAAAAGGGATTGACAACCCCTTTTACACCTCAGGTTGCGAGGATTTGTTATCTGTGTGCAGGGGCTGTTTACGTTGTGTTGCTTGGTTCTCCTACTGGTTCGATAACCTTGGTTTCTTCACTAAGGGAAATACCTACCGTCGCTGTGCTGCATCATCCCTTCCTCCTTTGGGGAAATACTGACGTAGTCCTAGCCGACATCAGTATACAAGTCCTAAAAAAAGAAAAGGTGGTCTTGAAGATCCTTTGGACACCCTGCTGCACGCCTGCATCGTTTTCGCCTTTGTGGGAGAGATTCCTTGATAGGAATGGCCCACGGTCGTCTGTACAAAACCGGGCTCGGAAAAGAGTCCTTGTATGACCGTGGAGTAGCTAGGTTTTAATGCACCTATGGTATTTGAAAAAGATCAAAGGAAAAAGGTCAAGGTCACATAGGGTCAAGCCGTACTATAGACCCGTCCGTATGGTGCCTCTGTTCTTGCCTAGGGTATTTTGAGTGTGTATCATGCACGCGCGGTACATGTGCCACGGATGTGTGTGGTGATCGACGGAGGCAAAGCTGCTAGTCTAGATCTGAAATCACCGAGCTGTCATCATGCAGAGTGGACCGGACTCGTTTAACATTGTCCGGGAGCTTGATGGCCGATGAAGTGTGCGGCTTGATAGGGCCGCTCTGTACCTCGGCTGCAAGGGCTGCGGTGTGCTCCTCGGTACGGAGGGAGCGCTCCATGTTTCCATTAACTGTAATAACGTCGCGGGGTCCGGGCATTTTGAGCTTTAAGTAAGCATAATGCGGGACCGCATTGAAGCGAGTGAAGGCGGTTCGTCCGAGCAGTGCGTGATAACCACTGCGGAAGGAGACGATGTCGAAGATCAAGTCTTCGCTTCGGAAATTGTCCGGCGAACCGAAGACTACTTCCAATGTTATTGAGCCCATGCAACGAGCTTCTACACTGGGTATTACTCCTTTAAAGGTGGGCTTAGTAGGCTTGATTCTTGATGGGTTAATACCCATTTTGCGGACTGTGTCTTGATAAATCTGAAGGAAATATGCCCTAGAGGCAATAATAAAGTTATTATTTATTTCCTTATTTCATGATAGATGTTTATTATTGTTCATGCTAGAATTGTATTAACCGGAAACATAATACATGTGTGAATACATAGACAAATAGAGTGTCACTAGTATGCCTCTACTTGACTAGCTCGTTAATCAAAGATGGTTATGTTTCCTTTGTCAATTGATTAACGGGATCACATCATTAGGAGAATGACGTGATTGACTTGACCCATTCCATTAGCTTAGCACTTGATCGTTTAGTATGCTGCTATTGCTTTCTTCATGACTTATAAATGTTCCTATGGCTATGAGATTATGCAACTCCCGTTTACCGGAGGAACACTTTGTGTGCTACCAAACGTCACAACGTAACTGGGTGATTATAAAGGTGCTCTACAGGTGTCTCCGAAGGTACTAGTTGGGTTGGCGTATTTCAAGATTATGATTTGTCACTCCGATTGTCAGAGAGGTAACTCTGGGCCCACTCGGTAATGCACATCACTTAAGCCTTGCAAGCATTGCAACTAATGAGTTAGTTGCGGGATGATGTATTACGGAACGAGTAAAGAAGCTTGTTGGTAACGAGATTAAACTAGGTATTGAGATACCGACGATCGAATCTCAGGCAAGTAACATACTGATGACAAAGGGAACAACATATGTTGTTATGCGGTTTGACTGATAAAGATCTTCGTAGAATATGTAGGAGCCAATATGACCATCCAGGTTCCGCTATTGGTTATTGACCGGAGACGTGTCTCGGTCATGTCCACATAGTTCTCGAACCCGTAGGGTCCGCACGCTTAAAGTTTCGGTGACAATTGTATTATGAGTTTATGTGATTTGATGTACCGAAGGTAGTTCGGAGTCCCGGATGAGATCGGGGACATGACGAGGAGTCTCGAAATGGTCGGGACGTAAAGATCGATATATTGGACGACTATATTCGGACATCGAAAATATTCCGAGTGATTCGGGTATTTTCGGGAGTACCGGGTAGTTACGGGAATTCGTATTGGGCCTTAATGGGCCATACAGGAAAGGAGAGAAATGCCTCAAAGGGTGGCCGCACCCCTCCCCATGGACTGGTCCGAATTGGACTAGGGAGTGGGGCGCCCCCTTCCTTCCTTCTCCTTTTTCCTTCCCTTCTACTACTCCTACAAGGAAAGGAGGAGTCCAACTCCCGGTGGGAGTAGGACTCCCCCCTTGGCGCGCCCTCCTCCTAGGCCGGCCGCCTCCCTCCTCCACTCCTTTATATACGGGGGCGGGGGGCACCCCATAGACACAACAATTGATCGTTTGACCTTTTAGCCGTGTGTTGTGCCCCCTCCACCATAGTCCACCTTGATAATACTGTAGCGGTGCTTAGGCGAAGCCCTGCGTCGGTAGAACATCAACATCGTCCTGCCACGCCGTCGTCTTGTGAAACTCTCCTCAACACTCGGTTGGATCGGAGTTCGAGGGGCGTCATCGAGCTGAGCGTGTGTGCTGAACTTCGGAGGTGCCGTCACGTTGATACTTGGATCGGTCGGATCGTGAAGACGTACGACTACATCAACCGCGTTGTGCTAACGCTTCCGCTTTCGGTCTACGAGGGTATGTAGACAACACTCTCCCCTCTCGTTGCTATGCATCACCATGATCTTGCGTGTGTGTAGGAAAATTGTTGAAATTACTACGTTCCCCATCAGTGGCATCCGAGCTTGGTTTTATGCGTAGATGTCATATGCACGAGTAGAACACAAGTGAGTTGTGGGCGATACAAGTCATACTGCTTACTAGCATGTCACACTTTGGTTCGGCGCTATTGTTGGATGAAGCGGCCCGGACCGACATTACGCGTACGCTTACAAGAGATTGGTTCTACCGACGTGCTTTGCACATAGGTGGCTGGCGGGTGTCAGTTTCTCCAACTTTAGTTGAACCGAGTGTGGCTACGCCCAGTCCTTGAGAAGGTTAAAACAGCACTAACTTGACAAACTATCATTGTGGTTTTGATGCGTAGGTAAGAACGGTTCTTGCTCAGCCCGTAATAGCCACGTAAAACTTGCAACAACAAAGTAGAGGACGTCTAACTTGTTTTTGCAGGGCATGTTGTGATGTGATATGGTCAAGACGTGATGAAATATAAGTTGTTGTATGAGATGATCATTTTTGTTGAAGTTATCGGCAATCTGGCGAAGCCTTATGTTTGTCTCTTTATTGCATAAGATGCAAGCGCCAAATAATTGCTTTACTTTATCGCTATGCGATAGCAATAGTTGCAAGAGCAATAGTTGGCGAGACGACCATGTGACGATACATTGATATAGATCAAGATGATGGAGATCATGGTGTCATGCCGATGACGATGGAAATCATGACGATGCTTTGGAGATGGAGATCAAAGGCACAAGATGATGATGGCCATATCATGTCACATATTTTGATTGCATGTGATGTTTATCTTTTATACATCTTATTTTGCTTTGATTGACGGTAGCATTATAAGATGATCTCTCACTAAATTATCAAGGTATAAGTGTTCTCCCTGAGTATGCACCGTTGCGAAAGTTCTTCGTCTTTGAGACACCACGTGATGATCGGGTGTGATAGGCTCTTCGTTCAAATACAACGGGTGCAAAACAGTTGCACACGCGAAATACTCAGGTTAAACTTGACGAGCCTAGCATATAACAGATATGGCCTCGGAACACGGAGACCAAAAGGTCGAGCGTGAATCATACAGTAGATATGATAAATATAGTGATGTTCACCATTGAAACTACTCCATCTCACGTGATGATCGGACATGGTTTAGTTGATTTGCATCACGTGATCACTTAGATGATTAGAGGGATGTCTATCTAAGTGGGAGTTCTTAAGTAATATGATTAATTAAACTTTAATTTATCATGAACTTAGTCCTGATAGTATTTGCATATCTATGTTGTAGATCAATTGCTCGTGATGTTGTTCCCCGTTTATTTTTGATATGTTCCTAGAGAAAAATAAGTTGAAAGATGTTAGTAGCAATGATGCAGATTGGATCCATGATCTGAGGATTATCCTCATTGTTACACATAAGAATTATGTCCTTGATGCACCGCTAGGTGACAGACCTATTGCAGGAGCAGATGCAGACGTTATGAACGTTGTTGACAAAAGCTTGGTATGATGACTACTTGATAGTTTAGTGCACCATGCTTTACGGCTTAGAACCGAGACTTCAAAAATGTTTTGAACGCCACGGAGCATATAAGATGTTCCAAGAGTTGAAAAGTGTATTTCATACTCATGCTCGTGTCGAGAGGTATGAGACCTCTGGCAATACTTTGCCTACAAGATGGAGGAGAATAGCTCAACCAGTAAGCATGTGCTCAGATTTTCTTGGTACTACAATTGCTTGAATCAAGTGGGAGTTAATCTTCTAGATAAGATAGTGATTGACAGAGTTCTCTAGTCACTATCACCAAGTTACTAGAACTTCGTGATGAACTATAATATGCAAGGGATAACGGAAACGATTCCCAAGCTCTTCGTGATATTGAAATCGACGAAGGTAGAAATCAAGAAAATCATCAAGTTTTGATGGTTGACAAGACCTCTAGTTTCAAGAAAAGGGCAAAGGGAAGAAGGGGAACTTCAAGAAGAACGGCAAGCAAGTTGCTGCTCAAGTGAAAAACCCAAGTTTGGACCTAAGCCTGATATTGAGTGCTTGTACTGCAAAAAGGACTGGTCACTGGAAGCGGAACTACCCCAAATAATTGGCAGATAAGAAGGATGTCAAAGTGAACAAAAGTATATTTGATATACATGTTATTGATGTGTACTTTACTAGTGTTTGTAGCAACCCCTCGGTATTTGATACTAGTTCAGTTGCTAAGAGTAGTAACTCGAAACAGGAGTTGCAGAATGAACAGAAACTAGTTAAGGGTGAAGTGACGATGTGTGTTGGAAGTAGTTCCAAGATTGATATGATCATCATCGCACACTCCCTATACTTTCGGGATTAGTGTTGAACCTAAATAAGTGTTATTTGGTGTTTGCGTTGAGCATGAATATGATTTTATCATGTTTATTGCAATACGGTTATCCATTTAAGTTAGAGAACAATTGTTGTTCCGTTTACATGAATAAAACCTTCTATGGTCATACAGACCAACGAAAATGGTTTGTTGGATCTCGATCGTAGAAATACACATATTCATAATATTGAAGTCAAAATATGCAAAGTTAATAATGATAGTGTAACTTATTTGTGGCATTGCCGTTTAGGTCATAATGGTGTAAAGCGCATGAAGAAACTCCATGCTGATGGGATTTTGGAATCACTTGATTATGAATCACTTGATGCTTGCAAACCATGCCTCATGGGCAAGATGACTAAAACTCCGTTCTCCAGAACAATAGAGCGAGCAATTGACTTATTGGAAATAATACATACTGATGTATGCGGTCCGATCAGTGTTGAGGCTCGCAGCGGATATCATTATTTTATGACCTTCATAGATGATTTGAGCAGATATGGGTATATCTACCTGATGAAACACAAGTCTGAAACATTTGAAAAGTTCAAAGTATTTCAGAGTGAAGTGGAGAATCATCGTTAACAAGAAAATAAAAGTTTCTACGATATGATCGCAGAGGAAAAATATTTGAGTTATGAGTTTGGCCTTCAATTAAAACAATGTGGAATAGTTTCACAAACTCATGCCACCTGGAACACCACAGCATAATGGTGTGTCCGAACGTCATAATTGTACTTTATTGGATATAGTGCAATCTATGATGTTTCTTACCGATTTACCACTATTGTTTTGGGGTTATGCATTAGAGACAGCTGCATTCACGTTAAAAAGGGCACCATCTAAATCTGTGACACCGTATGAACTGTGGTTTAGCAAGAAACCTAAGCTGTCGTTTCTTAAAGTTTGGGATTGCGATGCTTATGTGAAAAAGTTTCATCCTGATAAGCTCAAACCCAAATCGGAAAAGTGCGTCTTCATAGGATACCCAAAAGTTACTGTTGGGTACACCTTCTATCACAGATCCGAAGGCAAGATATTCATTGCTAAGAATGGATCCTTTCTAGAGAAGGAGTTTCTCTCGAAAGAAGTGAGTGGGAGGAAAGTAGAACTTGATGAGGTAATTGTACCTTCTCCCGAATTGGAAAGTAGTTCATCACTGAAATCAGTTCCAGTGATGCTTACACCAATTAGTGAGGAAGTTAATGATGATGATCATGAAGCTTCGGATCAAGTTACTACCGAACCTCGTAGGTCAGCCAGAGTGAGATCCACACCAGAGTGGTACGGTAATCCTGTTCTGGAGGTCATGTTACTTGAACATGATGAACCTACGAACTATGAGGAAGCGATGGTGAGCCCAAATTCCGCAAAATGGCTTGAGGCCATGAAATCTAAGATGGGATCCATGTATGAGAACAAAGTATGGACTTTGGTTGACTTGCCCGATGATCGGCAAGCCATAGAAAATAAATGGATCTTCAAGAGGAAGACGGACGCTGATAGTAGTGTTACTATGTACAAAGCTAGACTTGTCGAAAAAGGTTTTTGACAAAGTTCAAGGTGTTGACTACGATGAGATTTTCTCACTCGTGGCGATGCTTAAGTCTGTCCGAATCATGTTAGCAAATTGCCACATTTTATGAAATCTGGCAAATGGATGTCAAAACTACATTCCTTAATGGATTTCTTAAAGAAGAGTTGTATATGATGCAACCAGAAGGTTTTGTCAATCCTAAAGGTGCTAACAAAATGTGCAAGCTCGAGGATCCATCTATGGACTGGTGCAAGCATCTCGGAGTTGGAATATACGCTTTGATGAGTTGATCAAAGCATATAGTTTTATACAGATTTGCGGTGAAGCCTGTATTTACAAGAAAGTGAGTGGGAGCACTACCGCATTTCTGATAAGTATATGTGAATGACATATTGTTTATCAGAAATAATGTAGAATTATTCTGCAAAGCATAAAGGAGTGTTTGAAAGGAGTTTTTCAAAGAAAGACCTCGGTGAAGCTGCTTACATATTGAGCATCAAGATCTATAGAGATAGATCAAGACGCTTGAAAGTTTTTCAATGAGTACATACCTTGACAAGATTTTGAAGTAGTTCAAAATGGAACACTCAAAGAAAGAGTTCTTGCCTCTGTTACAAGGTTTGAAATTGAGTAAGACTCAAAGCCCGACCACGGCAGAAGATAGAAAGAGAAGGGAAGTCATTCCCTATGCCTCAGCCATAGTTTCTATAAAGTATACCATGTTGTGTACCAGATATATTGTATACCCTACACTGTGTTTAGCAAGGGAGTACAATAGTGATCTAGGAGTAGATCACTAGACAGCGGTCAAAATTATCCTTACTGGAATAAGGATATATTTCTCGATTATGGAGATGACAAAAGGTTCGTCATAAAGGGTTACGTCGATGCAAATTTTGACACTGATCCAGTTGACTCTAAGTCTCAATCTGGATGCATATTGAAACTGGGAGTAATTAGCTAGAGTAGCTCCGTGCAGAGCATTGTTGACATAGAAATTTGCAAAATACATACGGATCTGAATGTGGCAGACCCGCTGACTAAACTTCCCTCACAAGCATATCATGATCACACCTAAGTACTCTCTGGGTATTAATCACATAGCGATGTGAACTAGATTCTTGACTATAGTAAACCCTTTGGGTGTTGGTCACATGACGATGTGAACTATGGGTGTTAATCACATGGTGTTGTGAACTATTGATGTTAAATCACATGGCGATGTGATCTAGATTATTGACTCTAGTGCAAGTGGGAGACTGAAGGAAATATGCCCTAGAGGCAATAATTAAGTTATTATTTATTTCCTTATTTCATGATAGATGTTTATTATTGTTCATGCTAGAATCGTATTAACAGGAAACATAATACATGTGTGAATACATAGACAAACAGAGTGTCACTAGTATGCCTCTACTTGACTAGCTCGTTAATCAAAGATGGTTATGTTTCCTAACCATAGACATGAGTTGTCATTTGATTAACGGGAGATTATGCAACTCCCGTTTACCGGAGGAACACTTTGTGTGCTACCAAACGTCACAACGTAACTGGGTGATTATAAAGGTGCTCTACAGGTGTCTCTGAAGGTACTTGTTGGATTAGCGTATTTCGAGATTAGGATTTGTCACTCCGATTATCGGAGAGGTATCTCTGGGCCCACTCGGTAATGCACATCACTTAAGCCTTGCAAGCATTGCAACTAATGAGTTAGTTGTGGTATGATGTATTACGGAACGAGTAAAGAGACTTGCCGGTAACGAGATTAAACTAGGTATTGAGATACCGACGATCGAATCTCGGGCAAGTAACATACCGATGACAAAGGGAACAACGTATGCTGTTATGCGGTTTGACCGATAAAGATCTTCGTAGAATATGTAGGAGCCAATATGAGCATCCAGGTTCCGCTATTGGTTATTGACCGAAGACGTGTCTCGATCAAGTCTACATAGTTCTCGAACCCGTAGGGCCCGCACGCTTAAAGTTTCGGTGACAATTGTATTATGAGTTTATGTGATTTGATGTACCGAAGGTAGTTTGGAGTCCCGGATGAGATCGGGGACATGACGAGGAGTCTCGAAATGGTCGAGACGTAAAGATCGATATATTGGACGACTATATTCGGACATCGGAAAGGTTCCGAGTGATTCGGGTATTTTCGGGAGTATCGGAGAATTACGGGAATTCGTATTGGGCCTTAATGGGCCATACGGGAAAGGAGATAAAGGCCTCAAAGGGTGGCCGCACCCCTCCCCATGGACTGGTCCAAATTGGACTAGGGAGGGGGCGCCCCCTTCCTTCCTTCTCCTTTTTCCTTCCCTTCTACTACTCCTACAAGGAAAGGAGGAGTCCTACTGGCGCGCCCTCCTCCTAGGCCGGCCGCCTCCCTCCTCCACTCCTTTATATACGGGGGCAGGGGGCACCCCATAGACACAACAATTGATCGTTTGATCTTTTAGCCGTGTGCGGTGCCCCCCTCCACCATAGTCCACCTCGATAATACTGTATCGGTGCTTAGGCGAAGCCCTGCGTCGGTAGAACATCAACATCTTCACCACGTCCTCGTGCTGACGAAACTCTCCCTCAACACTCGACTGGATTGGAGTTCGAGGGACGTCATTGGGCTGAACGTGTGCTGAACTCGGAGGTGTCGTATGTTCGGTACTTGATCGGTCGGATCGTGAAGATATGCGACTACATCAACCGCGTTGTTCTAACGCTTCCGCTTTCGGTCTACGAGGGTACGTGGACAACACTCTCCCCTCTCGTTGCTATGCATCACCATGATCTTGCGTGTGTGTAAGAAATTTGTTGAAATTACTACGTTCCCCATTAGAATCAAGTAAAGACTGTTGTCGCCGTCCATGAGAACTCGGGTCAGATGGAATCCGTCGATAATTGCGTCAAGGACCAAGGTTGCCGGACCTCCATGATGGATACTGGTCGGGTGGTCCTTACGATCGAAGGTGATCGAACAGGCCGAACAGGGGTTGAATTTTGGGGCAACCGGCTCTACGGCGTAGACGTCCCTTAGTGCAGGCTTGCACTCCCTCTTGGGGATGTGAGTGACATATATCATATTCACTGTTTTCACCTCAGGGGGAAATTTCTTCTGTCCCCTTGTGTTCGGTGGGCGAGGCTCTTCATCGTCCTTGCTTGGCGGCCCTTTCCCCTTGTGTTCGGTGTTTAACTTACCAGTCTGTTTAAAGACCCAACAATTTCTGTTGGAATGATTGGCAGGCTTGTCAGGGGTGCCATGAATCTGGCAACGCCGATCGAGTATTTTGTCCAAACTGGATGGGCCATCTTTGTTTCCTTTGAATGGCTTCTTTCGCTGTCCGGATTTAAAGACACTGAATCCGGCGTTGACCGTTGTGTCTTCGGTATCTTCATTGTTGCTTCGACGCTTGTGTTTGTTCCGTCGTGGCCTACCGTTGCCATCTCTGGCTCCGGAGGTGCCAGGGTCGCTGCTACTGTTGCTTCTACGAGCTAACCAGCTATCTTCCCCCGCGCAAAAGCGGGTCATGAGTGCGGTAAGGGCTGCCATGGAGTTCGGCTTTTCTTGGCCGAGGTGTCGGGCAAGCCATTCGTTGTGGACGCTATGTTTAAAGGCCGCGAGGCCTTCGGCGTCTGGACAATCGACGATTTGGTTCTTTTTAATTAAGAACCTAGTCCAGACTTTGCGGGCTGACTCTCCGGGTTGCTGGACTATATGACTTAGGTCATCGGCGTCCGAAGGCCGGACATAGGTACCTTGGAAGTTGTCTCGAAAGGCGTCCTCCAAATCTTCCCAGCTACCAATGGAGTTCTCTGGGAGGCTATTTACCAGTGTCAGGCTGGCCCCTTTAGTTTTAGTGGGAGGTACTTGATGGCGTGGAGATCGTCACCGCGAGCCATGTGGATATGGAGGAGAAAATCTTCAATCCATACTGCGGGATCTTTCGTTCCATCGTATGATTCAATGTTCATGGGTTTAAACCCTTCTAGGAATTGGTGATACATTACCTTATCGGTGACGCATAACGGGTGTGCGGCGCCTCTATATCGGGCGATGTCACGACGGAGTTCGGACGGCATCCGTGTTTGGTTATCAGCCCGACTGAGGTTATGCTTGTCGCGCCGGGCCGGATGGCCGTCCTCTCGCGTTGGATCACGCCCCCTTGATCCATAGATTGATCTGGTCTGACCAGCTCTACTGTCCAGGTCTTTGCGTAGGTCGTAGGTGTAGCCCAGAGCCGCTACCTCCTTGCCTCTACGACGGGGTGCTGCGGGCTGGCGTTCGGCATAAGTGGCCGCTCTGTCCCGTCCACGAGGTGGTCGGTCAGGTTCATCAGCAGGTTTATACTTTGGCGGTATTGGCTCAAGGGCCTCGTCGTCAAATTCTGGTAGTAGCTTGCGCTTCGGGTAGCTCTTTGTTGGGCGTTCGAGGCCGTATTCTTTGGCTGCTAGGACTTTAGTCCATATGTCATTGAGCATATCCTGTTCGGCTTGAAGCTGTTGCTGCTTCTTATTTAGGCTTCTCGTTGTTGCGATTATCTGGCGCTTAAAGCACTCTTGCTCAAGGGGTTCCTCTAGCACGATGAAGTCTTCGTCGTCGAGGGTCACATCATCCTTAGATGATTGGTAGATAGTTACTATCCTCCGAGTCCTCGTTCTCGACGGATCGTCGGGGTTAACTTGCCCCTCCTCCCAATCATTCTGTTTGGATCTGGGCTCGACGGGGGCTTCAGGGTCTTCGGCATTCTCTGGAGTGTTATTGTCTCCAGTGCCGGTATTGCTATCTTTTTCGCGGCGCGATTTTGAGCGGCGCCGTTGGCGTCGATGCTTCGGTGGTGCCTCAGCAGGCTTGTCCTCAACCGGATCCTTCCTGCCTTCGCTGTCATCCTCTTTGGGTGTATCCACCATATACACGTCGTATGTGGAGGTGGTCGTCCAACGTCCGGTAAACCGCGGGTCTTGGCCTTGTTTGTCTCCAGCATCGTCGTCCATGACGTCGATGTCTTCGGAGGCATAACCCAGCATGTCGGTTAAGTCTTCGACAGTGGCTATGAAGTTGGTGGTGGGTGGGTCGTAAAATTCCCCACTTCCAGCCCCTAATCGGGGCTGGGCGTAGTTCGGAGGTGATTCCTCTGTAATGGCGAGCGATCGCATTAAGTCCAGAGCCTCATTTAAGAGCGAGGTTTGGACGGGGAAGCGAAAGTCCACGGAGCTAGGCATGGCAAAAGCCTCCTGGCCATGCTCACTTGGTGTGAACCTCGAGAGTTCGGAGCTAGCGTCCGGGGGCGAGTCCGTCTTTCCAATGATAGGGGGAACCCCATTTGACTCCGGGCTCGCCGATGACACAGTCCCCTCCAGATCTCCGGTAGTGAGCTTCAAAATTACAGAGAGTCCAGTGGATTCCAAACTCCCATCTCCAGACCCGATAGTTTGCTCCGGATCTAAGGCCAGAGTGGTGGTCGAGGCCGTGAATCCTTCAAAGATCAAGTCTCCCCAGATATCAGCGACATAATTCAGGTTCCCAAAACTGATCTGATGACCAGGGGCGTAGCTGTCGATCTGTTCAAGGTGGCCAATCGAGTTGGCACGTGGCGCGAAGCCGCCAAACACAAAGAGTTGACCGAGGAGAAACAGCATCGTAGCTAATGATTGAACGAGCCATCGAACCTTCTGTTGACGACACAGTGGAACTCTCAATGAAAGCGCAAATGTCGGTGTCAAAACCGGCCGATCTCGGGTAGGGATTCCCGATATGTGCGTCTGAGGATCGAGGGTAACAGGAGACAAAGGGGACACGATGTTTACCCAGGTTCGGGCCCTCTTGATGGAGGTAATACCCTACTTCCTGCTTGATTGACTTTGACGAGTATAGGGGTTACAAGAGTCGATCTACCTCGAGATCGTAATGGCTAAACCCTAGATTTCTAGCCTATATGATTTGTGATAGCCTCTACGGACTAAACCCTTCGGTTTATATAGACACCGAAGGGGCCTAGGGTTGTATAGAGTCAGTTTATAGAAGAAGGAGTCTACACATCCGGACGCCAATCTTGCCCTCCACGCAAAGGAGAGTCCCATCCGGACACGAGGGAAGGCCTTCTACCTTGTATCTTCATGTCCATCAGTCCGGCCCATGTCGCATAGCTCGGACACCCGAGGACCCCATAATCCAGGACTTCCTCAGCCACCTTTCATCATTTTTTATACATGTCACTCTTGATTCATTGCACATCCCAGTACACCGCCGGAGGCATTCATATAGAATCATATTTTGTCCTAACTATTGAGTTGTAATTTTTGAGTTGTAAGTAAATAGAAGTATGATGATCTTCATTATTAGAGCATTGTCTCATGTGAGGAAATAAAAGAAATAAAAAAGAGAAAGAAAGAAAAAAAGAAAGAAAGAAAGAAAAAGAGAAAATAAAAAATAAGAGAAAAAAGAGAAGGAAACAAAAGAAAAAATGAGAGAAAAAGAGAGGAGGGGCAATGTTACTATCCTTTTTCCATACTTGTGCTTCAAATTAGCACCATGATTTTCATGATAGAGAGCCTCCTATGTTGTCACTTTCGTATATTAGTGGGAATTTTTCATTATAGAACTTGGCTTGTATATTCCAACGATGGGCTTCTTCAAATTGCCCTAGGTCTTCATGAGCAAGCAAGTTGGATGCACACCCACTTAGTTTCTTTTTGAGCTTTCATAAACTTATAGCTCTAGTGCATCTGTTGCATGGCAATCCCTACTCACTCACCTTGATATCTATTGATGGGCATCTCCATAGCCCGTTATACGCCTAGTTGATGTTAGACTATCTCCCTCTTTTTGTCTTATCCACAACCACCTTCTATTCCACCTATAGTGCTATGTCCATGGCTCACGCTCATGTATTGCGTGAAAGTTGAAAAAGTTTGAGAACGTCAAAAGTATGAAACAATTGCTTGGCTTGTGATCGGCGTTGTGCATGATTTGAATATTTTGTGTGATGAAGATGGATAAGCTTTCTTTGGCCATGTTATTTTGAGAAGACATAATTATCTTGTTAGTATGCTTGAAGTATTATTGTTTTTATGTCAATATTAAACTTTTGTTTTGAATCATATGAATCTGAACATTCATGCCACAAAAAATAAATTACATGGATAAATATGTTCGGTAGCATTCCACATCAAAAATTCTGTTTTTATCATTTACCTACACTAGTACAACGAGGTGCTATACAAACGGTTTTTAACCCCTTTCCGCGACGGCATTTGGAACCATCGCCTAGTGCGTGATGGAGATAGGGGGTCCTTACCACACGGCCCAGAAACCGTCGGGGATATGGCCCTCCTGGCACACACGCTCAGCAAAATGAGTTCGTGTGCGACCGGAGAGCACTCAAATATGGAAATACGTACAGTAGAGCTAAAAATACAATTATATAGGAGAAATTATTTCTGGTTGCAAGTACATCCCACACAGTCAGTCCCCGCTAAACGTTTCCGTTCGTATGTACATCCCACACAGTCGCTCCAAGGAAAAGGTTTCCGTTCACAGGTACATCACACACAATTTTCCCCGTTAAATCATTTGTGACAGTGTTGCCATCTATTATATAATTAAAACAGAAGTAAAAGAAGCCATCACGTTCATCCACATAGATTAAATTATCCTAGCCACTAATTTCTTATATTAACGGCTCAGATTTAAAATTGTAACGTTACATACAAATAATGTCATAAACTAGCAATTGGACTGTCACGTACAAATACTCCGGGCACGTAATTGGAGTGGTTCAGATTTGACAAGATAAAAAAAAACTAACTTGAAAGGAGCTTTCAGATTTCACAAGAAAATAAAGTAATTTGGAAGGAGTCAACTGGAGATAAAATAGCTTGCACCACCGTATGTGCATAGGACTCTCAAAACCAAGGCAAAGGATGGGGATACAGCGCAAGAAAGCTAGACAGGAAGCACTAGGGATTCGTATTAGATGCGGCCAGCCAACCCAACTAAAAAGAATTTATACGGCCGGCCATGTGACGTGAAAACCTGAAGCAATCCGGTTTGGGCATGCCATGCATGTAATTAATGCCATCATTACCCGAGAAGCCAACGCATTGGTGTATACTTAATCCTTTATTTAAAGTTTCTACCCAAAGTTCAAACTATGCAAACAATATACCCCTTCTTACTGGTGTGACAAAAAAAATTGTCATTCAGTGGACGCTACAATGGCCGATGAAATAAGTAATGATTTTAAGTTGTATTTGTTGCTTTTTTTAATCTTAAGTAAATGCACTACCGAATAAAAAATGCTTAACCGAGGACTTAAGAAAATCATATGTATAGACCAGCTCAAGTCGTCATCGAGAATTTTGAATTATTTTAGGTCATATTAATTGATTCATCATTATACCAGCTACTACCTAGAATCCTAATAGCTAGCCTACAGGTAAGGCGTTTTGGCTTTTCAGCTCGATTGGACTCGAAATTTTTGAAAAACAAGAATCAACTTTTAAGTTTCGAAAAACACTAAAAAATACATAAGTACTTATACATGCATAGTTGACGCGTGTATAAATTTCATTATTCAATAGGTTGTATGTGGTCTATATAGAAAAACAAAATCACGTACATGATTTTGTTACTTTTAGCTAGCCTTTGGGTGAAGCGTTTTCGCATTACAGCTCGATGGAACTCGAATTTTTTAAAAATCAAGAATCAATTTTTAAGTTTCCAAAAACAAAAAATACATAAGTACTTATACATGCATAGTAAGCAGCGTGTAAAAATTTCATCATTAAATAGGTTGTATGTGGTCTAGCTATATAAAAAACAAAAGCATGTACTTTTATATAAGTGAATAGTACAAGTGCATGCTTACATGATTTTGTTACTTTTCTGTACATCACATATAATAATGATTTCGCCATCAAACAGTACAAACAAGTATTATACATCCATAGGTATGTTTGTATTATTGAAAAAACGAAACCTAAACTTTTGAATTTTTTTTTCAAATTTCAAGTTATATGGAGATCAAGCTTCATTAGCAACTTCTTCCTAGGCTACACATACGTGCATGCATGCGTTTCAGAGATACTCCTCTCTCTCAGTTTATAGAGGCGTCTTGGCGTATCCCTAGGTTATCAATTTGACCAACCTAATACAAGTCAGATATTACATAAAAAATACCAATATAAACTTCAGATGTTCTATTTTCAAAAGGTATAATTTTTGTGTTGTGTAGTTTATATTATGGTGATAAAATTAGCAACCTAGGTATACGCTTAGGACTTATAAACTGAAACGGAGGGAGTATATGCTTTTTTGTGGGGTATATGCAGATTATTAACTTTCTAGATGGAATATAAATCATGCATGTGTGCATGATCACTTGGCTGTGAAGTAACTGCGCATTTCTTACATAGACGTCAAATGCGTTGGACTTTTTGTTATAAGATCCATTTGATTAGGAATGAATGGTTATGTAGTGTCCAGATAGAATTTAGAACATCGTCTAATGGCTATAATAAAGGTCTACAAAATGAATTTAATCATTAGTTTTTTTTTCATTCTTACGCTTTCAATAGTTGATGAAATGGATAATATATTTATCAAAGATATCTCACATGTAGTTTGATCATGTTTTCTTAGGACACATGCACATGTTCCAAGTAAAATATATTTTGTATTTTAAATGATTTATGAAGGGGGATTGACAAACAACAGTGGAAGAGAGAAGTCCGAAGATTTGTATGGCATTATATGTCATTGCATGGCAGAATGCCAATTTTTATCACAGACCAATTAAAAAATAATGCAGTTAAAAATATATTTCCAAAATATTATCTATTTTTTTGGATATGCACATTTTGGCCTTCTTAATATCACTTAACTGACAGTACAAATATTGGTGGAGATGTTTTTTACTAAATATAACAATTAGTGAATGGCACGATCAGAAGATGTGGAAGCATACACATGGATATGAGGATATATGACAGTGTGCTAATTGGTAATGGTGGAACATATGCCAATGTATGGCTGCAAGTCATTAGTGTATTCATTTTCTCGGTAAAATTTCTAAATGAATATTTGGTGCAAAGATAAATGAACATGGATAAAAAGGTGAAACCATGATATCTAGAGATACATGTATAGTGGGACACATGTATTGGTTTTGATATTTTAGTGTGGGACAACATATCATTAGCAACGACTTTATAGTAAATATAGCAAAGTTTAATCATTTTATAATACTATACATTTTAGTTATATTTGTTTATATAAATACATATATAGGAATAGATTGAATGAACAAACATGCATAGAGCAAAACCAGCAAAATAGATAAAGTTGTAAAGGAAGTCTAGCCGCGCAAATGCGCGGGTCACCCAGCTAGTTGCACATGATATTAACAATCTTATCATTTGCATTATTGAATACATCACACATGGTGCGTAGAAGAAACTGTGTGGCAAAGGCTGTCCATAACACACAGTTTTTATGTCGTAAACGTTTGCGCAAGGTGGCCTAACGCAAACAGTTTTCAAGAGAAGGTCGTATGTGATTGTTTATTAATCCAACACGGTTTGTTCCTAGAAACTGTGTGCGTTATTGAATGCATCGCACACGGTGTTTTCTCAATAACCGTTTGCAATAGAAAACCCCAATTAGCAGGATAATTATCCAATTATGAATTATCCATTTATTAATCTAATTGACATTTCATATTAAGCAGGCAATATATTTCATTTCCATAATTGAAATACCTCAGAGTACAACATCATATAGCTTTAGCACTCAGCTACCCCATTACACAACTACACCAGCACCAAGTTTCACATGCAACATCTATAACCTTTTGAAATTAGCATCATAGACGCTACATAGACAGATGTATCTCATCTGGAAAACTGCTAAAGCAGAAGGCGAATATTGAGCCTTCATTGATGTTGAAGGTCTTTGTAACTTTAGGCCAGTTCCTGTGGATGATTGACCGTATATCCTTCATCCTCTTCAGGAACACTTCAATATTTAACCGTGGGTGTTGTATGAATACCTTCATCGCCTCCTGACCATACAGGTGGTTTGAGAGGTAATCATCAGTGAACTGCTTTGTAAAGGCCTGAAAACAAGGATGTGCATAAATATCTTCTCTATATTGGAAATGGGGCAAAGGAATAAAAAAGGCAAGGTATAATAGTTAGTACCATCCTGTAGTGAACTGATGTCTTCTTCACTGTGCAGACAAAGATCTTGTTGTTTTTGGTTGCTAATTTCTTTATCCTAACAATCTTTTTGAGTTTCTTGACTTGACTGATATTCATGGACAACTCATTTCCCCATATGCAAAAAGGGTCGAACAGTGGGTCAAAACCTCTGACAGTAGGACCTAGATGTGCAAGACCAAATTGCTAAAAACCTAAATATTAGAATGGTTCCTGCAATTGCACAATAATGTGCTATTAGACAACTAACCATGCACGTGCTAACCTCGACTGTAAAGCTCAGTGCTTCCCATTGTTTCCCTGCTGTCGGCGTTCTGGGAACGGGGGTCCCCAGACTTGCCTGCCTGCGGCCTGCAGCGTGGCTCAAAGGGGGGCCCAACACGGCCCATCTTCATCAACATGACCTCAAGACCCTCGCGAGGGGCCAAGCCTCGCAGGGCGGACGACATGGGAGCTTCCTCAGGCACGGCCTCGTCAGGCTGGCTCGCGAGGAGGCGGAGAGATCAAGGCAGGGTACCTCACGAGGTTCCCATGACGCAAGCCATGACGACCAAGGGCGCCAGGCGGGCGCCAGCCCGCGCAATGTCTTCCTTTCCTCTCTGGTGCAAAGGGAGCAAGCACAGGCGAGAGCATCAAGCAAAGGCGTCCATTTCGGTGCAACAAGACCAAGACCAGTCCAACGGCAGGAAGGAAGTCATTGTGGAGCCCAAGTCGGCGTCACCACGTAGCCTTTGACAAAGCGAGGACCAACTTTACTCAGGATAAGTGTACCAGATGTTCCCCTTCAAAATGGCCAATTGTTGGCGCCCTTCCCGCTCAATATTTGGGAAGAGGCCCAGGGCCTTTGCATATAAATAGGACTAGCCGCCCACAGGGTGGAATGGGGATGAGTAGCTAGAGCCAATCTGGAATCAGAGAGAGAGAGAAGGCGATTGAACTCCTCCTAGCAGTTCATCGCCCCGGCCAAGAACAGACCCTCACGAGGCTGTTCTTCCTTGTATTGTTCATCACCATCAGCCCAAGAGGCAATCCACCACACCACAAACTAGAGTAGGGTATTACACCACAATGGTAGCCCGAACTAGTATAAACCCTGTGTCTCTTGTGCTGTTCCTTTCGTAGTTTAGATCCTAGCGAGGCGCGGGGTGCAGGTAGGTAGAGGGTGAGATCCGCGCGCACCCCAGTGTTCGTACCTCAAGGGTCTGCCGGAACACGAAATCTGACACTTGGCGCGCCAAGTAGGGGTGCGCCGGAATTCGTCTTCCTCCGCCCTGTTCTCCGTCGACCCCCGCATCCATGTCTGACGCTCGTCGGGCCCGCGCCGAGCGCCGAGCCGCTCTCGCTTCCTGCGTCGCCCAGACGGCTCCCGTCGGCGGGCGCCCTCGTCGTTCCCCGTCGCCTGCCGTCAACGCCGCCACCGGCCCGGCGGGGAACGAGCAGCAAGCATCGTCCCAGCATCCCTCCGTGAGGCAAGACGGCCGCACTGCTACCCCCTCGCTCGCCCCGGCTGGTTCTTCGTCTCGCGCATTCCGCGCGCCCATGGAGGCTCGAGCTGCGCTCATCGCAGCAAACGAGCTCCTGCGCTACTGTCCCATCAACGACGTCTATGAAGAGTGGCTCGACCGCGTCGCCGAGCTCGTCCGCGCCGCAGGGGGCTCCCCCGCGCCGTCTGTCTCGATGCACCGCACCCCGTCCTGCGTGGGCGACGAAGCTCCGGGGGCGCCTCGGCCGCCTCCCCCTCAAGAAGGCGCCACAGCCCCCAAGGCGCGTGGTCCTCGGGCGGAACCCGCTCCGTCCAGCGCCAGCGCGGCAAGAGCAGAGCTTCCAGGAGGTCCCTCGCCCGCAAGAAGCTGCCCGAGTGCTCCCCGCTCCAGCTCGTCGCGACCATGCTCCTTCTCCGGCACGTCAAGACCCCGCGCTGCTCCTAGCTGCAGCGCATGGGGACCCGCAAGACCAAGCAAGACCAAGCTCTTCGTCACCCAAGGCCCCCCGTGGCCACAGCAGGCTGCCGTGCCTTCACCCCCGAGCTGCGCAGCGTCACGCGGCCCGACAAGTTCAAGCCGGACCTGCCTCCTCGCTACGATGGTACAGCCGACCCCGCAGAGTTCCTCCAGCTCTACGAGCTGGGCATCGAAGCCACCAACAGAGACGAGAAGGTCATGGCGAACTGGTTTCCCATGGCGCTCAAGGACATGGCCCGCACCTGGCTCCTGAACCTAGCCCTAGGCACGATCTCCTCCTGGGACGAGATGCGTACCCGCTTCATCGACAACTTCCAAGGTACTCGTGACCGGCCACCCGCCATGAGCGACATGCGCCGCATCAAGCAGTAACCAGGAGAGGCCCTGCAGAAGTACATCCAGTGCTTCAACAACGCACGCCTCAAGATTCCCAAGGTGACTGAGGAGGCCATCATCTCTGCCTTCTCCGACGGTGTGCGCGACGTCAAGATGACGGAGGAGCTGGCGATGCATGAAGATCTGTGCACTTCCTTGGAGCTGTTCAACTTGGCGACCAAGTGCGCCAGGGCCGAGGAAGGGCGTCTCTCCCTCCTCGAGCTGCCTGCCGCAGACCACAAGAGAAGAAATCCAAGGCCAAGGGCGTGAAGCGCAAAGGGGCTGTCGTGCTCATGGCGAACCCGGACACCAAGCGGGCGTAGATCAGCCCGAGTCTTCCAAGGGCAACCGGTATGCTGCGTGTACCACGACCTCCACACCCACAACACCAGCGAATGTCAAGAGCTCCGAGCCGTGCGAGAAGGGAGGATCGGCCGACGTCTCGACCGCAGCGACCGGGGCTACGGCCGAGGAGGAGGAAGGAACGCGAGACGCTGGGAAGACCGCGGCCCTCGCCAAGGATGGCGCGACCAACCTCGCGAGGATCGCTGGCAAGACCCGCCTCGCGAGGGAGGCTGGAGGGATCAGCCTCGCGAGGATCGCACGCAAGGCAACGCAGGCCTCCCTCCTCTCTGCCGCAGCCAGGAGAAAGCGAAGACCATCATCGGGGACGAGGGGTTGGGGGCTTCTGGGAGCCTCGGCGTGATCGCCTGCATCCTGGGCGGAGCTCAAGCCCCACCTCTCAACGCATCTTCAAGCGATTCGCCCATGAAGTGAATGCGGTCCTCCCAAGCTCGAAGCCACACGCCCCTCGGGTGGTCAGCGTGCACCATCACGTTCAGCTCGGCGGATCAGCTCAAGTGTGCGGCCACACGGTAGGAGTCCTCCCGATGCTCTGTTCCCCAATCATCAGCAACGTGCGAGTCACCAAGACTCTCATCGATGGTGGGGCAGGGCTCAACGCCATGTCCGTGGAAACGTTCAACAATCTCCAAGTGCCTTACAATCAGCTTCAGCCAACCAAGCCTTTCTGTGGGGTCACCGGTGGCTCCACAATACCGATCGGGCAGGTTCGCCTCCCTGTCACCTTCGGCGCATGCGACAACTACCGCACCGAGCTCGTCAACTTCGACGTCGCCCACATCCACCTGCCATACAATGCCATCCTCAGGTACCCAGCGCTGGCCAAGTTCATGGCCGTAACCCATCACGGCTACAACGTCCTCAAGATGCCAGGAAGTGGCGGAGTCATCACGGTGCCTACTTGAAGAAAGACGCAGTGTGCTCCCTGGAGCGAGCCTTTCAGGCCACATCACTGGAAGACCCGGATCGCGGAAGCAGGATGCTTCCCGGGACCGCCCCTAAGAAGAAGAAGACATCGTCCGGCCCGGCCCCTCAGGGTCCGCGCCTGCTCGGGGGGAACCTCCTTCTGTCGCATAGGAAAGCGCGCCCGGCGCCCTCCTTAGGCAGGGCTTGGGGGCTCCTCCCTGGAGGACCATCGACCTTGCTAAGGTCACGAGGGAGGCGCTTGGGCACCACTTGGAGGCGTGTTTCGAAGCACGTTTCCCTCAAGAAGGAGCAAGGCAAGGAGGGCCAAACCCTCAGGAGTTCGTCAGCAAGGCCATCCAGGAGCTCCAGGAGTCAAGAGTCATGAGTGGCAACTGTCGGATTTCGGGTTCCGGCAGACCCTTAAGGTTCGAACTCTGGGGTGCGCGCGGAGATCCAACCCTCCATCGTCTCGTACCTTGCTGAATCGCAGGGACCTAAACTACTCGAAAGAACAGCACACGAGACACGAGATTTATACTAGTTCGAGCCACCGTTGTGGTGTAATACCCCACTCTACTTTGTGGCGTGGTGGATTGCCTCTTGGGCTGATGAAGAACAGTACAGGGAAGAACAACCTCGTGAGGGTCTGTTCTTGGTGGGTGTGATGAACTGCTAGGCGGTGCTCCGTCGCTCTAGCTTGAGGATCGGGTCTCTATCTCTCTCTCTGGATTTCAAATGCCCGCCCCCTACTATGGTGGCTAGCTCTACTTATATAGACGAAGGCCCTGGGCCTCTCCCCAAATATTGAGCAGGAAGGGCGCCAACAATTAGCCATTTTGAAGGGGAACAACGGGTACACTTATCCTGACTAAAGTTGGTCCTCGCCTACCAAAGGCTCTGGTGATGACGCCTGCTTGGGCTCCACGATGACTCCCTTCCAGCCGTTGGGGCTGGTCTTGGTCTTGTTGCACCCAAACGGGTGCCTTTGCTTGATGCTCTCGCGTGTGCTTGCTCCCTTTGCACCAAAGGGGAAAGGAGGACGCTGCGCGGGCTGGCGCCCGACTGGCGCCCTTGGCCGTCATGGCTTGCGTCATGGGCACCTCGCGAGGTACCCTGCCTTGAACTCTCCGACTCCTCATGAGCCAGCCTGACGAGGCCGTACCTGAGAAGCTCCTGGTCGTCCGCCCCGTGAGGCTTGGCCCCTCGCGAGGGTCTTGAGCTTGTGTTGATGAAGATGGGTTGTCCTGGGCCTCCTTTGAGCCACGCTGCAGGCCGCAGGCAGGCAAGTCTGGCGACCCCCGTTCCCAGAACGCCGACAAGAGCCCCCGGCCCACGGGCGCGCCGAACTTGGCCGAAAGCAGAGGCGAAAGGGCAAGTGCGAAGCGTCACGGGCCCTAACAGCCTGCGGCCTTGGGCGACGCATGGCGGTTGATTGGACGTGTGCGCACTGCTCCCCCATGATGCGTCGGTAACCTCCCGGATTCGACAAGTCCCTGCATGCGGAGTTGGTCATGATTACCGGTGATCGTGGGGGCCGACGGTTGGCCTTCGCCAGCAATAAGTACGGAACGGCGCGCGCCCTTCCAGTCTATCCTTTCTTGTCTCTCCTTCTTCTCCATGGCTCCACCAAGGAAGTTCTCGGCCGCAGAGAAGGGGAAGGGCCGCCAGTCGAATCTTCTTCTCCTCCGCCTAAGCGTGGTCGAGGTTACCCTATAAGCACCCGTGGCCTCCACGGCGGTCCCCATGATCGTGGGGAGGCTCTCAGCGTGGTGACGAGCGGCTGGCGATGGTCGGAGGGCGTGCCCCGGTCGCGCGTCCCTCGAGGCCCCGCCTTCATGCTGCTGAAGCGCTGCCGAAGTTCATGGTGAGGGCGGAGGAGCCGTCCGGCGTCCGGCTTCAGCTCCCGTGCTTCCTCCTGGGTGAGCTCCCGGATGGCGCCACTGAGTGGCCTCTGGCTCTAGGCAGAATGGCTGCTGCGGCCGGGCTTCGTGGGCTTCTCTGGAGGTCTCTGCTGCAGGAACCTGTTCTCGCCCTTGGTGGCAGACGTTCGCTCGTCTTGGCGTGGTCTCCGCCGCAGTGCTCCCCTGCACTTCAAGTATGATGGCGACGCCACCCTCTACGTGAGGGTGTTCGGGAAGACGGCCGCCGCATGGGGTGCTGCCACGAGGGGCGGCGATCATGCCGAGGAATTAGCCCGGCCGGGCGGAGAGGGCAGCCTGGGCGGCCGGGCGATGCCCGCGACTCCTCACGCTTCACCAGCTCTTCTTCGGTGGCGATTCTTCCAAGAGCGGCAGCTGCCAGCCCCCACGCCAGCCTTCTTGGGGGTGGCAGCGGTCCTTCGCCACGCCACGCCTTGATGAAGCGCGAGATGGAGTCCGACCGAGCTCCGGGCGGCTCGGGCCTTCCAAGAGAGCGGCACGGGCGTGCTTCACCTGCATCCTTTTCCTTCCTTCTCTCCTGCGTAAAAGGAAACAATGTGTGGCCACTGTGGGCGCGTTTAGAACAACGCCGTTAATTATTGTACTACTTTTGTTATCCCGACATCTGTTCCCTTCGCCAGGCGCCCATTACGCAAGTGAAACCCGGCCGTGGCCGCGAAGGCGACCGACCACCGGCCCGTGTTTGCGTTGTCTTGCCCGTGAGGCATGGTCGAGGGGTGCTCCGGTTGTGGACCAGGGCCGTGAAAACTTGAGCGATAGGGGGTAAGCAGCTCGCGGGGCTCCGAGGCTTCACCTCGCGAGTCCCAGCGCAAGAAGAGAAATCGAGGCAGGAGGGTGAAAAGATCGAAGAACCACGGACCAAAAAGGCGATAGTTTCGATAAAAACTTCAAATGGGAATAACCAGTCAAGCTGCAGAAAGCAAATGAAAAAGCCGCGTCCGCACCTAGTCTAGTCTTCGGCGTCTTCTCACCAAATAGCGGAGCTAAGTGCTGCCACTTTGGGCGTGGGAGGGAGCCCCAGGGCCTGAGGCCGGCACTCCTGAGACTCCGGGGCGTGTACAGCCCCAACTCATTATTACGTGAGAGTGTCACGGGCGGCGAGCTTCACAGGCGTTCGCCTTCTTCACAGGCTCCGGGCCTTTCTTCTGGGAAGCAAGCTTCACGGGCGTTTGCCCTCTTCACAGGCTCCGGGCCTTTCCAGAACGCGACAGCTTCACAGGCGTTCGCCTTCTTCACAGGCGTTCGCCTTCTTCACAGGCTCTGGGCCTTTTCCCAGGAGGTGAGCTTCACAGGCATTTGCCTTCTTCACAGGCTCCGGGCCTTTTCCAAAAGATGAACTTCACGGGCATTCGCCTTCTTCACGTGCTCGTGGCCTTTCAGGTAAAACCTCCGGAGGTGCTTTGGATGTTCCACGCGTTACGTATAGGTACTCCCTCTTGAGTCTCCAAGCGCACGGAGCCAGGCCTGGAAACATGAACAACCTTGAATGGGCCCTCCCACATGGGAGAGAGCTTATGCGGTCCCTCCCTGGAGAGGACCCGTCGGAGCACGAGGTCCCCTACCTCGAGAGTTCTGGGGCGTATGTTGCGGCAGTGGTATCGCCGGAGTGCCTGCTGGTACCTCGCCGCTCGCAACACAGCTTCTCGACGGCTCTCCTCCCCCAGCACAAGGTCCGTCCCCCGCATGGCGTCCTGCAGCGTTTCATCAAACGCCAGACCCAGCGGATCGGCAGCTTGACCTCGTGAGGGAGGACCGCCGGCTCCATAGACCAGGAAGAAGGGGTCTCTCCGGTTGGCTTGGTTGCGGTTGTGCGGATGGACCACAACACAGACGGAAGCTCGTCGTACCAGCCTACGCCGCGAGCTTCCGGTTCTTATTGAGCGTCTGATGCGAGGCCTCTCAGACCTCTGCATTGGCCCGCTCGGCCTGTCCATTGCTGCGGGTGCGCCACCGGCGTAGCATATCTGCGTCCCAAGGTTAGCACGATGCGTTTTAAAAGGTTACCGTGAATCTGCGAACCGTTGTCGGTGATCATGCGGTTCGGCACTCGAACCGCTCACGATGCCCTTGATGAATTTGACCGCAGAACCAGCGGGGATGGCGCGACGGCCTCGACTTCGCCCACTTGGTGAATTTTTCCACGGCGGCGTAGAGGTAGCGATAGCCCCTGGCGCCCGAGGAAAAGGGCCCGTAATGTCCAGCCCCGCACCGCGAATGGCCAAGTGAGGGGGATGGTTTGCGAACCTCACGCTGGCTGGTGGATCTGCTTGGCATGGAATTGGCATGCCTCGCAAGCCTTCACGAGTTCGATGGCGTCATTGAGCGCTGATTGGCCAATAGAAACCGCTGCGGAACGCATTTGCCGACAAGGGTCCGTGACGATGAATGGTGCCCACAATCTCCGCCATGTATATCTGCCAGCAATTCCTTCCCCTGTTCCTTGGTGATGCAGCGCAGGGATACGTCGTTCGGTCGTTTCCGATAGAGTTCTCCATCCATGATGTTGTATGTCGTGGCTTGCCGCGCCACACGCTCTGCCTCCTCCTCCTTCTCTGGCAAAGTTCCACGCGTTAAGTAAATCTTGAGCTCCATGATCCAGCACTCCTCTTGAGGTTCCATTGTTAGAAGCAGGCGTGCTCCTGAGGCCGGGCCACAGCAGTGGGGCTCCGAGGCTGGTGGTCGAGGAAGCTCCTCCCGAGGTCAGGCTGTGCTTGATAACGGCGGTGGCTGAGGCTTGAAGAGCCGTTCCTCAAAGACGCCCGGCTCACTGGGGTAACCTCCTGGAGGCTCGTTTGGTGATGTCGTCGGCCTCTTGATTGGTGCAGGGCACGTCTTTGCAAGACCAACCCCCTAACTGCTTTCTCCATCCTGCGGACCTCCGCTAGGTAGGCCTCCATGTGTTCATCTCTTGGCTCGTACACCTTGTTGGAGAAATTGACGAGGAGCTGCGAATCGCCCTTGATGGTAAGGCGCTTCACCCCTGTGGCAGCGGCGGCCTTGCACTCCGCTTATCGCCCCCTCGTATTCCGCTATATTGTTGGAGACCTTCTCGCCATCTTTGGAAAGCGAGTTGCACGGCATAGTAAAGCTTGTCTGGGCGGGGATATGAGCCTTGCCCAGCCCAGCGCCCTGCACTGGAGAATGCTCCGTCAAGTACATGACCCAACCTTCGGCGCTTCGCTTCACAGGGAGAGGGACCGATCCTCGCCCGGCCTTGAGGCCGGTGCTTCATCCCACTCGGCCACGAAATCTGCAGTAGCGGCTCCCTTGATGACTCTGGTTGTGCTGAACTCGAGCTGGAATGCTTGTAGCTCAATGTTCCACTCGGCGACCCTTTCGGCCAAGTTGGGGCTCCTGAGCACCCTCTCCAGGGGGTATGACGAGACAACCTTGATTGGATGACCCTGGAAGTAGTGTCGCAGTTTGCGTGAAGCCACCAACAGCGCGAGGAGGAGCTTCTGCGGCATGGGGTACCGTGCCCTCGCATCCCATAACACGGTCTTGTGAAGTACACCGGGTGCTCGGCGAGGTTAGGGGCGTCGGTGCTAGTGGCGTCTTCTGGGAGCTGTGGTGCCTCCCGAGGCGACGGCGCCTCCGGAAGTTGGGTGCTTGGATGGGAGGCCTCCCCCGCCCTTGGTGCGCTCTGCTGCGACGGCTGATCTTCTTCAATTGCGGTGCTGGCTTCTGATAGTTCCTTCCGATTCGGTCTTGCCTTAGCTCGGGTGGCCGCCAGGAGTTTGGCTGCCGCTCCTCCCTAATCGCCACCAGAGCAGCGCTAGCAAGAGTAGGGAGTGGCGGCGAGGTAGAGTACCAAGGGCTCCCCGAGGGCGCTGAGGCCACCATCACCGGAGGGCTGGTCGGTACCTCTTGAGGTCTTGAAAGCGCTTTGTCGGCCTCTTCAGTCCACTCAAGGCCCCTTTTTCTTCATCGGTGGAAGAAAGGCGCCCGCTCCCCAATCGGGGAGATGAAACGGCCCGGCGCTATTCTGGCGCCCGTGAGCTTCTGCATTTCCACGAGGGTCTTCGGTGGGCTCATGTCTTCCACTGCCTTGACCTTTTACAGGTTGGCCTCGATGCCTCGGTGGGACACGAGGAAACCCGAGGAGCTTGCCCGAGGAACTCCAAACACACACTTCTCCGGGTTGAGTCGCAGGCTCACTGCGTTGAGGCTCGTGAAGGTTTCTTCCAGGTCTTGTATCAAGGTCTTGGCCTCGTGAGACTTCACCACGATGTCGTCGACGTATGCCTCCACATTCTTCCCGAGCTTTGGGCCCAAGGTGATGTGCATGAGCCGCTGGAAGGTTGCCCCTGCGTTGCGCAACCCAAATGGCATGCAGGTATAGCAGTACACTCCACATGGGGTTAGGAAGGCCGTCTTCTCCACGTCTTGCACCGCCATCTTGATTTGGTGATACCCGGAGAAGGCGTCCAAGAAGCACAATAGGTCACACTCGGCGGTGGAATCGACGATCTGGTCGATGCGAGGGAGCGGAAACGGATCCTGCGGGCATGCTTTGTTGAGGTTGGTGAAGTCGACACACATGTGCTCCTTTCCTCCCTTCTTTGGCACCACCACGGGGTTGGCCAGCCAATCTGGGTATCGGACCCCGCGGCTTCTAGCTTGCGGGTCTCTTGGATGATGAAGGCCTTCTTTTCAGTGGACTGCCTTCTCTCTTTCTGCTTCACTGGACGCACGTTGGGGCACACGTTGAGGTGGTGCTCGATCACGCCCCGTGGAATCCCCGCCAGCTGATCGGGCTCCTAGGCGAACACGTTCTTGTTCGCACGCGGGAACTTGACAAGGGCTTCCTCCTGTTCAGGCTCGAGGTTGGCGCCTATGGTGAAGGTGGCGTTTGTGGACCCGTCCTCATCGGCTGTATCTGCTTGGTCTCCGCCTTTGTCTTGAGTGAACAACTGCTTCTCCTTGGTCGGGCGCAGCCCCCTTGGGCTTGGGGGCTTCCGCATCGGTGAGCTGTCTTGACGCCGTCTTGAGGGTGAGCCTGGCGCTCATGCCACCTTCATATCCCGAACGCGGTGAGGACGCCGCTGCTCCTAGGCATCTTCATGAGGTTGTACCCTGGGTGGGTTGCGGCCATGAATTTGGCCAATGCTGGATAGTCAAGGATGGCATTGTAGGGGAGGCCGATGGGGGCGATGTCGAAGTCGACCAGTTCCGTGCAGAAGTTTTCATAGGTGCCGAAGGTCACCGGAAGCCGGATTTGCCCCAAGGAGCTGGATGACCCTCCTCCTACGCCCGAAAAATGCCGGCTGGGCAGCAGCCGCTCCCTAGGTATGCAGAGGAGGTTGAAAGCCTCGACTGAGAGTACGTTGAGGCCGGCGCCGCCGTCGATGAGGGTCCTGGTGATGACGACCTGGCAGATGGTGGGTGTGCAGAGCAGGGGGGGCGCACCCGAGCCGGCCTAGTTGGTGGGGTGGTCTTGAGAGTCGAAGGTCAGCCCGGCCGACGACTCTGTCCGGCCTGATGGAGCCCCCTGCCGCGTGGAGGCGGCGCCGACCCGGCGGACGAATGTCTTGACATGGCGGCTGGAAGGCGGTGCCTGCGAGCCGCCGAGGAGGGCCGCGACGAGTGGGGGAGCCTGTGCGAGGGGGTGGGTGACCAGGGAGCCGCGCGGCCCCTCCCATGAGGTCGCCGAGGAGCGCAGGGACGATGCTTGCTGCCCGTCCCCCGCCGGGCCGATGGCGGTGTTGACGGCAGGTGACGGGGAACGTCGAGGGCGCCCGCCGACGGGAGCTGTCTGGGCGACATGGGAAGCGAGGGCGGCTCGGCGCCCGCGGGCCCGACAGGCGTCAGACATGGTTGTTGTGGTCGAGGAAGAACGAGGCGACGAAAGGCAGATTCCGCGCACCCCTACTTGGCGCGCCAAATGTCGATTCGGGTTCAGCGGACCCTTAAGGTTCGAACTCTGGGGTGCGCGGAGATCCAACCCTCCACCGTCTCGTACCTCGCCCGAATCGCGAGGACCTAAACTACTCAAAAAGAACAGCACAAGAGACACGAGATTTATACTAGTTAAGACCACCGTTGTGGTGTAATACCCTACTCTAGTTTGTGGCGTGGTGGATTGCCTCTTGGGCTGATGAAGAACAATCTGAGGAAGAATAGCCTCGCGAGGGTCTGTTCTTGGTGGATGTGATGAACTGCCAGGTGGTGTCCCGTCGCTCTAGCTTGAGGATCGGGTCTCTATCTCTCTCTCTCTGGATTCCAAATGCCCGCCCCCTACTACGGTGGCTAGCTCTTCTTATATAGACGGAGGCCACAGGCCTCTCCCCACATATTGAGCGGGAAGGGCGCCAACAATTGGCCATTTGAAGGGGAACAGTGGGTACACTTATCCTGACTAAAGTTGGTCCTCGCCTGCCAAAGGCTCTGGTGATGACGCTTGCTTGGGCTCCACGATGATCGCCTTCCAGCCGTTGGGGCTGGTGCAGGTCTTGTTGCACCAAAGCAGGTGCCTTGGCTTGATGCTCGCCTCCGCTTGCTCCCTTTGCACCAAAGGGGAAAGGAGGGGCAGCTGGCCGGGCGCCCGAAAGTGGTGCCCTTGGCCGTCATGGCTTGCGTCATGGGCACCTCGCGAGGTACCACCTTGAACTCTCCGCCTCCTCATGAGCCGGCTGGCGAGGCCATGCCCGAGAAGCTCCTGGTCATCCGCCCATGAGGCTTGGCCCCTCGCGAGGGTCTTGAGCTTGTGTTGATGAAGATGGGCTGTCCTGGGCCTCCTTTGAGCCACGCCGCAGGCCGCAGGAAGGCAAGTCTGGGGACCCCCGTTCCCAGAACGCCGACAGCAGCCGCCGCTTACCAGCCGTAGCACCCCATCCAGGCGAGGATGGTGGGCTGCGCGTCTGCATCGACATACCAGGGCTCAACCGAGCCGCCTCTCAGCAGCGCCTCTGGCCCTCTCGCGTGGGGCGCTGCGAAGGTCCACCCCACAGCTATTTCGCATGCCTTACGGCCTGTCGAACGCAGCCGCCACGTACCAGCGCCTCATGAGGGACATCCTGGAGGCTCAAGAGGCCAGGTGTTCTGCAGCCCTGGCAGAGATGGAGATGGTCCAAGAGGAGCCACCAACGCCTCCGGAGCCTCTCGAGGCCCCTGAGCCTGGGGGCTCGTGAGGATCGGCTCCCGCAGCCCACCGAGTCTGCTGCACCGACACCCTTTCGTCTTCAACGCTATTAGGTGACGTCTTTCAAGTTTTATTTCCAGCTGGGAGCGCCCCCTAGGGCTGCATTATTCCCAGGCCGCGTGGGTCCGTCCCTGCGGCGTGTATCCCTTTTACTTCATGTTCCTAGCTTATCTTGTTGGGGGCGCCCCTCGGGCTGCATCATCCCCAAGTCGCTCGGGCCAGGCCCGGCGGCATCTATCCCTCTTGCGTTTATTTCGGGTCATGCATTCGACCCATCATGCTTGTTATTTGACGCCAATCCATGGCACCTTTTTCTTCGTTCATGTCGACCGCTTGCACGTTAAAGGGGGGTACCTGAGCATCGCGACTCGGGGCTCCCTTGGCTCTCCAGCCCTCACCCTCTGGCCTTGTCCACGGCATCGCGACCTGGCATACCAGCGACGGCTGAGACCAGCTCGAGGGCCGGGACCCGAGGACATAGAGCGCCGGCATCTAACCAAATCTGCAGGAACACATCACAAGATAACGCCCAGTGCCAGGTGAAAGTGCGTTATATCGACTAGAGGGGGGTGAATAGGCGATTTTTATGAATTCTTCATTGAGGAATTTGTCGGTGAGGAAATTCCTAAGTGAAGAACTACTTGCAGCGGAATAAGTACTCAGAAGTAAGCATAAGATAATGCGGGCATGGTCATCATGATGAAATGAAGACAATCAAAGAGTACAGAAAGCGTAAACACATGATATCACAAGATGAAGACAAACAGACTGAAGAAATTGAATTGAGGAAATTGAGAAAGTCTTCAGTCAAAGTCTTCAAACACATATATGAATGAACACTCAACACAGTAATGAGGAAATGAAAGAGTTGAGGAAATAGAACCTGTTAGGTTGGTGAAGACAATGATTTGGTAGACCAGTTCCAAGCTTTGTCTCGGTTATGCGTCTGGTTGGAGCGGTGAGTATTTAAACTCAAGGACACACAGTCCGGACACCCGGTCGGCGAGCACGCAGCTCAGACACCAAGTCCTCACCGTATTCTCCTTGAACTAAGGTCACACAGGCCTCGTCCAATCACTCGTGGTAAGTCTTGAGCGACTTCCAAACCTTCACAGACTTGGTCACTCGGCGATCCACAATTCCTCTTGGATGCTCTAGACCATGACGCCTAACCGTCTGGAAGAAGCACAGTCTTCAAAGGTAACAAGCGTCGGATCCACGCAGGATCAATCTCTTGATGATGCTCAATCACTTTGGGTTTGTAGGGGTTTGGTTTTGGGTTTTCCTCACTCGATGATTTTTGCTCAAAGTCCTCGGAGGATGGGTTGCTCTCAAATGACAAGTGTCAAGTTCTCTCGGAGCAGCCAACCAGCTAGTGGTTGTAGAGGCGGCTATTTATAGCCTAGGGAGCAGCCCGACATGATAAGACATAAATGCCCTTCAATGATATGACCGTTGGGTGGATAAGATATTTTGGGACAGTGGCCAAGAAGACAAAGAATGGCCGGAAATTTGACTCTCAAATTCCTCGGGGCTATCATGTTCCTCATCGTAGGCAATCCAAGCCTTTGGCGAATTCCTAACTCCTCAGTCAGAACAAATTCCTCGGCGACCATAAGAACTTTGTCTCTGTCACTGAAGAAATTGACTGAGTTGTATGAGATTTCCAAAAGGCTTCACTCAAAGGGATTGGTAGGTGTAGGATTTTGAGTTGAGCACCACATGGAAATTTTTCCTTAGTATTTCCTCGACCCCCTTTAACAGTACGGTGTTTCCTATGACTCAAGAAAGAGAAAACGAAACTACGAAAACAAAAGTCTTCACGCTTCATGTTCCTCAAATGAATACCAAGTCTTCAAGGTCACACCAATTTCTTCACTTTCAAAGTCTTGAGAAAGTCTTGAGAATATCAAAGTCTTGATCGAAGAACTTCATTTTTAGGGGTCGACTTTCTCTGTAAATATCAAACTCCTCATAGACTTATAAACATGTGTACACTCATAAACACATTAGTCCCTTAACCTATAAGTCTTCAATACACCAAAATCACTAAGGGGCACTAGATGAACTTACAATCTCCCCCTTTTTGGTGATTGATGACAATATAGGTTAAGTTTTCAACGGGGATAAACATATGAAGTGTAAATACTGATATTGAGGAATTTGATTGCAAGATATAGAAGAACTCCCCACGAAGATGTGCATAGTGAGGAATTTGCTTTTGAGGCATTGCACATTTGAAGAGTTGAATCATGGAGATCTCCCCCTATATCTGGTAATTCATACACGCATTTGACATATAATATGAAGAATTTGAAATGCATGATGAAATATGGTGGTGATGTAGTTCAGCATGTGTGTATTAACATATAATGAGGAATAAGCATGCAGAGGAACACATCAAAAGTATCAGAGCACCATCGGGTTTAAGATTACAACTCGATCCAATAAAAGTTTCAGAAGAACGAGAGTTGTAACTTAGCAAAAAAACACGTTGTATATGGGTGTTAAAATAGACCCGCTTGAAGCAATTCAGTTGCTGGTGCCTTGTAGTGAGTATTTTCTGTCATCCAGTCCAATACCCATGAGTTCACATCTTCAGAATCTCCGGTGATGTGCAACGTCGCATAGAATTGAAGAATGAGTTCTTCATTCCAATCCACAGATGTCGGTCAGAAATTCAGCAATCCTGCATCATGAAGAACACTAAGGACTGCCTCAAAGCCTGGCAGAGATTCCATGTCCACATGAGGAATATGTGCATGATCGAAGACTTTGTCTTTGTTGAATAGCATAGAGGAATAGAAGTTGGCTTGACTAGCAGTCCAGAAACGCCTCTTCCTTATGCGGCGAGTCATAAGGGTTGTAGTCGATGAAGAATACATGCTCGCCGAAGAAATCTTGACCTTGAACTTTTGCTTCGTTGAGAATGGATTCTTTGGCTTTGGCGATGGAGTGTCATTGAGTTGCATCACGACCTCGGGAATCGCAATCTCGGGTTCTTCAGGTGAGGAATTTCTGGTTCCTCTTCATATGCAAATCTGCGTGTTCATAGGATCGAAGAAGCGGGTTCTTGACACTAGTGGCTGGAATTTCTTCATGCACGAATGAGTTGGGATGAGTTTCTTGAGCCCATTTGAACTGTTGGTGCGAGGGTGAGGAATCTGTTGGATTGGGGTGAAGAGTGGAGAATTGGGATGCTGACTTTCCCAAAAGTCATCGTTCATCACAGGTGTTGTGCTTTCAATATCCACATCTTCGTCTTCAATTTCATCAACACCAGCCTCTTCAGCTGTGAACTGAGGCATAGGTGAGGATACAACAGGAGTAGAAGGGATCGCTTCCACTTCAATTTCTTCATCAATCTGCTTTGACGAAGCAGCAGAATGATTTTCTTCATTAGATCCGCTTGGGATCTCATACTCTTCACCAAAAGGAACAAGGTCCTTTGATGGAATGGAGGAAATTGGAACAGCATCGATTGGATTTTCAAAAGAGTTTGTCATATGCTTCATTTTCTTCGAGGCTGAAGAATTTGAAGCAGTTGATGCTTTCCTTTTCTTCACTGCAGCTCTCTCTGCAGCCTTGGTCTTCTTCACATCAGATGCGTGATGGAAGGATTGGAGTTGGTGTAGGCGCAGGAGGAGCCGAGGAATCTGGTTGAATTTCCTCGGTATGGCCCGATGCACGATTGCCACTGACTTCTTCGATTTTCGTCAGGCGCACCACTAGTGGATGCCACGGCAATTTCTTCGATGGCTGGAATGGAGTCATCAGCCCCGAACTAGCATTGTCTTGAGCTGAAAATCATCGCCAGTCTTGGCATGTTCTTCAGGGCCGAAAGCAGAGGCTCCAGCCTGAGGAATTTCTTATTGCGTTGGGGCTGCAACATTGGTGAACTTCTTCGTCAGGTTGACGAATCTGACTTTGGCTCCTTGCCAATCAGCATAATAAGCATCAAAGTCTTTGCTGAGGGTTTGGATTTCAGTCTGGATCTTGAGGAGTTGCTCAGGTGTCATTCTGACAACGTTTTTCCTCAGGAACTTCTCTTTCCTGAACTGAGCCTTCTTGATCTGCCTTGCCTTCTCAAATTTCCATTTCTCTTCAGAGATGAAATGGGTCAGCATGTGACTTTGTCCAGGTGTCAGATGAAAATCAGGCATAGGTGTGTTTGGGTCCTTGTGCCAGAGATCTATGTAATTGAGGATCAACTTAGGATCCAATAGCAGTGGCACAGGTGTGCCTTTGGCTCTAGCGGCCCTTTCTTATGCATCTCGATGATTTACGCAAGTTCATCATCATCGGCTTCATTGTCGATGGCACTTGGAAGGCGACCTGTTTCTTCTTCGGACTTGGCCGAGGACCTCGTCCCAAATAGCTTGCCTTTTTCTTCAGCAGAGAGGGGCCTGATGAAGAATTTGGTGCAGCTGAGGAACTTGCTGAGACACCAGAGGCAATGGAGATGCCTGCAGTCCTTTGGCACATGGCCAGATGCACAGGTGCTGAGGACTTTGGAGGATCTGCTGAGGACTTTGTAGGGGCTGAGGATTTGGGAGGTGCAGGAGCAGCATGAGGAATTGGCCGTAAGGGCATTGCTGAAGAAATTGGCCGTGAGGGCACAGCTGGTGAAGCACTTGGCTTGTGTGCGGGCTTCTTTGCCATAGATTTTCTTGGCTTGACAGCGGCCTCAATGGCAGCAGCAGTAGCAGAGTCCTCGTTAAATTTCCTCACTGTCTCCTTGGCTTGTCTCGCCAATTTGGCTTGGCGCTTGGCCCATTCTTCAGGAAAGTCCTCACCACGCTTGATGCTGGTGGGGTCAGCTTCTTGGCAGTGCCAATGGAGCTCTTGGGCATGGAGGATTCAGGTCTGAATTTCTTCATGTACTTTGGAGTAACATATTTGTACTCCCTCCATTTCCTTGCCCATCTCCTTTCAATCCTCCGAATGCGCACCTTGCGCTGATTTTTGTTTTCCTTGCCAAACTTGGCTTCATCAGGTGTGCAATAGTCAGCGTATATGTCCTCAGGTATCTCGAAAGCAGTCATGACCTCAGCCTCTTTCCTCCTTTACATTGCTTCTTTCCTTCTGCCATATTCTTCAGCTCAGGAATTTGAACAATCGAATTCTCTGAAGAAGTATGCAACTTTTCTTCGAGGAATGCTGCAAATGAGTTAAGTTGATGAGAACCTAGTGATTCAAGAATAACATGAGTACCTGTGAACAGAGTATAGTTGCGAGGAATTTGGAGAGGTCATATGCGTTCTCAGAAGGTTTTTCAAAAAGAACTAGTTTGAGGAATTTGACCAGATGAGCCTTGAAGAATTTCACTAAGAGATCTTTGTCTTAGGTTCCAGAGTTCTATAGATCGAGGATCCACACAACTGAGGAATCTTGAAGAAAAATCATTGCTTAGAGAAACGTATCAAGAGCATATTTCATTTGAGGTGTTCATATGTGTGAAGATTTGAAGAATAAACACCTTTGAAGATTTTCAGGAAGGTTTGAGAATCAAAGCGAGTAATAAAAGTAACTTTTAATTACCCGAACTGAAGAACACAACGAACTGAGAGATGGAGATTAGAAGTTCGTCAGTTCAGATCTCCCACGCCCTAACTCGGCGGAGGAAGACAGCTACGGCGGCGGCGGAGTGAAGATTTCATGATCGGGCGCGAGTACGACGGGCGACGAGGTCGAGGCAAGGAAGCTCTTCCTCACCGTGACGATGGAGTAGCGGTGGCGCTAGGGTTTGAGAAGCTCGGCGAGAGAGAGAGCGGTCGGCGGAGTAAAGGAAGTGAGGAAGGGAGAGGGGGTATATATAGCCACGGTGAAAAACCGTTCGCCCGAAGATTTTGGACGAACGTGCCCCTGACCCTTCTCATTCGCTTGACATGTGTCACCCACGTACTGAAAAGTGGAGATTGTGTTAGATCGTGGGTGAAAAGATAAGTTTATCATGGGATGCGGAACGGTTTGAGCGCCAAAGCCGAAAATTTGGATAAGATAAGTTAAAAGTTCCGTTCGCAATTTCTTCAGCTGACAAGGACACGGTGAATATTTTGAACGAGTTTCAAATAGAACGCACATGAAGAATTTGTGAATAGCTTGGGTTGAGTATAGCATAGAGGGGAAAGGGTCCGATCACATTCACTTAGCAGAAAAAGCAACTTGAAGAAATAGCCATAAGTGAATGCTGTAGAGGACATAAACCCATATATATATATATATATATATATATACATATATATATATACATATATATATACATATATATATATATATATATATATATATATATATATATATAGTCAACGAAGAAAGACAATGTAAAGCAGTGAAGATTTTGCAAAGTTGAAGAATTTGAAAAAGCGAAGAATTTCAAAAGCGAGGAAAAACTCAAATTGAAGATTTTCAATTTTGGTGGTGGCGTGACCCATCGTATAAGAATGATAATTTCAGACACCGCGTACAATTGTCGTAGGGTTCTGAGAATCAAATTCTTCATTAATTTCTTCACACTTAGAGAGTTATTCTTCATTGATTGAAGAAAAATGTTTCTTCATGTGTTGCACATCTAAGTCATCAATTTTTCATAAGTGTCAGGATGTGTGTCCTTTTCAAAGAACATTCGAAGATTCTAAGATATTTAGCTCACACCGCAACTTGCTAAATCTCTTCTCATCACAAGGGCTTTGTGAAGATATCTGCTAGCTGTTCTTCAGTCTTCACATGCTCGATGGAGATGTCGCCCTTCAACACATGATCACGAAGAATATGATGACGAATCTGAATATGCTTTGTCTTCGAGTGCTGAACTGGGTTGTGAGCAATCTTGATGGCACTCTAATTGTCCCAGTAGAGAGTCAAATTCTTCACTTTGATGTCGTAGTACTTGAGAGTTTGCTTCATCCACAGCAATTGAGCACAACAAGAGCCGGCAGCAATGTACTCGGCTTCAGCGATGAAGCGGTGATACGCAGTTCTGTTTCTTCGAGGACCAATGGACCAAAAGATCGTCAGGAAATGACAAGTACCGGATGTTGACTTGCGGTCCACACGATCACCAAAGCATAGTCGAGTCAGAATATCCAAAGAGATCAAAAGTAGAGCCCTTGGGGTACCATAATCCTAGTGTTGGTGTGTGAGCTAGATATTGAAGAATATGCTTCACACCTTATGGTGTGATTCCTTCGATGTAGCTTGAAATCGGGCACACATGCAAACACTAAGCATTATATCTGGCCTAGATGCACATAAGAACAATAAAGAACCAATCATGGAGCGGTATACCTTGTGACCGAAGTCAAAACCATTTTCATCAGTGCATAGATGGCCATTTGTGGGCATAGGAATTTTGACGCCTTTGCAATCTTGCATGCTGAATTTCTTCAGAACATCTTTGAGGTATTTCTCCTGAGATATGAATATGCCATTGTGTTGTTGACGAATTTGAAGACCTAAGAAGAATTTAAATTCTCCCATCATAGACATTTGATATTCTTCACTCATCATATAGGAAAATTCATCACTATAACGCTGGTCAGTACAGCCAAAGATAATATTATCAACATATATTTGGCACACAAACAGTTCACCATCATATGATTTAGTAAAGAGAGTAGGGTCGAGTGAACCGGGTGTGAAGCCATTCTTCAGAAGAATTCCTTCAATGTATCATACCACGCCCGTGGGGCCTGTTTGAGGCCATAGAGGGCCTTGTTGAGTCTGAAGACTTTGTCGGGATTCTTTGGATCTTCAAAACACAGGGGTTGAGCAACATATACTTCTTCCTCAAGCTTACCATTGAGGAATGCACTTTTCACATCCATTTGATATAAAGTGATATTATGATGGTTAGCATAAGCAAGTAATATCTTGAATAGCCTCAAGTCTAGCAACAGGTGCAAAAGTTTCATCGAAATCAATTCCTTCAACCTGTGTGTAGCCTTGATCTACAAGTCGTGCCTTATTCCTCACCACAAGGCCATTTTCATCTTGCTTGTTGCGGTAGATCCACTTTGTGCCAATGATATTATGCTTGCAAGGATCTGGACGTTTGACCAGTTCCCAGACATTGCTGAGCTCGAACTGATGTAATTCTTCTTGCATGGCCTGAATCCACTCAGGCTCCAGAAATGCTTCATCTACCTTAGTGGGCTCTGTAATAGAGACAAAAGCATAGTTCCCACAAAAGTTAGATAAATGTGAAGCTTTTGAGTGTGTGAGAGGACTTGGCGCTTCAATGTCATTGATGATCTTGTCAACTTGCACTTCTTTTGCAACGCGGGGATGAGCTGGTTGTCGTCGAGGAATTTGATCAGCATTTTCTTGACACCATTTTCTTGACATTATCTTCAGTGCATCAGCTCGTGCGTTCTTCGCGTCACAGGAATGAATTCTTCGGCATATTCTTGATGGGAATTACATCCTCGATCGCCTTGAACTTGATAGATTCCTCGGTGCCGGGTTCATCTATCTCGGAAGGTAGGTGCTCTCTTTGCGAGCCATTAGTTTCATCGAACCGCACATCTACAGTTTCAACAATCTTGTGAAGAGCGATGTTGAAGACTCTGTATAACCAAGCATAAAACCTTCATGTGCTTTCGGTGCAAATTTAGCATTGTGATGAGGATCTCTAATCCAGCATTTAGCACCGAAGACTTTGAAATAACTCACATTGGGTTTCTTGTCACTGAGGAGTTCATAGGCAGTCTTCTTGAAGAATTTGTGAAGATATACTCTGTTGATGATGTGGCACGCGGTATCAATTGCATCAATCCAAAAGCGATGAGGCGTTTTGTATTCATCAAGCATAGTCGAGCCATCTCAACAAGAGTTCTGTTCTTGCGCTCCACGCACGCCATTTCTTTGAGGAGTATAGGGAGCGAGATAACTCGTGAGTAATACCAAGTTCATCAAGATAGTCATCAAGACCGGAGTTCTTGAACTCAGTTCCATTGTCACTCCTGATGTGCCTGATCTTCACACCAAAGTTGGTTGAAGCCCTCGAGGAAAATCGTTTGAAGACTTCCTGCACTTCATGTTTGTAAGTAAAAATGTGTACCCATGTGTAACGAGAGTAATCATCAACAATAACAAAGCCATATAGAGATGCATCATTAGTGACTGCTGAGTAATGATTAGGACCAAAGAGGTCCATGTGAAGCAATTCGAATGGACGAGTAGTGGTCATGATAGTCTTATTTGGATGCTTGGCCTTGGTCATTTTCCAGCTTCACGGGCTCCACACAAGTGATCCTTGAGGAATTTGACATTCTCAATGCCAATGACATGCTTCTTCTTCGCATGGCGTGTGCAAATTCCTCATGCCTGCATGACCAAGTCGTCGATGCCATAGCCAATATACGAAGCTTTTGCAAGTAGACACACAGCTGGTTGTGGTCCTGTAGAGAAATCAACAATATACAAGTCTCCTCTCCTAAAGCCTTCAAAGACTTTGGAATTGTCACTTCCATGATCACAACACAACGATACTTGCCAAAGACAACAACCATATCAAGATCACAAAGCATTGAGGCCCGACATGAGGTTGTATCCTAAGGACTCAACAAGCATGACTTTGTCCATGTGTATGTCCTTAGAGATCGCAACCTTACCAAGACCCAATACGACTTTTGCCTTTGTCGGCCAGATGATATGCTTCGGATGTGACGGTGATAAGGGAGCATCCATCAATAGATTCTTGTCACCAGTCATGTGATTTGTACATCCACTATCGAGGACCCACTCATTGGCTTTGGGTTGATCATCCTGCAGATGAATTAGTGCAACTTACGATCTCATATACTTCATCAGTGAAGAATATGATATCAATTTCATCAGATGAATTTCATCGAGCGAGTATAACGAGATAAGCGATATGAGGGCGTGTGAAATGAAAGTTCATTTCTTCATGATTAGCCTCAAGGCCCTTTCAGGAATTTTTGTCGGGCCCCAGCAAATTCTTGAGACGTTAAAGCACGTGGAGGCTGACCCTCTGAGAAGAGATTAGTTCCTTTTCTTCACCACCCACATCTCAAGGGGTGGCAAAGGTCATCACTCTGCGAGCTCCGTATGAGAATGGTGGCATAGAGGCCAATCCATTTCGTTTCACATAAGAGGGGTTAGGGTAAGCATATGAATAAGCAGAGAAATTCTTCGAGGACTTATGAACATATTGGTTTGAAGAATAATGCACATATTCATAGCCCTTAGCTCTACCCTGCGAAACAGAGTTGTTAGCACGATGATAATCATATGAGGACTTTGATCCTTTTGAAGAATTTGGTCCGTATGAGGACTTGGATCCATATGAAGAATTTGGTCCATATGAAGAGTTTGATCTGGGGTTCCTATTCTTCACAGGTGGTGTCATGAGGACATTCACATGAAGACTTTCAAGGCACTTCTTGGGAACCCAGATTTTCTTCATAGGGGAACCGTTCCTACAGTTAGTGCCAACATATCTAGCAAATACTTCACCATTCTGATTTTTGAACAGTTTATAGTTGGAGTCAAATGACTCATCAGAAGAATGAGGAGATTCACATGTAAAGCCAGATAAGTTAGATGGATCAACAGGAGGTCCCTTTGCAGCAACCCATGAGGTTTTGGGGTACTTCTCGGGCTTCCAATATGTTCCATCGACATTGAGTTTCCTCTCAAAGGCAATACCCTCTTTCCTAGGGTTCTGTTGAGGATCTGCTTTTAAGCACATCACAAAGAGTCTGATGCCCTTTGAGGCTTTTGTACATGCCTGTCATGTACAATTCCTTCAACTCGTCGATCGTCAAGGATACTAGCAATGTCCTCGGATGAGGAATTAGTGATAGCGAGAGGCAGGTGAAGAATTTTGTAACAGTTGAAGCATTTGAACACTCGGGTGAAGAATTAGCGTATTCACGTTCAATGCACTTTAAGCATGGAGGAACAAATTCTTCACGAGAACGCTGATTTGTTGAGCAAGCAATGAATCGCGCTCCTTCTGAAGATCTTCATAACTCACTCTTAGCTTCTCAAGATCTTGCTTTCTTTGAAGAAATTCATAAGAAAGTTTCTCGTGATCAGATAAGAGAGTGTTATGATGACCTTGAAGGCTGTCAAACCTAGACTGAAGTCTCTGAAGATTTTCAGTCAGGGCTTTAGTGCGATCCATTTCTTCACCCAACATATCATCACTTTTGTCTAGCATGTTTTGAACCTTTTCAAAAGCCCTTTGTTGTTTTATAGCAATCTTAGCAAGCTTTGAGTAGCTGGGCTTGAGATCTTCATCAGATTCATTTTCACTAGATTCGTGAGGAGGTATATTTGAGTACCTTGGCACCCTTTGCCATGAAGCAATAGGTGGGAGCGTAGTCATCACTATCTTCATCAGCTTTGTTGGTGAGGTCATTTTCTTGAGTAGAAGATGGACTTCTTGGCGAAAGCGATGGCGAGAGCCAGACTCGCCACACCAGACTCGGATTTTTCTGATGCCTCCTCTTCCTCATGTTCCTCAGATTCAGCTTTAGAGTCCATTTCCTTGCCAATGAATGACCGAGCCTTCTTGGAGCTGCTCTTCTTGTGAGAAGAAGAATTTGAGGATTTTGATGATGAAGATTTCGACGATTTCTTCTTCTTCTTAGCGTCATCATAACTGTAATCCTTGTATTTCTTCTTCTTTAATTCCTTTTCCCACTGACGACAATCTTGAATGTAGTGACTAGGTTTCTTGCATTTGTGGCATAGTCTTCTCTTATAGTCACTGGATGAGGAATCACTGCTCCTTGAGGATTTTCCAAAGCGACCACGTCTTGAGAACTTCTGGAATTTCTTCATGAGCAGTGCTAGCTCCTGGCTCAATTCTTCAGGATCTCCAAGGCTACTACCAGAGTCTTCACAATCAGATTCAGACACAGCCTTGGCCTTCAGGGCACGTGATTTTCCATAGCTAGAACCATAGAGATCTCTCTTTTCAGCAAGATGGAACTCATGAGTATTTAGCCTCTCGAGGATATCAGCTGGATCAAGTGACTTGTAGTCAGCATGCTCTTGTATCATCTGTGCCAGAGTATCAAATGAGGAATCAATCGATCTCAACAATTTCTTCACCACCTCATGGTCGGTGATGTCAGTGGCACCAAGCGCTTGAAGCTCATTTGAGATGTCAGTGAGGCGATCGCAGGTTTGTTGAACATTTTCGTTGTCGAGTCTTTTGAAGCGGTTGAAGAGATTCGAAGAACATCAACTCGAGTCACTCTGAGTTGAGACTCCTTCATTTACTTTGGACAGCCTATCCCAGATAAGCTTAGCAGTTTCCAAAGCACTCACTCTTCCATACTGTCCTTTACTCAGATGGCCACATATGATATTCTTCGCTTGAGAATCGAGTTGCTTGAATCTCTTCACATCAGCAGCGTTCAGTGAGGGTGAGACAGAGGGAACACCATCTTGTTCTTCCAGTAGGGGTAGTCTGTCCCATCAAAGGTAGGACACCCAGCTGAGACCTTGATCATACCTGCGGTCGACATAACTAAAACTCCAGGTGGTTAAACCAAAATCACACAGAACAAGGGAGTACCTTGCTCTCATACCAATTGAAAGTGCGTTATATCGACTAGAGGGGGGCGAATAGGCGATTTTTATGAATTCTTCATTGAGGAATTTGCCGGTGAGGAAATTCCTAAGTGAAGAACTACTTGCAGCGGAATAAGTACTCAGAAGTAAGCATAAGAGAATGCGGGCATGGTCATCATGATGAAATGAAGACAATCAAAGAGTACAGAAAGCGTAAACACGGGATAGCACAAGATGAAGACAAAGCAGATCAAGAAATTGAACTGAGGAAATTGAGAAAGTCTTCAGTCAAAGTCTTCAAACAGAGATATGAATGAACACTCAACACAGTAATGAGGAAATGAAAGAGTTGAGGAAATAGAACCAGTTAGGTTGGTGAAGACAATGATTTGGTAGACCGGTTCCAACTGCTGTCTCGGTTATGCGTTTGGTTGGGCGCTTTGAGTATTTAAACTCGAGGGCACACGGTCCGGACACCCGATCGGCTGAGCACGCAGCTCGGGACACCAAGTCCTCACCGTATTCTCCTTGAACTAAGGTCACACAGACCTCGTCCAATCACTCGTGGTAAGTCTTCAGGCGACTTCCAAACCTTCACAGACTTGGTCACTCGGTGATCCACCGTTCCTCTTGGATGCTCTAGACCATGACGCCTAACCGTTTGGAAGAAGCACAGTCTTCAAAGGTAACAAGCGTCGGATCCATGCAGGATAAATCTCTTCAATGATGCTCAATCACTTTGGGTTTGTAGGGGTTTGGTTTTGGGTTTTTCCTCACTCGATGATTTTCGCTCAAAGTCCTCGGAGGATGGGTTGCTCTCAAATGACAAGTGTCAAGTTCTCTCGGAGCAGCCAACCAGCTAGTGGTTGTAGGGGGCGGCTATTTATAGCCTAGAGAGCAGCCCGACATGATAAGACATAAATGCCCTTCAATGATATGACCGTTGGTGGATAAGATATTTTGGGACAGGTGGCGCGCCTTGACAAAGAACGGTCGGAAATTTGACTCTCAAATTCCTCGGGGCTATCATGTTCCTCAACTTTGTGTAGGCAATCCGCATGGCGAATTCCTAACTCCTCGGTCGAACAAATTCCTCGGCGACCCGGAAGAACTTCGTCTCATCCTTTGAAGAAGTTGACTGAGCTGTATGAGATTTCCAAAGGCTTCACTCGAAGGGATTGGTAGGTGTAGGATTTTGAGTTGAGCACCACATGGAAATTTTTCCTGAGTATTTCCTCGACCCCCTTTAACAGTACGGTGTTTCCTATGACTCAAGAAAGAGAAAACGAAACTACGAAAACAAAAGTCTTCATGCATCATGTTCCTCAAATGAATACCAAGTCTTCAAGGTCACACCAATTTCTTTACTTTCAAAGTCTTCAGAAAGTCTTGAGAATATCAAAGTCTTGAGTCGAAGAACATCATTTTTAGGGGTCGACTTTCTCTGTAAATATCAAATTCCTCATAGACTTATAGACCTGTGTACACTCATAAACACATTAGTCCCTTAACCTATAAGTCTTCAATACACCAAAATCACTAAGGGGCACTAGATGCATTTACACCAGGCGCACCCCGCCTTGAGGTAGGGCCCCGTGAGTCCCGCGCTGGCTCACGGGTGCCCAGATACACCTCGCCAGGCCCTACCGTGCCAGCCACGTGTCAGGGCTGGGTTGTACACGCCCCGGGGGCTCCTCCGGGAGGGGAGCCCCCTCCCACGCACCAGTGGAAGCACCATGCTCCGCGCTGGTTGACGACACTGCCGAGGAGCGGCTATGCCCGTACACATACGGAAGCGCTATGCTTCGCGCTGGTGATAAACAACTGAGGGTGGCCCCCGGGCTGCATCAACCTCAGGGAGCCCAAAGCTCGGTGTCTAGCCTCATCGCAACGCCTCCCCTCGGGAGTGCCGCCTTGAGGGCTGAGGCACGGGCTGCGCTGGTCACGCCAGACGCATGCCACCCAGCCAGGCCCCACGGGCCTGGTTCGTCGTGCGTCCCTCCCTGAGAGGAGCCAAGGTACGAAGGTCATTTGAGCGTCAAGGGGGACTCCTGAGCATCGCGACTCAGGAGCCTAACTGGTCACGTAGCTCCTCACTCCTTAGTTTCGAAAGGCTAACGGCGGTTGAGGTATCTTGTGAGGCCGGGCTCTGCAGACGTAAAACGGTAGATCCACCCACATCTCACCTCCCTACTTGTTGTTCGTGCGCCAAGGGGGACTCCTGAGCATCGCGACTCGGGAGCCTAACTTGTCACGTAGCCCCTCACTCCTTGGTCCCGTCCTGGTTTCGGACGGGCTAACAGCAACGAGGTATGCTGTGGCCGGGCTCTGTCGGCGTAGAACACAAGCAAGTAGGAAGGAAAAGCGCAAATTTCAAGGAATTCAAAAGCAAATATTACAGTCCATAATCATTATCCAACGCCAAATGCAAGTTTAAACGCCTCCCCGAGGCATGATACATGTGCAGGAATTAAAAGCAGAACAGGAGCCACAGTGGAGTCACTTGTCGGCGGTGGAGCTGCGCGGAGCGGGTTCGCCTTGTGGAGCCGCGGGGTTGGCACCGCCCGCTTGACTTGGTGTTGAAGGTCTGAAACTTCCCAATGAGCCTCCGACGACCCTTCACGGCCTCGGCGGCAGCGGCAAGCTCGCCGCTCATTGGCTCCAAAGAAATGTCGAGGTCGGCGTTGGGATCGTGAAGGTAGACGTGGGTGAGGACCAGCGTCGGCCGCAGAAGACAAGACACGCGCCTCGGCCTCAGCCGTAGGGCCAAGGCCAAGGGCGACATCTTCAAGAGCGCGAACCAGGAAGGGAAGCAGCTTGGCGGGCCCGTCTTCTGCGCCGGCCAGCGGGCTCTCTAGGCCGCTATCGTAAAGCTCCCTCAGCAAGGTGCGAGCCTTCACCTCCATATCTGTGAAGGCCATGCGATCCTCGGCAAGGACCCGTGCCTTGCCGTCCAGCTCGACCTTCCTCGCCTCCAACTCTTGCTCCAGCACGCCTAGGCGTTCACGGCGCTTCTTGAGCTTGGCGTCCCGATCCTTGACGACCACCTCGCGAGCTTTCATGCCTTCCTCCTGCCCTTGGCGGCGGGCCTCCTTGGCGAGCCGGGTGCCGCAGGCCCCTGCAGCTTCGCCTCCCCAAATACTTTGCGCGACCTCGGATATCGGCTACCTCCCCCAAGGCGGCGTCGCGAGTAGCTTTAGCCCCAAGGACGGCCTGCTTCTCCTCGTCGCAAGCCGTCGAGGCCTGGACCAGCGCCGCCCGGATTTAAGCGTCGGAGCGAATCCAGCCAGAAGCCAGCTCCAGGCGCCCGGCCACTGGCGAGGTCGGCGCCCGGAAGATCTTCTTGCCGCAACCCGGTCCAGTTCGGCAGCACGATCCGAGCAGTAGGAGGAGTCGGAGAGACAGCAGTTGGTGGAGTAGGAAGAGAGGACGGCAGTGTGACCACGGTGTCCTAAGGCAAGACCTGCTGCGCCCCAACAGCTGTGGCGGCGGCATTGGGCAAGGACACCTCAGGAGTCGCTTGGGCCATGGGGGCTGAGCTCGCCCCAGCCAGCTCCACCAGGCCTCGCGAGGATGACCGGGCAGGGGAGGCCCGTGCATCACGATCACCTTCTTCAGGGCGGAGGCGCTGCCCCAGACGGAACCTCGGGAGATCCCTTCAGCTTCTTTGCCACGGGCGCCAGCCTAGCCAAGAGATACAGATGTCAAGCCTCAGCGACGAAACAAGAAATAAGATAGGAATCGAGCACTTACTGGTCGTCGCTCGGGAGCTCGAGCAACCTCCGGCCATACTTGAAGCCCGAGAGCCGGCTACAAGGATCAGCCTCAAGGAGCTCGGGAGCAGGAGGCGCGCTGCGGATCGCCTCGATGCCGGGGCAGACCCGCGGGGGACCAGCCCGGTCCTGTCCTTCTTCGGGATCGGGGGCAAGCTTCCGCCGCCCCGCTCGTCATCATCCTCGTCGTCGTTGTCGGTGTCAAAACCGGAGGATCTCGGGTAGGGGGTCCCGAACTGTGCGTCTAGGCGGATGGTAACAGGAGACAAGGGACACGATGTTTTTACCCAGGTTCGGGCCCTCTCGATGGAGGTAATACCCTACTCACGCTTGATTAATATTGATGATATGGGTAGTACAAGAGTAGATCTACCACGAGATCAAGGAGGCTAAACCCTAGAAGCTAGCCTATGGTATGATTGTTGTATATTGTATATATGTCGACTAGCCCGCCCTGGTTTATATAATGCACCAGAGGCCTAGGATAACAAGAGTCCTAGCCGAATCGCCGGTGGGGAGGAGTCCTTGTCTTGATCACCAAGTCTTGTGGAATCTTCCTTGTATGCGGCACCGTGCGGACAGGCCCATGAGTATCTTGACCACAGGGGTCCTCGGCCCAATCTAACCGATTGGGGGCGACGTGGTGAGTACCCCTAGTCCAGACACCGTCAAGCCCCCTGAACCGGTCTTCAAGTTAGGGGCGCTCCTCGATTCTTCCGAACTGTTCTTCATCTTCGCTGCCGGTCTTGAAAACTGGTTCAACAAATCTTCTCATCTTCGATCTTGAGGATCGCCAAATGCATTCGGCGAGTTTATACGTCGGGTATCCGAGGAGCCCCTTTAAGTTTCCGGCCTTTATCAATGCCTTGTTATTTTTATGCCACACCTCGGGTTTGAAGTTGTTCCCGGGCGGCAGCGTCCTCTTGCGTCCGAGCTCCGACGCCGGACTGCATTCGAGGTATCTTTTGCAGCCGTGCACCAACGCCGGACCGCTTCCCAGCTCTAACGCTGGAATGTATCCGAGCTCCAACGCCGGACTGTATCCGAGCTCCAACGCCGGACTATGTGTCCGAGCTCCAACGCCGGACTATGTATCCGAGCTCCAACGCCGGACTATGTATCCGAGCTCCAACGCCAGACTGTATCCGAGGTGTCGCAAATCACCTTGGTTCAAACAAGTTTGAAGGAGTTCAGCTGAGCTTAATGCCGGAAATGCCCTCTATGGAGTCAGCCACTAGCGCCCGAGCTTTATGCCGGACTGCTTCCGAGGTGGTGCACCACCCCGAACGTGGGCTGATTTTTGGTCAATATTTTTTATTGATGCAATTTATTCTCTGACGAGATATATAGCCAGTAGCCCTCAAGGTGTGTATCGATCTAAAACCCGAGATGCACGAAGGATGACATAAGACCGCTGATCCCAAAGAATCCGAGACTCGGGTTGATTTGCAAAATCAGCACGAGGATCAAGTCCTAGCTCAATACTTCGGGGCCTTAAAAGCGGGCGTGCTCAGACTTCGAGACTCGGGTTGGGTGCTGCCGACCAACCCGAGGATCAAAATCTCCTCGAAAACTTTATTGCACTTAAAATGTTACGCATAGAACAAGCAATGCAAGATAGCCCCGAGACACTGGTCGGGTGGCAACACCAGTCGAGGATCAATGTGCCCCTTTAATATTTGTAAATAATAAGCCCGAAGCCTAGTAGCCCCCGAGCCTTAATGAGGGCACGGGTGGCCGAATTAAGGATCGATATCCATAGTAAAATCACAAATTATGTGTAATGACTCAACGTATCCAAGTACTTTATGTCATTAATGCTCGGATCCGCATTGTACAAAACTTTGTTGGCCGACCATCGGCTTCAACCTCCTCGGCCGATGGCGAGGAGTGTTTGTCCTACTTTATAAAGCCTTTATGAGGGCAAAGATTTACGACAAACAAGGCAATCTGGCCATACGGTTTTATAAACAAAAGGTACACAGAGAGATATGTTATATTACTGTTTAATGTAAGAAATGTCCTCCAAAGAAAATAGTCCCGCTATCGGTTCCTTTCTTTGGGTTGTCATGCTAAGCATGATCATGAAACCTCAGCTCCAATGTAGGAGCAAAATATTGAGGATTTAGTTTGGGAGGCCAGTTACTAGCCCCCGGTAGTGTTCGGCGACAGTCGAGTTCAAGAAGGAAACACTTCGGCCAATGATATGAATGGCCCGTAATTTAATATATAAATCGGATCACTGACCAGTTTACACCTATTGTGACGGTCGGTTTTCGGCTTTCTCCATCGAGGTGCTTGACCATGCGAAATGGAAGCGCAATCGCGATGGTTCTCCCTTTGCACACCTAGCCGAACAAAGCGGAACGTAGGAGGAATGCGCGAGCCGCAACCCAACTATTGACCGAAGACACAATTCAAGCCGATGCATATATAGCAATATCCGAGAATGTTTTTGCCGAATCTCTAAAGGTGTCGGCGTTGCCTTGCGAGACTTGTGCTGAAAACACACAAATAGTTTAAAAGTGCCAAAAGCTTGGAAAACCAAAAAACGTCAGTAAAAACATGACGTCCGAACAAGATCAAGTGTTCGATGCCAATCTGAAAATTGGACTTTAGAAAAAATAAAGTGCTTCATGGGTGCTTTAACATGACACATCCTATCTCAAGACTTCAAGCGGGTCAGCCTACGGCTTCAGTCTCCCATCCCGAAGGCGGAGTACTTCTCATTAGGCCAGTTTAGAAAACTAAACTCTAGCGGTTTCGAGAGAGAAATTAGGCTCCCCGGCTAGTGACCGCACACTCGTGTCGAAAAAAGGAGTGATGAATTGCAAGGACTAAGAAGAAAAGCACTTAGTATAAAACGGCTCAAATAAACATAAGAGCCCCCAAGTGACTTGGGTAAAAGTTGACTATATAATGTAAGGTGACATGTAAAATGACTTCTAGCCGGATTGTAGATCGTTTGTCGTAGAGGACCTTTTCGCTTCAACCTCTGGACTCAATAGTCCGGAGTGTGTCCGAATACCCTCGCGGTTATAAAAACCGGGGCATGCATGGAGACCAGGCGTAGGGGTCATTAGTGCTTTATCAGACAAGTGCCCAACTAGTTATGTTATATTACAGGGTTAGTAAGAAACATCTTCCAGGGAGAATAGTTCCATTAAGGGTTCCTTTCCCTAGGAGGCATGCCCTAAAGTGCATGTCCGGACTGCGAAAAGAGCAGATAAACATCTGGGGGCAGGTAAATGAATAGGTAAGAAATCATATTTTAGTTCACCGACCGAGTATTCCCTTAAGAACGCTAGCTTTCGGCTTCACCTCTGAGGTACACATCCGGCTGACCCGGCAGTAACAATCGCAGAGGTGCTCCCTTTACCACCTAGCCGAACAATCGGGAACGTAGGGGTAAGCACAGGAGCCAGGCAACCCAGCTTGGCCAAAACTTAAGTCATATCGATGCATATAATGGTGAATAAAAGGTACATGCGGAAGTGTGACACATGTGTTGGGCATAAAGCCCGAATTAATAAGCTTCATTAAAGAAGCCCCGAATATAATGAGCGCGGGTAGCGCGTCAAGTGTGTCTTGAACAAAGTTTCGACAAGGAAATTTTTACAAGCAACTTTTTCCAAAAAGTATAATGCTTGGTCGAACCGAACACAAGTTAGAAATTTAAAACTTTGAGCATGAAGGCAACTTAGCTGGTTAATGTGTTCGGTATTGACGATGCGGTCCGAGCTTGATGCGGGACAAGGTTCCATCCCCCAAGCCGGTCCCGAGGTGGCGGAGCAAAGAGCTCGGCACTGTGAAGTGGTGACATAGCACGGTCAATGCAGGACGGCAGAGTGATGCCGAAGTCCCTGGCATGGGGTAATGAAGTGTTGACGAAGCCCCCGAGGTGACGTCAAAGGATATAGTCCGGCTGGATCATTTTCCTGTGCACAAAAAATAGTGCAAACCAGAGATAATAGTAATAAAAAAATTGTTGCATAATAAATAATTTATGCAAAGTGAGTAATAAAAGAAATATGGCCTGGCGCCGAAGTCAATGTCGATGCAGGGCGGCGGCGTGATGCGGTAAAGGCATGGCAAGGCCTGAATTCACAGGTCGGTTCGAGTTCCGGATGTGGCGTTCGCCGGACTATGTACGGAAACTGACCGAACCACCATGCGACCGTCATTAATGCGGCCACCATTTGATAGACCTACGTACATATGATGGACAAACCAGAGTAATAATTCGTTGGGAAAAATGAACCCAAACAAGCAAAAATACTAGGATTAATAGCACCTGGTTTATTTGTTGTAGCAATCAAGAAAGGTGATTCCCAAAATTGGGACTCGATCCGCACACCCATTGCACGATGGGTGATAAAGCGATGGCATGACGATCTTTGACAAGGGTTGGCTCGCCGAGGCAAAGCCCTCGGTCCATTAACGTGATGAAGCTAATCGGCTAGTGACGCCGAAGTCTCTGGAGTAGGTTGATGAAGAGATGATGAAGCTCCCGGTCCAGCTAACGTGATGAAGCCTCGGTGTCAGCCGATGAGTCGAAGTAGGTCGGCATGATGGACACCATCTTGAAGAAGCAATAGTGCGGCCCTGCCGATGCAGGTCGTGACGTGGTCGATGCCGGCTTGATGAAGCGACCGTGCGGCGATGCCGGTATGCCCGCTCCGTATAATCCATGGGGTGGCGATGTTGGTGATGATTTATCCTTTCCGATGCCGAACTCTTGTTCGGCTTGCCGAGATGATGATCTGAAGAAGTTGAGCTAGGCTCAACAAAGTGACGACGTGTTTAGCGCAGGTCGGCGGCCATGGAGCAATATTGCCGGACTGGTTTGATACCATCATGGTGTTGAAGATCATATTCAAAAGATTTTAAAGTTAGTGGGGTGTGTTCGGAAACAAAACACAACACCCCATACAAAACTTCCTTCAAAAAGGATGTCCGAAATCCCATTCATAAAAAAGACGAACTCGGGTCGGATTCGTTGCTACAGAAAACAGATCCGAAAAGTGATGCACTAATCGGAAGGTTCCCGGAGTTTGGACGGTCGGATCGAGCTGAAATTTTGAGGGGTGGTAGATATAGGAATTCCACAGCCGATCAACAGTTGGATCTTCCAAAGGAAGTCCGAGCTAGAAGCTGGACACCATGCCCTAAACTCGTCCGGATTCTCGTCCAGATTCAATGCGGCTCCGGTATATCGAAGATTGCCAGAGATTTCTCCATCGGAACTCGACGAAATTTTCCAGGGTTGTTGTAGACTCAATTCCGCACAATTCCACCGAAGCAATCGTTAAAACGACACTTGAGGAGGCGGTGGCGGCGGACACAAGTCCGCTGTCCAGGAAAACAGCGCGATCGCCCGAGGGCAATGTTGACGTTGAGCCCCCGGGCTCACTGGATGATTCCTCCATGATCTTGATAGAGATCGGAGCTGATGTTGACGAAGGCCCTCATCCGAACATGGCGATCGGAGATAGGGCGCAGTCCTTGGTCGAACCAAGGTGACCAGTCGAGCTCGTGATTTAATATGCGAAAGTCGCGGTTGACCATGAGCGAGCCATCGACCTTTTGCCGAACACACGGAGGAACTCTCAATGAAAGCACCAATGTCGGTGTCAAAACCGCGGATCTCGGGTAGGGGTCCCGAACTGTGCATCTAGGCGGATGGTAATAGGAGATAAGGGACACGATGTTTTTACCCAGGTTCGGGCCCTCTCGATGGAGGTAATACCCTACTCCTGCTTGATTAATATTGATGATATGGGTAGTACAAGAGTAGATCTACCACGAGATCAAGGAGGCTAAACCCTAGAAGCTAGCCTATGGTATGATTGTTGTATATTGTATATATGTCGACTAGCCTGGCCCTGGTTTATATAATGCACTAGAGGCCTAGGATAACAAGAGTCCTAGCGGAATACGCCAGTGGGGGAGGAGTCCTTGTCTTGATCACCAAGTCTTGTGGAATCTTCCTTGTATGCGGCACCTGTCCGGACTGGCCCATGAGTATGCGGCCCTGGGGGTCCTAGGCCCGATCTAACCGATTGGGGGACGACGTGGTGAGTACCCCCTAGTCCAGGACACCGTCAGTCGTCGTCGCTCGGTGAGAGGCGGAGAACGCGGGACTTGCGCCGAGGGAGGGGAGCCCTCGACTCTCCGTCGGTCGCCTTGGAGTCGAGCCCTCCTTCCCGCTCCCCTTCTCCCTTCCCTTTCTTTGGAGTCGCGGAGGACACGTCCACCGGGTCCTCGGGAGCCTCCGCGGGCACGGGCCCGTCCCCGTTGAAGACGGGCATGGACTCCACTACCTGCTCCCAGTCGCCGCGGAGGAACAGGGGCGTAGGAGCGCCCTCCAACCTCGCCACATCGCCCTCGACCAAAGATTGGAGAACCGCAGCCAGGTCTTCGTCGGCCAAGACCGCAGGGCTCGGGTGGGGCCTCCACATCAGAAGTGGGTACTGGCGAAGCGGAGCCAGCTGGTGCTCCAGGAATTCCCTCGGCGACGCCGGTCAGCTCGCGCCCGCCATCTTGGCCGGCCTCGAGATCCATGTCCATCCTCTCCAACACCGGCCTCACATGAGATCCACGAGCTCCACTCGAGACCAGTCGTCGGAGTGTATGGGGTGCTCCGTGGGCAAGATTAGCCGAGGGTGGATGCGCCCAACATTTACCAAGACCCACTTGCTCCTGTAGCCCCCAATCCTCTTCCCGGGGTTCGAAATGGCGATGGAGCTACCGTACGCGACGAAGCTCGCACATGCAGAGAAGGAACCACGAGAGGTCCGGAGGGAGAAATAGAGGCGCAGCAGGGCCACTGAGGGCTGCACCCCGACGTGAGCCTCACAATAGTAGGCGAAGATCGCCAGGAGGAGAACATAGTTGGGGTGGAGATGCAGAGCTTGTAGCTTGTAATGGCGGAGGACAGAGAAGAAGAACTCAAAAAAGGGAGGCATCAGACCGGCAACAATGGCACTTACAAAGAGTGGATAGAAGGTGCTCCCTTGGCCCTCAGGGAGGGCGGAGCTGGCCCTGAACACCTTCGCCCCGTCGATGCCCTGCGGCGCCGCCATCTGGCGCACCCGGGCAAGGCTCGCCTCCGACGCGTTCGGCGAGTCCAGGGCAGGCGCGTACCAAGCTCCGGCCGAGGTCTGGCGAGGCGCCATGTCTTTCTAGGGCGTGCAGTCGAAGTGGATCTGAAGATTTCGAAGGTAGGAAGGAGAGGCGCAAGAAAGGGGATCTGAGCAGTAACCAGAGAAAGCAAGGGAAGCAAAGCCTAGGTAGACGCCGCTCCTTTATCGACTCGCGCGGTTGCTGAGGTGCCCACGTCCAATCAACCGCCACGCGGCGCCCAAGGTCATGAGCTGTTAGGGCCCAGCGCCTGCACTTGCCCCTTCGCCTCTCTGCTCGGCCAAGTCCGGCGCGCCTTGGGCCCGGGGCCTCTTGTCGGCGTTCGGGAATGGGGTCCCCAGACTTGCACTGCGGCTGCGGCGTGGCTCAAAGGGGGGCCCAACACGGCCCATCTTCATCAACCTGACCTCAAGACCCTCGCGAGGGGCCAAGCCTCGCGGGGCGGACGACATGGAGCTTCCTCAGGCACGGCCTCGTCAGGCTGGCTCGCGAGGAGGCGGAGAGATCAAGGCGGGGTACCTCACGAGGTGCCCATGACGCAAACCATGATGACCAAGGGCGCCCGGTGGCGCCAGCCCAGCGCAGTGTCCTCCTTTCCTCTTTGGTGCAAAGGGAGCAAGCGCGGCGAGAGCATCAAGCAAAGGCGTCCATTTCGTGCAACAAGACCAAGACCAGTCCAACGGCAGGAAGGAAGTCATTGTGGAGCCCAAGCCAAGGCGTCACCACGAGCCTTTGACAAAGCGAGGACCAACTTTACTCGTGATAAGTGTACCAGATGTTCCCCTTCAAAATGGCTAATTGTTGGCGCCCTTCCCGCTCAATATTTGGGAAGAGGCCCAGGGCCTGTGCATATAAATAGGACTAGCCGCCCACAGGGTGGAATGGGGATGTGTCGCTAGAGCCACTCTGGAATCGAGAGAGAGAAGGCGATGAACTCCTCCAAGCAGTTCATCGCCCGGCCGAGAACAGACCCTCACGAGGCTGTTCTTCCTTGTATTGTTCATCACCATCAGCCCAAGAGGCAATCCACCACACCACAAACTAGAGTAGGGTATTACACCACAATGGTGGCCCGAACTAGTATAAACCCTCTGTCTCTTGTGATGTTCCTTTCGTAGTTTAGATCCTAGCGAGGCGGCGGGGTGCAGGTAGGTAGAGGGTGAGATTCCGCGCGCACCCCAGTGTTCGAACCTCAAGGGTCTGCCGGAACCTGAAATCCGACACCCGCAACACATATACGGTAGTTAGTCATCAGGTTAAGTAAGGGTTCGCATGCTATCGGTAAAATATGTTGATGAAAAATAAGCACATTGCATATTCATCAGATAAATTCAAGCCACATGGAAAACCCATTTATCCAAACCATGCATGATCAAGAACTAGGAAATATAGCACTTGTATATGTTTCTCATGTATTAATTGCAGCCAAATTCGATTTATTCCTCACATGCACAACAATACAAAATTCTACCCACGACAATTGGACATCGCATTGAGAATTGAACCAAGCAGTTAACTAAACACCACAACAAATGAACCAAACATTAACTGAGCACCACATTGCGCAATATAACATACTCCTAATTGAAGATCAGATAGTTAACCAAACCAAGCATGCTTAACAACTTGGAAATATAGCAATTGTATTTGTTTCTCATGTATTTACTACAGCCGAATTCAATTTATTCTTCACATGGTATACAATAACGGAATGCACCCACAACTATCGAACATCGTATTGCAGAATTAAACCAAATAGTTAACTAAACACCACAACACAAATGAACCAAACGTTAACTGAGCATCATATTGCACAATGTACAACCAAACCAAGCATGCTTGACAACTTGGAAATGTAGCAATTGTATTCGTTTCTCATGTATTTTGTAAAGATAAATTCGATTTATTTCTCACATGGAAGACAATACAAAATTGCAGCCCGAAGAATTGAACATCACATTTGCAGAGTTGAACCAAGCAGTTAACTGAAGACGATAACTAATTAACAAAACAGTTAATAAGTGAGCACCACACTACACGACATATAGAACATATACACTAGAGTCTAGAGCAACAGATTGCATGGTAAAATTAGATAGCACAATTCACTAGAATTTGTGAAGGAAAGGCAGGAGCAGCACACGCAACGGGTAAAGCGAGCATGCTTAACCGGTGTAGCTAGCAAATGGCAAGGTGCTCCTCCAAGATCTGGGGGTCGGCACGAATGGCAGCCATCGCGACCTCATCTGCGCGGTCAGCGATTTGCTTCTCCACCGCCAAATGCTCCTTGAGATCCTGGCTATCTGCGTGCACCATGGCTTAGGGTGGCGCTTATTTGGTGGAGGGGTCGGTGATTTGGGTGGAAGGTGTCGGCGCTTCACGCCGTGGTCGGGGCATGTGGGATGTGGAAGGAGGAGGAGGATGGGGTCGAGTGTGGATTACCCGCCTGGATAGGCGAGGCCGAAAGCAGCGTGAAGGAGGGTCGCCCGACAAGCGGTGACTGCAAGCAAGGAGTGACCGTTTCAACTTGGAAAGGAAGGCAGAAATAGGGGAAATGTGGCTTTTGGTAAGGGGGAGTTGGCGGGGAGGTAGATATTTCCGCGGAAGCCGAAAATTTGGAATCGCTTCAGCCAAAAAACTGGCGCGGAAAGTGTCGTCAGACACGGTCCCTTATTCAGAACTGTGTACAATATGTGAACATCACAAGCGATTCAGATAGCTTAACCCGTGTGTGATGAGTTTGAACGTCAAAAATTTTGGTTCGAATTTCCCTGGTTACAGTGGTCATCCACGTCATTCCATAATTTGGGTACACAAAGGAGACTACAGCACACCCATACTTCTTAATTGAGCAAGTTCAGCAATTAAACAGAGCTAGCTGACCTAAACATTACTCTAACAAATTAAAGACCGGCGCTCTTAATTAAACAAAAGAAAGAGTACTACTATGGCTGGTGCTCGTCGATCTCCGCTGCCGCCTCCATGTCCAGTTCGCGCCCAACGGTCTCCTGGGGAAGGGGCTCCATGGCATTAATTGCACCATACTCCCCAAGCATCTTGCCATCCGCGTCCACCATATCTTTGGAATAGGTCGCCACAAGCTGGGTGTGGGCAGCCGCGATCTGGGCTTTGGCGGGCTTCGTCGTGGCAAGGTATGCTGCGTAGGAACGGACGGCTGCTCGAACTCTCTCGACGATTGCCAACTCTTCGGTCGTGGGTTGCCGACCGTTGTCGGAGAAGCTTCGTTCGATTTGTGCGGTGACCGCCACGAGCTGGGCATGGACGGCCTCGACATGGTCGTGGGCGGCCTCCATCAGGGCTAAGGCCGCCACTGTGGAACGGACAGCTGTTGTGCCGCTCTCGCCAGTTGTTATCCCCGAGGCAGATGCTGTTGTCGCCGCCTGAGAAGCAACCTCGGCCATTTGGGCTGCCTTGGCTACCCGGACGCAGATTGTGGTCGCCCTCACGAAGCTTGTTAGCACGCGCCGAGCGTCTGCGGCCACGCTCTTGCCGGAGCGGGCCGCCGAAGTTGCCCTCACGACACGGGTCCACGTCCCCATCTTTCATCGGCGACAATTGAACAGTGAAATGGTATTTTGAGGAGCAGGCTAGTGTGCTTGACACTCCGACGGTGCTCCAAGATATTTTGTGCTGCATCTCACACGGTTGGTGATAATAAACTTTGTGCGATCTACTTGATTTTCTGTCTTGATTTGAATTGCGTAATCGGGTCACAGCTGCAAAGGATGGTGTTTGAATTGCTAGAACTTTTATCTGTAGTGAACATGCAACTATAGGTGTGTCATCAAAAAAATTGGAATTAGTCAGGGTTCGTTTGGACGTTTTTATACATTAACTTGATTTTGTAGGCATTTCACGTGCATAATTAAAATTTGAACTACATGCACATGCTCCGGTGCATATAAACTGGTTGAAAAATCAAATCTGTGTCCTTGGTTGCATGCTTTGGTCCCATGCAATAAATGGGAATGAATTTCAAACACCCTGCCACCGTCACTCGGCCGCAAACATTGAGATACCCGGTTTTAATTCTAGTAAATCCAAAACTTGTCTGAAATTCATGAAACTTGGCATGCTGTCATGGAGAGGCATCAACATGCAGTGGTAAATTTTTTTGTCCCATTTGGGGTAGGTTTGGGTATAAGCGTCTCACAAACCAGAGCTTCTCAACAAGCGTGACGGTTTCGGTAGGGAACGTGCCACCTTTGGGGATGAAACGATATCAGTTGTCTCTTAGTGGTTTCAAATTTTTTTCTATGACACATAGAACAACAGGAATCTTGTGTTTAATTTTTGAATATTTCGGGGTTCGTTTGGACATTTTTATACATTAACTTGGTTTTGTAGGCATTTCAGGTGCATAGTTCAAATTTGAACTACATGCACATGCTCCAGTGCATACAAACTGGTTGAAAAATCAAATCTATGTCCTTGGTTCCATGCTTAGGTCCCATGCAAGAACTGGGAATGAATTTCAAACACCCTGCCACCGTCACTCGGCCGCAAACATTGAGATACCTGGTTTTTAAATTCTAGTAAATCCAAAACTCGTCTGAAATTCGTGAAATTTGGCATGCTATCATGGAGCGGCATCAACATGTCATGGTAAAAAATTTGTCCGATTTGGGGCAGGTTTGGGTATAAGTGTCTCACAAACCAGAGCATCTCACAACAAGCGTGATGGTTTCGGTAGGGAACGTGCCACCTTTGGGGACGAAACGATATATGATGCCTCTTATTGCTTTCAAAAAAATTCTAGTGTCAAATAAGAACAACAGGAGTGTTGTGTTTAATTTTGGAATTTTTCAGGGTTCGTTTGGACATTTTTATACATTAATTTGGTTTTGTAGGCATTTCAGGTGCATAATTCAAATTTGAACTACATGCACATGCTCCGGTGCATATAAACTGCTTGAAAAATCAAATATGTGTCCTTGGTTGCATGCTTTGGTCCCATATAAGAAATGGGAATGAATTTCAAACACCCTGCCACCATCACTCGGCCGCAAACATTGAGATACCTGGTTTTTAAATTCTAGTAAATCCAAACTCATCTGAAATTCACGAAACTTGGCATGACATCATGGAGCGGCATCAACATGCCATGGTAAATTTTTGTCCAATTTGGGGCAAGTTTGGGTATAAGCGTCTCACAAACCAGAGCTTCTCACAACAAGCGTGATGGTTTCGGTAGGGAACGTGCCACCTTTGGGGACAAAACGATATCCGTTGCCTCTTATTGCTTTCAAAAAATTTCTAGTGTCAACATAGAACAACAGGAGTGTTTTGTTTAATTTTGGAATTTTTTGGGGTTCGTTTGGACATTTTTATACATTAACTGGGTTTTCTAGGCATTTTATGTGCATAATTCAAATTTGAACTACATGCACATGCTCCAGTGCATATAAATTGTGTGCGTTCTGTTAACCATTCATGTGACGCCACGCCTCACTCTTTTAATGGCTAGGAGGTGCCGTGCGGACAGGTGTTTGAGTGCTTGACTAAACGGGAGGCGTGCGAGCTGTACTCCAATGCAGAGGCTCACCAGGAAACGTGCAAGCTGTACATCGTGCAGGCTCACCGGGAAGCGTGCGAGTTGTACCCCGCGCAGGATTTGTGCAGCTCTTGACCTCAAATGTTTTAGTTAGAACACCTGTATGCAAACCGACAGCTTCCGCAGGAAGCCAAGAGAAAATGTGCCGAGCAGGATTTCTGCAGCTCTTGATCGCAAACGTTTTAGATAGAACACTCCTATGCAAAGTGAGAGCTATGGTCTTCCCCCTTAAGTCGAGGGAAAATTCGCAGTGCGGGATTTGTGCATCCCTTCAGCGCAAACGGTTGTTTTGGATGACCCGTGTGAGACCACGTACAAACTATCTGGTAAGATTTGCATCTGTCATATTGGGTATGTTGCCATTTGTCAAACTGGAAAGATTGACATTTGTTGATCTAGTAACATTGCTATTTGTCAATCCTTGTAACACTGCGATTTGTCAAAATATGCAGCTAAAAATCAGTAACACTATCTAATTTTTGCAACTAAAATTCAGTAATTAAGCATAGATTTCGTACATAGATTAAGCAGGCGTTCTTAATTTATACAAATAGTTCAACTCGACAGCTGAACCGACCAAACTTTTCCCCAATTGTTGCCAACCACGTACTGAAATAGCTAGTTCAACTATATATACTAGCTAATTTTAAGTATGTTGTACAGTTCCACCACACATCTATAGTCAGATGAACTGAACAAAATAGCCCCTAAATACTACTACTACAAAGGGGCTTTGTGCTACTTCCAGCGGCCTCTCCTCTGCCGAGCACGCTCGGTAAGAGGCAGAGGAGGAGGAGGAGCCTACCGACGAGCTGGACAAATGCAATACGATGCCTGCCGCTGTTGCACATTCACCGACGCTCACCAGCTCGAACACCCACTACCGCTCCAGACGATCCCTCTCGAAGCGGCCGGACTGCTCGTAGATCTCCTGATTCCTTGCCTCTGCGTCGGCGTGTGCTACGGTCACGACTGTGGTAAGGCTCTTTGCATGCTCGACGAGGTGCTCCTCCTCCTCTCGTAGGAACTCGATGTAGCGCGCAAGGTCACTGACGCACGTACGGGCCTCCACCTCCGCCTCCCACCTTAGGTCCACGGCGGCGGAGCGGGTGATGATCTCGGCGGTCGACGGTGGGCTAGAGGCCATGGTGGCCGACGATGGGGTAGCGGCCACAACCACCACCTCCTGCCTTCGGGCTGCGGTGGCGGAGCGGGTGATGGCCACGGTGGACGGCAGTGGGGTGGCGGCCACGATGGCCACCTCCCGCCTTCAGGCCACGGCGGCGGAGCGGGAGATGGACTGGGCTTTCGATGGTGGTGTGGCGGCAACGGCGGCCGGCAACAGCTGTCGACAGGCAGCGGCGGCGGAGCGTGTGGTGGGTGTTCCGCACACACCCAACAGGGACGCCACGCGCACTACACTACGCCGGGGACTGCGCCGCCGCTGCGGTGTAGCCTCCCAGCTGGAGCGGTCCTCTAATGACGGCGGAGTGGCTGAGCGACGACGAGGGAACGGTGCCATTGGCGATTGTGGGAGAAGCAGACGAGATAAGCTAGGGAGGGAGGGGAAAATGTGACGTAGGACTCGCCGGCCGTGAGGGTTTATATAGCAGGCCGGTAAGCATTGGGATTTTGGGGGATTTTGTTGGGGAACGCAGTATTTCAAAAAATGTCCTACGATCACGCAAGATCTATCTAGGAGATGCATAGCAACGAGCGGGGAGAGTGTTTCCACGTACCCTCGTAGACCAAAAGAGGGAGCGTTAAGTAACGTGGTTGATGTAGTCGAACATCTTCGCGGTCAAACCAATCAAGTACCAAACGCACGGCACCTCCACGATCTCCACACGTTTAGCTCGGTGACGTCCCTCGAACTCTTGATCCAGCTGAGGCTGAGGGAGAGTTTCGTGAACACGACGGCGTGATGACGGTGATGATGAAGTTACCGACGCGGGGCTTCGCATAAGCACTACAATGATATGACTGAGGTGGAAATCTATGGAGGGGGGCACCGCACACGGCTAAACAATCAACTTGTGTGTCTATTGGGTGGCCCCTGCCCCCTTTTATAAAGGAGCAAGGGGGGCAATCCTACTCCAAGTAGGAGTTGGATCCCCCCCTTTCCTAGTCCACCTAGAAGAAGAAGGAACGAGAGGGGAAAGAGAAGGAAGGAGGGGGAGCCGCCCCTCCCCCTAGTCCAATTTGGACTAGGCCCATGGGGGGGGGCGCGGCCAGCCCTTGGCTGCCCCTCTCTCTCTCTCTCCCTAGGCCCAATAAGGCCCATTACTTCTCCGGTGGTTCCGATAACCCTTCCGGCACTCCGATATTTATCCGGTGACCCCTGAAACTTATCCGGTGTCCGAATAACATTGTACAATACATCATTCTTTATCTCTCAACCATTTCGAGACTCCTCGTCATGTCCGTGATCACATCCGGGCCTCCGAACAAACTTCGGTCATCAAATCACATAACTCATAATACAAATCGTCATCGAACGTTAAGCGTGCGGACCCTACGGGTTCGAGAACTATGTAGACATGACCGAGACACATCTCCGGTCAATAACCAATAGCGGAACCAGGATGCTCATATTGTCTCCTACATATTCTACGAAGATCTTTATCGGTCAAACCGCATAACAACATACGTTGTTCCCTTTGTCATCGGTATGTTACTTGCCCGAGATTCGATCGTCGGTATCATCATACCTAGATCAATCTCATTATCGGAAAGTCTCTTTACTCATTCCATAATACTTCACCCTGCAACTAACTCATTAGTCACATTGCTTGCAAGGCATATAATGATGAGCATTACCGAGAGGGCCCAGAGATACCTCTCCGAAACACGGAGTGACGAATCCTAATCTCGACCTATGCCAACCCAACAAATACCTTCGGAGTCACCTGTAGAGCATCTTCATAATCACCCATTTACGTTGTGACGTTTGATAGCACACAAAGTGTTCCTCCGATATTTGGGAGTTGCATAATCTCATAGTCTGAGGAACATGTATAAGTCATGAAGAAAGCAGTAGCAATGAAACTGTAACGATCATAATGCTAAGCTAACGAATGGGTCTTGTCCATCACATCATTCTCCTAATGATGTGATCCCGTTCATCAAATGACAACACATGTCTATGGTTAGGAAACATAACCATCTTTGATAAACAAGCTAGTCAAGTAGAGGCATACTAGAGACACTTATGTTTTGTCTATGTATTCACACATGTACTAAGTTTCTGATTAATACAATTCTAGCATGAATAATAAACATTTTCATGAAATAAGGAAATAGATAATAACTTTATTATTTATTCTAGGGCATATTTCCTTCAGCCTCCCACTTGCACTAGAGTCAATAATCTAGTTCACATCGCCATGTGATTTAACACCAATAGTTCACATAACCATGTGATAGTTTACATTGCCATGTGACTAATACCCAAAGGGTTTTACTAGAGTCAATAATCTAGTTCACATCGCTATGTGATTAACACCCAAAGAGTACTAAGGTGTGATCATGTTTTGCTTGTGAGAGAAGCTAAGTCAATGGGTCTGTCAAATTCAGAGCCGTATGTATTTTGCAAATTTTCTATGTCTACAATGCTCTACATGGGGCTACTCTAGCTAAATGCTCCCACTTTCAATATGTATCCAGATTGAGACTCCGAGTCATCCGGATTGGTGTAAAAACTTGCATCAGCGTAACTCTTTACAACGAACTCCTTATCACCTCCATAACCGAGAAATGTCTCCTTAGTCTTCTAAGGATAATTTTGACCGTTGTCAAGTGATCCACTCCTAGATCAATATCGTACCTGTTGGGGAATGTAGTAATTTCAAAAAAAAACTACGCACACGCAAGATCATCGTGATGCATAGCAATGAGATGGGAGAGTGTTGTCCACGTACCCTCGTAGACCGTAAGCGGAAGCGTTGTGACAACGCGGTTGATGTAGTCGCACATCTTCACGATCGACCGATCCTAGTACCGAAAGTACGGCACCTCCGCAATCTGCACACGTTCGGCTGGGTGACGTCCCACGAACTCACGATCCAGCAGAGTGTCGAGGGAGAGCTTCGTCAGCATGACGGCTTGATGACGGTGATGATGAAGCTACCGGCAAAGGGCTTCGCCTAAGCACTGCAACGATAGGACTGAGGTGGATTATGGTGAAGGGGGGCACCGCACACGGCTAAGAGATCAATGATCAACTTGTGTGTCTATGGGGTGCCCCCTGGCCACGTATATAAAGGATGGAGGGAGGAGGAGGCCGGCCCTCATAGGGCGCGCCCAAAGTGTGGGGTCCTACTAGGACTCCCTAGTCCTAGTAGGATTCCACCTCCCACATGGAATAGGAAAAAGGGAAGGGAGAAGGAGAAGGAAGGAAGGGGGCACCCCCTTTCCCTAGTCCAATTCGGACCAGTCCATGGGGAAGGGGCGCGGCCACCCTTGAGGCCTTTCTCTCCTTTCCCATATGGCCCATTAAGGTCCAATACGAATTCCCGTAACTCTCCGGTACTCCGAAGAATACCCGAACCACTCAGAACCTTTCCGTTGTCCCAATATAGCCTTCCAATATATCAATCTTTACGTCTCGACCATTTCGAGACTCCTCGTCATGTCCGTGATCTCATCTGGGACTCCGAACAATCTTCGGTCTTCAAATCACATTACTTTTTAATACAAATCATCACCGAACGTTAAGCATGCGGACCCTACGGGTTCGAGAACTATGTAGACATGACCGAGACATGTCTCCGGTCAATAACCAATAGCGGAACATGGATGTTCATATTGGCTCCCACATATTCTACGAAGATCTTTATCGGCCAAACCGCATAACGATATACGTTGTTCCCTTTGTCATCGGTATGTTACTTGCCCGTGATTCGATTGTCGGTATATCAATACCTAGTTCAATCTCATTACCGGCAAGTCTTTTTACTTGTTCCTTAATGCATCATCCCGCAACTAACTCATTAGTCACATTGCTTGCAAGGCTTATAGTGATGTGCATTGCCAAGAGGGCCCAGAGATACCTCTCCGACAATCGGTGTGACAAATCCTAATCTCGATCTATGCCAACTCAACAAGTACCATCGGAGACACCTGTAGAGCACCTTTATAATCACTCAGTTATGTTGTGACGTCTGGTAGCACACAAAGTGTTCCTCCGATATTCGGGAGTTGCATAATCTCATAGTCATAGGAACATGTATAAGTCATGTAGAAAGCAATAGCAACATACTAAACGATCAAGTGCTAAGCTAACGGAATAGGTCAAGTCAATCATATCATTCTCTAATGATGTGATCCCGTTAATCAAATGAAAACTCATGTCTATGGCTAGGAAACTTAACCATCTTTGATTCAACGAGCTAGTCAAGTAGAGGCATACTAGTGACACTATGTTTGCCTATGTATTCACACATGTACTAAGTTTCCGGTTAATACAATTCTAGCATGAATAATAAACATTTATCATGATATAAGGAAATATAAATAACAACTTTATTATTGCCTCTAGGGCATATTTCCTTCATTATCACCATGTGATTAACACCCATAGTTCACATCGCCATGTCATTTAACACCAATAGTTCACATCACCATGTGATTAACACCCATAGTTCACATCGCAATGTGACCAACACTGAAAAGTTTTACTAGAGTCAGTAATCTTAGTTCACATCGCCATGTGATTAACACCCAAAGAGTACTAAGGTGTGATCATGTTTTGCTTGTGAGAGAAGTTTAGTCAACGGGTCTGCCATATTCAGATCCGTATGTATTTTGCAAATTTCTATGTCAACAATGCTCTGCATGGAGCTACTCTAGCTAATTGCTCCCACTTTCAATATGTATCTAGACCGAGACTTAGAGTCATCCAGATCGGTGTCAAAGCTTGCATCGATGTAACTCTTTACGACGAACCTTTTGTCACCTCCATAATCAAGAAACATATGCTTATTCCACTAAGGATAATTTTGGTTGATGTCCTGTGATCTACTCCTAGATCACTATTGTACTCCCTTGCCAAACTCAGTGTAGGGTATAAAATAGATCTGGTACACAGCATGGCATACTTTATTTAACCTATGGCTGAGGCATAGGGAATGACTTTCATTCTCTTTCTATCTTCTGCCATGGTCGGGCTTTGAGTCTTACTCAATTTCACACCTAGCAATACAGGCAAGAACTCCTTCTTTGACTGTTCCATTTTGAACAACTTCAAAATTTTGTCAAGGTATGTACTCATTGAAAAAACTTATCAAGCATCTTGATCTATCTCTATAGATCTTGATGCTCAATATGTAAGCAGCTTCATCGAGATCTTTCTTTGAAAAACTCCTTTCAAACACTCCTTTTATGCTTTCCAGAAAATTCTACATCATTTACGATCAACAATATGTCATTCACATATACTTATCAGAAAGGTTGTAGTGCTCCCACTCACTTTCTTGTAAATACAGGCTTCATCGCAAGTCTGTATAAAACTATATGCTTTGATCATCAAAGCGTATATTGCAACTCTGAGATGCTTTGCACCAGTCCATGGATGGATTGCTGGAGCTTGCACATTTTGTTAGCACCTTTAGGATCGACAAAACCTTCTGGTTGCATCATATACAACTCTTCTTTAAGAAATCCATTAAGGAATGTAGTTTTGACATCCATTTGCCATATTTCATAAAATATGGCAATTTGCTAACATGATTTGGACAGATTTAAGCATCGCTATGAGTGAGAAAATCTCATCGTAGTCAACACCTTGAACTTTGTCAAAAACATTTTGCGAACAGTCTAGCTTTGTAGATAGTAACACTACTATCAGCGTCCGTCTTCCTCTTGAAGATCCATTTATTTTCTATGGCTTGCCAATCATTGGGCAAGTCAACCAAAGTCCACACCTTGTTCTCATACATGGATCCCATCTCAGATTTCATGGCCTCAAGCCATTTCGCAGAATATGGGCTCATCATCACTTCCTCATAGTTCGTAGGTTCGTCATGGTCAAGTAACATGAACTCCAGAATAGGATTACCGTACCACTCTAGTGTGGAGCGTACTCTGGTTGACCTACGAGGTTCAGTAGTAACTTGATCCGAAGCTTCATGATCATCATCATTAACTTCCTCACTAATTGGTGTAAGCATCACTTGAACAGATTTCAGTGACGAAATACTTTCCAATTCGGGAGAAGGTACAATTACCTCATCAAGTTCAACCTTCCTCCCACTCACTTCTTTCGAGAGAAACTCCTTCACCAGAAAGGATCCATTCTTAGCAACAAAGATCTTGCCTTAGGATCTGTGATAGAAGGTGTACCCAACAGTCTCTTTTCGGTATCCTATGAAGACACATTTCTCCGATTTGGGTTCGAGCTTATCAGGCTGAAGCTTTTTCACATAAGCACCGCAGCCTCAAACTTTAAGAAACGACAACTTGGGTTTCTTGCCAAACCACAGTTCATAAGATGTCGTCTCAACGGATTTAGATGGTGCCCTATTTAACGTGAATGCAGTTGTCTCTAATGCATAACCCCAAAACGATAGTGGTAAATCGGTAAGAGACATCATAGATTGCACTATATCCAATAAAGTACAGTTATGATGTTCGGACACACCATTATGTTGTGGTGTTCCAGGTGGCATGAGTTTGTGAAACTATTCCACATTGTTTTAATCGAAGGCCAAACTCGTAACTCAAATATTTGCCTCTACGATCAGATCATAGAAACTTTATTTTCTTGTTACGTTGATTCTCTACTTCACTCTGAAAATCTTTGAACTTTTCAAGTATTTCAGACTTGTGTTTCATCAAGTAGATATACACATATCTGCTCAAATCATTTGTGAAGGTCAGAAAACAATGATACCTGCCGCGAGCCTCAACACTCATCGAACCACATACATCAGTATGTATTATTTCCAATAAGTCAGTTGCTCGCTCCATTGTTCCGGATAACGGAGTCTTAGTCATCTTGCCCATGAGGCATGGTTCGCAAGCATCAAGTGATTCCAAAAACCCATCAGCATGGAGCTTCTTCATGCGCTTTACACCAATATGACCTAAACGGCAGTGCCACAAATAAGTTGCACTATCATTATTAATTTTGCATCTTTTGGCTTCAATATTATGAATATGTGTATCACTACGATCGAGACCCAACAAACCATTTTCATTGGGTGTATGACCATAGAAGGTTTTATTCATGTAAACAGAACAACAATTATTCTCTAACTTAAATGAATAACCGTATTGCAATAAACACGATCAAATCATATTCATGCTCAACGCAAACACTAAATAACATTTATTTAGGTTCAACACTAATCCCGAAAGTATAGGGACTGTGCGATGATGATCTTATCAACCTTGGAATCATTTCCAACACACATCGTCACCTCGCCCTTAACTAGTCTCTGTTTATTTCGCAACTCCCGTTTCAAGTTACTACTCTTAGCAACTGAACTAGTATCAAATACTAAGGATTTGCTATAAACACTAGTAAAGTACACATCAATAACATGAATATCAACTATACCTTTGTTCATTTTGCCATCCTTCTTATCCGCCAAGTATCTAGGGGCAGTTCCACTTCCAATGACCATTTCCTTTGCAGTAGAAGCACTTAGTTTCAGGCTTGAGTCTAGCTTTGGGTTTCTTCACGGGAGTGACAACTTGTTTGTCATTCTTCTTGAAGTTCCCTTTCTATTCTTTTGCCCTTTTTCTTGAAACTAGTGGTCTTGTAAACCATCAACACTTGACACTCTTTCTTGATTTCTACCTTTGCCAATTTCAACATCGTGAAGAGCTCGGGAATTACTTTCGTCATCCCTTGCATATTATAATTCATCACGAAGTTCTAGTAACTTGGTGATAGTGACTAGAGAACTTTGTAAATTACTATCTTATCTGGAAGATTAACTCCCACTTGATTCAAGCAATTGTAGTACCCAGACAATCTGAGCACATACTCACTGGTTGAGCCATTCTCCTCCATTTTGTAGGCAAAGTACTGGCAGAGGTCTCATACCTCTTAACACGGGCATGAGTATGAAATACCAATTTCAACTCTTGGAACATCTTATATGCTCTGAGGAGTTCAAAACATTTTTGAAGTCCCGGTTCTAAGCCATAAAGCATGGTGCACTAAACTATCAAGTAGTCATCATACCGAGCTTTGCCAAACGTTCATAACGTCTGCATATGCTCCTGCAATAGGCCTGTCACCTAGCGGTGCATCAAGGACATAATTCTTCTGTGCCGCAATGAGGATAATCCTCAGATCACGGATCCAATCCACATCATTGCTACTAACATCTTTCAACTTATTTTTCTCTAGGAACATATCATAAATAAAATGGGGAAGCTATTTGCAAGCTATTGATCTACAACATAGATATGAAAATACTATCAGGACTAAGTTCATGATAAATTTAAGTTCAATTAATCATATTACTTAAGAACTCCCACTTAGATAGACATCCCTCAAGTCATCTAAATGATCACGTGATCCATATCAACTAAACCATGCCCGATCATCACGTGAGATGGAGTAGTTTTCAATGGTGAACATCACTATGTTGATCATATCTACTATATGATTCACACTCGACCTTTCAGTCTCCGTGTGTCCGAGGCCATATCTGCATATGCTAGGCTCGTCAAGTTTAACCCGAGTATTCTGCGTGTGCAAAACTGGCTTGCACCCGTTGTATGTGAACATAGAGCTTATCACACCCGATCATCACGTGGTGTCTCAGCAAGAAGAACTGTCGCAATAGTGCATACTCAGGGAGAACACTTATACCTTGAAATTTAGTAAGATATCATCTTATAATGCTACCGTCGAACTAAGCAAAATAAGATGCATAAAGGATAAACATCACATGCAATCAATATAAGTGATATGATATGGCCATCGTCATCTTGTGCCTTTGATCTCCATCTCGAAAGCACCATCATGATCACCATTGTCACCGGTGCGACACCTTGATCTCCATAGTAGCATCGTTGTCGTCTCTCCAACTATTGCTCCTACGACTGTCGCTACCGCTTAGTGATAAAGTAAACCAATTACATGGCGATTGCATTTCATACAATAAAGCGACAACCATATGGCTCCTGCCAGTTGCCGATAACTTTGTTACAAAACATGATCATCTCATGCAATAAAATTTAGCATCATGCCTTGACCATATCACATCACAACATGCCCTGCAAAAACAAGTTAGGCGTCCTCTACTTTGTTGTTGCAAGTTTTACGTGGCTGCTACGGGCTGAGCAAGAACCGTTCTTACCTACGCATCAAAACCACAATGATTTTTCGTCAAGTATGTGCTGTTTTAACCTTCAACAAGGACCGGGCGTAGCCACACTCGATTCAACTAAAGTTGGAGAAACTGACACCCGCCAGCCACCTGTGTGCGAAGCACGTCGGTAGAACCACTCTCGCGTAAGCCTACGTCTAATGTCGATCCGGGACGCTTCATCCAACAATACCGCTAAATCAAAGTATGACATGCTGGTAAGCAGTATGACTATTATCGCCCACAACTCACTTGTGTTCTACTCGTGCATATAACATCTGCGCATGAACCTGGCTCTGATACCACCATTGGGGAACGTAGTAATTTCAAAAAAAATCCTACGCACACGCAAGATCATGGTGATGCATAGCAACGAGAGGGGAGAGTGTTGTCCACGTACCCTCATAGACCGTAAGCAGAAGTTTTATGCCAACGCGGTTGATGTAGTCGTACGTATTCACGATCGACCGATCCTAGTATCGAAAGTACGGCACCTCCGCGATCTGCACACGTTCGGCTCGGTGACGTCCCACAAACTCATGATCCAGCAGAGTGTCGAGGGAGAGCTTCATTAGCACGACGGCGTGATGACAGTGATGATGAAGCTATCGGTGCAGGGCTTCGCCTAAGCACTGCAACAATATGACCGAGGTGGATTATGGTGGAGGGGGGCACCGCACACACCTAAGAGATCAATGATCAACTTGTGTGTCTATGGGGTGCCCCGTGGCCACGTATATAAAGGATGGAGGGAGGAGGAGGCCGGCACTCATAGGGCGTGCCCAAAGTGTGGAGTCCTACTAGGACTCCCTACTCCTAGTAGGATTCCACCTCCCACATGGAATAGGAAAAAGGGAAGGGAGAAGGAGAAGGAAGGAAGGGGGCGCCCCTTTCCCTAGTCCAATTCGGACCAGTCCATGGGGAAGGGGCGCGGCCACCCTTGAGGCCTTTCTCTCCTTTCCCGTATGGCCCATTAAGGCCCAATATGAATTCTCGTAACTCTCTGGTACTCCAAAAAATACCTGAATCACTCAGAACCTTTCTGATGTCTGAATATAGCCTTCCAATATATCGATCTTTACGTCTTGACCACTTTGAGACTCCTCGTCATGTCCGTGATCTCATCCGGGACTCCGAACAATCTTCGGTCATCAAATCACATAACTCTTTAATACAAATCGTCACCGAACGTTAAGCGTGCGGACCCTACGGGTTCGAGAACTATATAGACATGACTGAGACACGTCTCCGGTCAATAACCAATAGCGGAACCTGGATGTTCATATTGGCTCCCACATATTCTACGCAGATCTTTATAGGTCAAACCGCATAACGATATACGTTGTTCCCTTTGTCATCGGTATGTTACTTGCCCGAGATTCGATCGTAGGTATCTCAATACCTAGTTCAATCTCGTTACTGGCAAGTGTCTTTACTCGTTCCGTAATGCATCATCCCGCAACTAACTCATTAGTCACATTGCTTGCAATGCTTATAGTGGTGTGCATTACCGAGAGGGCCCAGAGATACCTCTCCAACAATCGGAGTGACAAATCCTAATCTCGATCTATGCCAACTCAACAAGTACCATCGGAGACACCTGTAGAGCACCTTTATAATCACTCAGTTACGTTGTGATGTTTGGTAGCACACAAAGTGTTCCTCCGGTATTCGGGAGTTGCATAATTTCATAGTCATAGGAACACGTATAAGTCATGAAGAAAGCAATAGCAACATACTAAACGATCAAGTACTAAGCTACCGGAATGGGTCAAGTCAATCACATCATTCTCTAATTATGTGATCACATTAATCAAATGAAAACTCATGTCTATGGCTAGGAAACTTAACCATCTTTCATTCAACGAGCTAGTCAAGTAGAGGCATACTAGTGACACTATGTTTGTCTATGTATTCACACATGTACTAAGTTTCCAGTTAATACAATTCTAGCATGAATAATAAACATTTATCATGATATAAGGAAATATAAATAACAACTTTATTATTGCCTCTAGGGCATATTTCCTTCAGTACCCCCTTGTCAAACTCATGGCAAGGTACACAATAGGTTTGGTACACACCATAGCATACTTTACATAACCTATGGCTGAGGCATAGGGAATGACTTTCATTCTCTTTCTATTTTCTGTCGTGGTTGTGTTTTGAGTCTTACTCAACTTTACACCTTGCAACACAGGAAAGAACTCCTTCTTTGATTGTTCCATTTTGAACTACTTCAAAATCTTGTCAAGGTATATACTCATTGAAAAAACTTATCAAGCGTCTTGATCTATCTCTATAGGTCTTGATGCTCAATATGTAAGCAGCTTCACCGAGGTCTTTCTTTAAAAGCTCCTTTCAAACACTCCTTTATGCTTTCCAGAAAATTCTAAATCATTTTCGATCAACAATATGTCATTCACATATACTTATCAGAAAGGTTGTAGTGCTCCCACTCACTTTCTTGTAAATACAGGCTTCTCCAAAAGTCTGTATAAAACCATATGCTTTGATCACACTATCAAAGCGTATATTCCAATTCTGAGATGATTGCACCAGTCCATAAATGGATCGCTGGAGCTTGCACACTTTGTTAGCACTTTTTGGATCGACAAAACCTTCTTGTTGTATCATATATAACTTTTCTTTAAGATCTCCATTAAGGAATGCAGTTTTGACATCCATTTGCCAGATTTCATAAAATGTGGCAATTGCTAACATGATTCGGACAAACCTAAGCATCGCTACGAGTGAGAAAATCTTATCGTAGTCAATACCTTGAACTTGTCGAAAACCTTTTGCGACAATTCGAGCTTTGTAGATAGTAATACTACTATCAGCGCCTGTCTTCCTCTTGAAGATCCATTTGTTCTCAATGGCTTGTCGATCATCGGGCAAGTCAACCAAAGTCCACACTTTGTTCTTCATACATGGATCCCATCTCAGATTTCATGGCCTCAAGCCATTTCATGGAATCTGGGCTCATCATTGCTTCCTCATAGTTCGCAGGTTCGTCATGGTCTAGTAACATGACTTCTAGAACAGGATTACCATACCACTCTGGTGTGGAACATACTCTTGGTGACCTACGAGGTTCGGTAGTAACTTGATCTGAAGTTTCATGATCATCGTCATTAAATTCCTTACTAATTGGTGTAGGCATCACTGGAATTGATTTCTGTGATGAACTACTTTCCAATTCGGAGAAGGTACAATTACCTCATCAAGTTCTACTTTCCTCCCACTCACTTCTTTCGAGAGAAAACTCCTTCGCTAGAAAGGATCCATTCTTAGCAACAGATATCTTGCCTTCGGATCTGTGATAGAAGGTGTACCCAACAGTTTCCTTTGAGTATCCTATGAAGATGCATTTCTCCGATTTGGGTTTGAGCTTATCAGGTTGAATTTTTTTTGACATAAGCATAGCAGCCCCAAACTTTAAGAAACGACAGCTTAGGTTTCTTGCCAAACCACAGTTCATATGGTGTTGTCTCAATGGATTTAGATGGTGCCCTATTTAACGTGAATGCAGTTGTCTCTAATGCATAACCCCAAAATGATAGTGATAAATCGGTAAGAGACATCATAGATCACACCATATCTAATAAAATGCATTTCTGACGTTCGGACACACCATTATGCTGTGGTGTTCCAGGTGGCATGAGTTTGTGAAACCATTCCACATTGTTTTAATTGAAGGCCAAACTCGTAACTCAAATATTCGTCTCCGCGATCAGATTGTAGAAACTTTATTTTCTTATTGCGATGATTCTCCACTTCACTCTGAAATTCTTTGAACTTTTCAAATGTTTCAAACTTGTGTTTCATCAAGTATATATACCCATATCTTCTCAAATCATCTCTGAAGGTCATAAAATAATGATACCCATCGCGAGCCTCAACACTCATCGGATCGCATACATCAGTATGTATTATTTCCAATAAGTCAGTTGCTCTCTCCATTGTTCTGGAGAACGGAGTCTTAGTCATCTTGCCCATGATGCATGGTTCACAAGCATCAGGTGATTCACAATCAAGTGATTCCAAAAGCCCATCAGCATGGAGTTTGTTCATGCGCTTTACACCAATATGACCTAAACGGCAGTGCCACAAATATGTTGCACTAACATTATCAACTTTGCATGTTTTGGCATCAATATTATGAATATGTGTATCACTAGGATCAAGATTCAATAAACCATTCACCTTGGGTGTATGACCACAGAAGGTTTTATCCATGTAAACAGAATAACAATTATTCTTTGACTTAAATGAATAACCGTATTGCAATAAACATGATCCAATCATATTATGCTCAACGCAAACACCAAATAACATTTATTTTAGGTTCAACACTAATCCCGAAGGTAAAGGGAGTGTGTGATGGTGATCTTATCAACCTTGGAATCACTTCCAACACACATTGTCACCTTGCCCTCAACTAGTCTTTGTGCATTTTGTAACTCCTGTTTCGAGTTACTAATCATAGCAACTGAACCAATATCAAATACCCAGGGGCTACTATGAACACTAGTAAATTACACATCAATAACATGTATACCGTATATACTTTTGTTCACTTTGCCATCCTTCTTATCCACCAAGTATTTGGGGCAGTTCCGCTTCCAGTGACCATTTCCTTCGCAATAGAAGCACTCAGTTTCAGGCTTGGGTCTAGCTTTGGGCCTCTTCATGCGAGTGGCAACTTGCTTTCCTCTTCTTGAAGTTCCCTTTCTTTCCTTTTCCCTTTTAATTGAAACTAGTGGTCTTGTCAACCATCAACATTTGATGCTTTTCTTGATTTCTACCTTCGTCGATTTCATCATCATGAAGAGCTCGGTAATCGTTTTCATCATCCCTCGCATATTATAGTTCATCATGAAGTTCCGGTAACTTGGTGATAGTGACTAGAGAACTCTGTCAATCACTATTTTATCTGGAAGATTAAATCCCACTTGATTCAAGCAATTGTAGTACTCAGACAATCTGAGCACATGCTCACTGGTTGAGCTATTCTCCTCCATCTTGTAGGAAAAGTACTTGTCAGAGGTCTCATAACTCTCGACTCGGGCATGAGTCTGAATTACCAATTTCAGCTCTTGGAACATCTTATATGCTCCGTGGCGTTCAAAACGTTTTTGAAGTCCCGGTTCTAAGCCGTAAAGCTTGGCGCACTAAACTATCAAGTAGTTATCATACCGAGCTTGCCAAACGTCATAACGTCTGCATCTGCTCCTGTAATAGGTTCGTCAACTAGCAGTGCGTCAAGGACATAATTCTTCTGTGCAGTAATGAGGATATTCCTCAGATCACGAACCTAGTTCGCATCATTGCTACTATCATCTTTCAACATAGTTTTTCTCTAGGAACATATCAAAAATAAACGGGGAGCTATATCGCGAGCTATTGATCTACAACATAGTTATTGCAAAAACTATCAGGACTAAGTTCATGATAAATTAAAGTTCTGTTAATCATATTACTTAAGAACTCCCACTTAGATAGACATCCTCTAGTCATCTAAATGATCACGTGATCCAAATCACATAAACCATGTCCAATCATCACATGAGATGGAGTAGTTTTCAATGGTGAACATCACTATGTTGATCATATCTACTATATGATTCACGCTCGACCTTTCGGTCTCAGTGTTCCGAGGCTGAAAGTGCGTTATATCGACTAGAGGGGTGGTGAATAGGCAATTTTTATGAATTCTTCACTGAGGAATTTGCCGGTGAGGAAATTCCTTAGCGAAGAACTACTTGCAGCGGAATAAGTACTCAGAAGTAAGCATAACAGAATACACGCATGGTCATCATGATGAAATGAAGACTAGCACAGAGTATAGAAAGAGTAATCACCGGATAACACAAGATGAAGACAAACAGACTGAAGAAATTGAGCTGAGGAAATTGAGAAAGTCTTCAGTCAAAGTCTTCAAACACAGATATGAATAAACACTCAACACAGTAATGAGGAAATGAAATGGTTTAGGAGATAGAACCCGATAAGGTTGGTGAAGACAATGATTTGGTAGACCAGTTCCAACTGCTGTCTCGGTTATGCGTCTGGTTGGAGCGGCTGAGTATTTAAACTCGAGGACACACAGTCCGGACACCCGATCGGCCGAAAGCACGCAGCTCGGGACACCAAGTCCTCATCAGTATTCTCTTTGAACTAAGGTCACATGCAGACCTCGTCCAATCACTCGTGGTAAGTCTTGAGCGACTTCCAAACCTTCACAGACTTGGTCACTCGGCGATCCACAATTCCTCTTGGATGCTCTAGACCATGACGCCTAACCGTCTGGACGAAGCACAGTCTTCAAAGGTAACAAGCGTTGGATCCACGCAGGATCAATTTTTTCAGTGATGCTCAATCACTTTGGGTTTGTAGGGGTTTGGTTTTGGGGTTTTTCCTCACTCGATGATTTTCGCTCAAAGTCCTCAGAGGATGGGTTGCGCTCAAATGACAAGTGTCAAGTTTCTCTCGGAGCAGCCAACCAGCTAGTGGTTGAAGGGGGCGACTATTTATAGCCTAGGGAGCAGCCCGGCATGATAAGACATAAATGCCCTTCATGATATGACCGTTAGGTGGATAAGATATGTTGGGACAGCTGACGCGCAGCACAGCAACGGTCGGAAATTTGATTATCAAATTCCTCAGGGCTATCATGTTCCTCACTGTGTAGGCAATCCGCCGCAAATTCTAACTCCTCGGTCAGAACAAATTCCTCGTGACCGGAAGAAATTAAATGCGTGTCACCTTTGAAAAAATTGACTGAATCAGATGAGATTTCCAAAGGCTTCACTCGAAGGGATTGGTAGGTGTAGGATTTTGAGTTGAGCATCACATGGAAATTTTTCCTTAGTATTTCCTCGACCCCCTTTAACGATGCGGTGTTTCCTATGACTCAAGAAAGAGAAAAACAAAACTATGAAAAAAAGTCTTCACGCTTCATGTTCCTCAAATGAATACCAAGTCTTCAAGGTCACACCAATTTCTTCACTTTCAAAGTCTTGAGAAAGTCTTCAATATCAAAGTCTTGATCGAAGAACTTCATTTTTAGGGGTCGACTTTCTCTGCAAATATCAAACTCCTCATAGACTTATAGACCTGTGTACACTCACAAACGCATTAGTTCCTTAACCTATAAGTCTTCAATCCACCAAAATCACTAAGGGGCACTAGATGCACTTACAGTTCAATTCTTCACAACATTAAGACTGAGGGGGGGGTGAATAGGCGATGAAGAATAGGAGCTGGCAACCAAGGACGGAACTTTGACCTTCTTGTATTTCTTCGGAGGAGGTGCAGACCAGTCAAATTCTTCCTTGAGTCCCATTGACGTCAGTTCTTCCGCACTGTAGACATGTGAAAGAACAGCCCGGTGCGTTTGAAGGTTTCATGGAGGTAGTAGTGGTTTTTCTTCACCGCATTGTGTGTTGAGGTCATGTTGTGAAGAATTGAACCAAGCGATGCTTGACCCATTTATGATTACGATCAACCTTCCGATGAAGGCGAGGAGTAACTCACGATCGATCATCACCACAGGTGCGATAGCTTGAGGATTTTGCTTGGTCGAGGTATTTCTTGCGGTAGTCATGTGTGGCGAGTCATCATTGGTGGAGTAGGATGCTTTGCTGCGGCTGTCCATCCAATGGACGAATGCCTTCATCTATCACAGCGATAGCCTTGCCCTTGTCATCACCGAGGTAAATGTCCGTTTGAGGATTTCAATCGGGGCAAGTAGCTGCAATGGTTCGTAGTATCGACCTTGTAATTGAGTGAAAACCTTGTCTGATGAATCTCATTATCCAAAGGCGCATAAGGCTTCAGCTCAAATGGTGACATAGCAATGTTTGCGAGTCCTCATGAAGAAATCATGGAAGTTGGCCAGGAACGCCATGGATGATGTTGAAAAGCATATTCTTCATGATGCCAACGACTTCTTCATCATTCGAGTCGTGGCCTTTGATAGGACTCATTGTCTTCGTCATAATCCGATAGACAGTCCGAGGCACATACAATAATTTCTTGACGAGGAATTTTGTTCTTGGGGCCTGCCTTGGCTTCAAAGGCTTCATCAGCACTTGCATATAGTGATGTGAAAGTTCTGGTTTGTTGTAGATACAACGAGCACCGTAAGTGGAGGACTGAGTGGTAGAGCACGAAGCAATTCGATTCTTTGGTGCCTTGTAGTGAGTATTTTCGGACATCCAGTCTAATACCCATGAGTTCACATCTTGACGTCTCCGGTGATGTGCGGCGTTGCATAGAATTGAAGAATGAGTTCTTCATTCCGATCCACAGATATCGATGCAGAAATTGAAGTCTGCGTCGTGAAGAAAACTGAGGACTGGCTCAAAGCCTGGCAGAGACTCCATGTCCACATGAGGGATATGAGCATGATCAAAGACTTTATCTTTGTTGAAGAGCACTGAGGAATAGAAGTTGGCTTGGCTGGCTGTCCAGAAACGCCTCTTCCTAATGCGAGCAGAATCATATGGATTATAGTCAGTGAAGAATACGTGCTCGGCAAAGAAATCATCAGCCTTAAACTTTTGTTTGCTTGAGAACGGATTCTTTTGCTTGGGCAGAGGGGTGTCGGTGAGTTGCATCACCACCTCAGGAATCGCAAGTTCAGTTCTTGGTGAGGAATTTCTTGTTCCTCAACAAAAGTGCGAGGAGCAGCAGCAGCAGGTTCATCAGCACTAGTGGCTGGAATTTATTCATGCACAGAGCAAGTGGGTTGAGTTTCTTCAGAGTCCATTTGGACTATTTGTGCAGGGGACTGAGGAATCTGTTGGAGCGGGGTGAAGAGAGGAGTATTGGGATGCTGACTTTCCCAAAAGTCATCATTCATCATAGGTGTGGTGCACCCAATATCCACTTCTTCATCTTCAATTTTCTCGACACCCGACCTCTTCACCGTGAACCGAGGCATAGGTGAGGAAATGACCGGGGTTGAAGGGATTGCGTCCACTTCAATTTCTTCATCAATCTGCTCTGATGAAGCGGCGAGAATGATGTTCTTCATCGAATCCGATTGGGATCTCATAGTCTTCTCCAAAAGGAACAAGGTCCTTTGATGGCATGGAGGAAATCGGAACAGCATCAATTGGATTTTCGAATGAGCTGGTCATTGGCTTCATTTTCTTCGCAGCCGAAGAATTTGACACAGCTGATGCTTTCCGTTTCTTCACAGCAGCTCGTTCTGCAGCCTTGGTTTTCTTCACCTCAGAGGCAGATGGAAGAGTTGGAGTTGGTGCAGGAGGAGCTGAGGAGTCTGGTTGAATTTCTTCAGGCGCATGGCGATGCGGTTGCCTGTCTTGTTCGATTTCTTGAGCGCACCACTAGTGGATGCCACAGCAATTTCTTCGATGGTGGAATGGGATCATCAGCCTGGAACTAACATTTTCATCGGCCTGAGCGTCATCGGTGGTCGGGCATGTTCTTCGGTCTGCCGGTGAGGCTTGACTGAGGAATTTCATGTTCTTGTTGTGGCAGCAACATTTGTGAATTTCTTCGTCAGTTAGCGAATCGACCTTGGCTCCTTGCCAATCAAAGCATAATAGGAATCGAAGTTTTTCTTTGAGGTCTTGAATTTCAGTCTGGACCTTGAGAAGCTCCTCAGGTGTCATTTTGACAACGTTTTTCTTCAGGAACTTCTCCTTTCTGTATTGAGCCTTTTTTATTTCTCTTGCCTTTTCAAACTTCCATTTCTCTTCAGCGATGAAATGGGTCAACATTTGACTTTGTCCAGGGGTCAGATGAAAGTCAGGCATAGGGGTATTGGGATCCTTGTGCGTAGATCAATATAATCGAGGACTTTCTTGGATCCAACAGCGATGCTTTAAATGTACCTTTGGCTCTAGCGGCCCTTTCTTGACGGTCTCGATGATTTCCGCAAGTTCATCATCCAAGCTTCATCATCGAAGGCACTTGGAATGCAACCTGTTTCTTTGGACTTGGCGAGGACCTCGTCAATTTGTTGCTTTGGTCTTCAAAGCAGAGTCGGGCCAGATGATGAAATTGGTGTTCTTTGAGGAATGTCTTTGAAACTCGAGGCAATTGAGAAACCAGTAGTCCTTTGACATGTAGCCGGATGCACAGAGGCGAGGATTTTGGCCGGGCTGTTGAGGACTTTGGTGGAGCTATGGTGATGTGAGGAATTTGCCTTGAGGGCGCTGCTGAGGAACTTGGCCGTGAGGGCGCTGATGGTGAAGCACTTGGCTTATGAGCAGGCTTCTTTGGCATGGATTTTCTCGGTTTGACCGAGGCCTCAGTAGTAGGAGCAGTGGCAGAATCTTCATTGAATTTCTTCACTGCCTCCTTGGCTTGTTTTGCCAATTTAGCTTGGCGCTTAGCCCATTCATCAGGAAAGTCCTCACCACGTTTGATGCTTGTGGGATCTGCTACTTGGCCAGGTGCCAATGGAGCTCTTGGGCATGGAGGATTTAGAGCGAATTTCTTCATGTACTTTGGAGTCACGTATCTGTATTCCCTCCATTCCCTTGCCCATCTCCGTTCAATCTTCTGAATACGCACCTTGCGCTGATTTTTGTTTTCTTCATCAGGTGTGCAATAGTCAGCATAAATTTCCTCAGGGATTTCAAACGCAGTCATAACCTCGTGTTTCTTTCCTCCTTTACGTGGCTTTTTACCGTCTGCCATGTTCTTGATTGAGGAATTTGAACAATTGAGTTCTCTGAAGAAGTATGCAGTTTTTCTTCGAGGAACGCTGCAAATGAGTTAAGTTAATGAGAACCTAGTGATTCAGCAGCGGACATGTGTACCTGTGAACAGAGTATACTTGCGAGGAATTTGGAGAGGTCATATGCGTTCTCATAAGATTTTTCAAAAAGAACAAGTTTTGAGGATGTTGCGAGGAATTTGGAGAGGTCATATGCGTTCTCAGAAGGTTTTTCAAAAAGAACAAGTTTTGAGGATTTTGACCAGATGAGCCTTGAAGAATTTCACTAAGCGTTCTTTGTCTTAGGTTCCAGAGTTGTACGGATCGAGGATCCACACAATTGAGGAATCTTGAAGAAAATCATTGCTTAGAGAAGCGAATCAAGAGCATATTTTGTTTGAGGTGTTCATATGTGTGAAGATTTGAAGAATAAACACCTTTGAAAATTTTCGTGAAGGTTTGAGAATCAAAGCGAGTAATAAAAGTAACTTTTAATTACTCCGAAGTGAAGAACACGACGAACTAAGAAGAACAGTTGGGAAGTTAAATCGATTCAGATCTTCCACGCCCTAACTTGGCGGAGGAAGACAGCTACGGCGGCGGTCAGCATGAGTACGTCGGCGACGAGGTGGAGGCAGTGAAGCTCTTCCTCACCGGCGACGATGGAGTAGCGGCGGCGCTAGGGTTTGAGGAGCTCGAACGGGAGAGATAGATCGAGCCGAGTAAAAGAAGTGAGGAAGGGGTGAGGGGTATTTATAGACACGGTGAAAAACGGTTCGCCCGAAGATTTAGGACGAACGTTCCCCTGACCATTCTCCTTCTCACGACATGTGTCATCCACGTACTGTGTAGTGGAGATCGTGTACGATTGTGGGTGAGTAAAATAATGCATCGTGGGATGCGGAGCGTTTGATGACAAAACCGAAAGTTTGGATAAGATCAGTTTTAAAGTTCCGTTCACAATTTCTTCAGCTGTCAAGGACACAGTGAATATTTTGAACGAGTTTCAAAAAGGAACGCACATGAAGAATTTGTGAATAGATTGGGTTGAGTATAGCATAGAGGGGGAAGGGTCCGATCACATTCACTTAGCGAAAAAAACGACTTGAAGAAATAGCTATAAGTGAATGTCAGAGAGGACATAAACATATATATATATATATATATATATATATATATCTATATATATATATATATATATATATATAGCCAATGAAGAAAGACGACGGAAACAGTGAAGATTTTGCAAAGTTGAAGAATTTGAAAAACTGAAGAATTTCAAAACTAAGGAAAAAAACTCAAATTGAAGATTTTCAACTTTGGAGGTGGCGTGACCCACCGTATAAGAATGATGATTTCAGACACCGCGTACAATTGTCGTAGGGTTCTGAGAATCAAATTCTTCATTAATTTCTTCACACTAAGAGTGTTATTCTTCATTGATTGAAGAAAAACGTTTCTTCATGTGTTGCACATCTTGCATAAGTGTCAGGATGTGTGTCCTTTTCAAAGAACGTTCGAAGATTCTAAGATATTTAGCTCACACCGCAACTTGCTAAATCTCTTCTCATCCAAGGGCTTAGTGAAGATATCAGCTAGCTGTTCTTGATCTTCACGTGCTCGATGGAGATGTCGCCCTTCAACACATGATCACGAAGAAAATGATGACGAATCTGAATGTGCTTTGTCTTCGAGTGTTGAACTGGGTTGTGAGCAATCTTGATGGCACTCTCATTGTCACAGTAGAGAGGCACATTCTTCACGTTGATGCCATAGTCCTTGAGAGTCTGCTTCATCCACAGCAATTGAGCACAACACGAGCCAGCAGTAATGTATTCAGCTTCCGCGATGAAGCGGTGATACGCAGTTACTGTTTCTTCGAGGACCAACAGACCAAAGATCGTCGAGGAAATGACAAGTACCAGATGTTGACTTGCGGTCCACACGATCACCGGCATAGTCGAGTCGAGAATATCCAATGAGATCAAAAGTAGAGCCCTTGGGGTACCATAATCCTAGTGTTGGTGTGTGAGCTAGATATCAAGAATATGCTTCACACCTTATGGTGTGATTCCTTCTGTAGCTTGAAATCGGGCACACATGCAAACACTAAGCATTATATCTGGCCTAGATGCACATAAGTACAATAAAGAACCAATCATGGATCGGTATACCTTGTGATCGAAGTCAATACCATTTTCATCAGTGCATAGATGGCCATTTGTGGGCATAGGAATTTTGACGCCTTTGCAATCTTGCATGCCGAATTTCTTCATGACATCTTTGAGGTATTTCTCCTGAGATATGAATATGCCATTGTGTTGTTGACGAATTTGAAGACCTAAGAAGAATTTCAACTCTCCCATCATAGACATTTGATATTCTTCACTCATCATATAGGCAAATTCATCACTATAACGTTGGTCAGTACAGCCAAAGATAATATCATCAACATATATTTGGCACACAAACAGTTCACCATCATAGGATTTAGTAAAGAGAGTAGGGTCGAGTGAACCGGGTGTGAAGCCATTCTTCACGAAGAATTCCTTCAATGTATCATACCACGCCCGTGGCGCTTGTTTGAGACCATAGAGGGCCTTATTAAGTCTGAAGACTTTGTCAGGATTCTTTGGATCTTCAAAACCTGGGGTTGAGCAACATATACTTCTTCCTCAAGCTTACCATTGAGGAATGCACTTTTCACATCCATTTGATATAAAGTGATATTGTGATGGTTAGCATAGGCGAGTAATATGCGAATAGACTCAAGTCTAGCGACAGGTGCAAAAGTTTCATCGAAATCAATTCCTTCAACATGTGTGTAGCCTTGAGCTACTAGTCGTGCCTTATTCCTCACCACAAGACCATTTTCATCTTGCTTGTTGCGGTAGATCCACTTTGTGCCAATGATATTATGCTTGCGAGGATCTGGATGTTTGACCAGTTCCCAGGCGTTGTTGAGCTCGAATCGATGTAATTCTTCTTGCATAGCCTGAATCCACTCCGGCTCTAGAAATGCTTCATCTACCTTAGTGGGCTCTGTGATAGAGACAAAAGCATAGTGCCCACAAAAGTTAGATAAATGTGAAGCTTTTGAGCATGTGAGAGGACCTGGCACTTTAATGTCATCGATGATCTTCTCCACTTGCACTTCTTTTGCAACGCGAGGATGAGCTGGTTGTCGTCGAGGAATTTGATCATTTTCCTCAAAGACCATTGTCTTGACATTATCTTGGTGCATCAGCCGACGCGTTCTTTGCGTCTGTGAATGAATTCTTCTGCAGTTTCTTCAAGAGGAATGATATCCTCGGTTGCCTTGAACTTGATAGATTCCTCGGTGCTGGTTCATCTAACACGAAGGTAGGTGCTCTCTTTGCGAGCCATTAGTTTCATCGAACCGCACATCTACAAAGGTCAACAATCTTGTGAAGAGCGTTGTTGAAGACTCAGAGGTGTCTGAGTCCTTTCCGTAACTAAGCATAAAACCTTCATGTGCTTTCGGTGCAAATTTAGAATTGTGATGAGGATCTCTAATCCAGCATTTAGCAATCGAAGACTTTGAAATAACTTACATTGGGTTTCTTGTCGTTGAGGAGTTCATAGGCAGTCTTCTTGAAGAATTTGTGAAGATATACTCTGTTGATGATGTGGCACGCAGATCAATTGCATCAATCCGTAAACAACTAGGCGTTTTGTATTCATCAAGCATAGTGCGAGCCATCTCAACAAGAGTTCTGTTCTTGCGCTCCACGACGCCATTTTCTTTGAGGAGTATAGGGAGCAGATAACTCGTGAGTAATACCAAGTTCATCAAGATAGTCATCAAGACCGGAGTTCTTGAACTCAGTTCCATTGTCACTCTGATGTGCCCGATCTTCACACCAAAGTTGGTTGAAGCCCTCGAGGAAAATCGTTTGAAGACTTCACGCACTTCATGTTTGTAAGTAAAAATGTGTACCCATGTGTAACGAGAGTAATCATCAACAATAACAAAGCCATATAGAGATGCATCATTAGTGACCTTTGAGTAATGATTAGGACCAAAGAGGTCCATGTGAAGCAATTCAATGGACGAGTAGTGGTCATGATAGTCTTCAACTGGATGCTTGGCCTTGGTCATTTTTCCAGCTTCACGGGCTCCACACAAGTGATCCTTGAGGAATTTGACATTCTCAATGCCAATGACATGCTTCTTCTTCGCAAGCGTGTGCAAATTCCTCATGCCTGCATGACCAAGTCGTCGATGCCATAGCCAGCCTTCTGAAGCTTTTGCAAGTAGACACACAGCTGGTTGTGGTCCTGTAGAGAAATCAACAATATACAAGTCTCCTCTCCTAAAGCCTTCGAAGACTTTGGAATTGTCAGCTTCCATGATCACAACACAACGATACTTGCCAAAGACAACAACCATATCAAGATCACAAAGCATTGAGACTGACATGAGGTTGTATCCTAAGGACTCAACAAGCATGACTTTGTCCATGTGTATGTCCTTAGAGATCGCAACCTTACCAAGACCCAATACCTGACTTTTGCCTTTGTCCGCGAAGATGATATGCTTCAGATGTGACGGTGATAAGGGAGCATCCATCAATAGATTCTTGTCACCAGTCATGTGATTTGTACATCCACTATCGAGGACCCACTCATTGGCTTTGGGTTGATCATCCTGCAGATGAATTAGTGCAACTTACGATCTCATATACTTCATCAGTGAAGAATATGATATCAATTTCATCGATGAATTTCATCGAGCGTTATAATGAGATAAGCGGATGAGGACGTGTGAAATGAAAGTTCATTTCTTCATGATTAGCCTCGTCCTTTCAGAATTTTTGTCAGCCCCAAAGAAATTCTTCAGACGTTAAAGCACGTCTGGAGGCCTGACCCTGCAGAAGAGATTAGTTCTTTTTCTTCACCACCCACATCTGAAGGGGTGGCAAAGAGTTCATCACTCTGCGAGCACCATACGAGAATGGTGGCATAGAAGCCAAACCATTTAGTTTCACATAAGAGGGGTTAGGGTAAGCATATGAATAAGCAGAGAAATTCTTCGAGGACTTATGAACATAGTGGTTTGAAGAATAATGCACATATTCATAGCCCTTAGCTCTACCATGCGAAACAGAGTGGTTAGCATGATGATAATCATATGAGGACTTTGATCCTTTTGAGGAATTTGATCCACGTGAGGAATTTGGTCCGTATGAGGACTTGGATCCATATGAAGAATTTGGTCCATATGAAGAATTTGATCTGGGGTTCATATTCTTCACAGGTGGTGTCATGAGGACATTCACCTGAAGACTTTCAAGGCGCTTCTTGGGAACCCAGATTTTCTTCATAGGGGAACCGTTCCTGCAGTTAGTGCCAACATATCTAGCAAATACTTCACCATTCTGATTTTTAAACAGTTTATAATTGGAGTCAAATGACTCATCAGAAGAATGAGGAGATTCGCATGTAAAGCCAGATAAGTTAGATGGATCAATCGAGGTCCCTTTGCAGCAACCCATGAGGTTTTGGGATACCGCCAAAGCTTCCAATATGTTCCATCAAGATTGAGTTTCCTCTCAAAGGCAATACCCTCTTTCCTAGGGTTCCTGTTGAGGATCTCGCTTTTAAGCACATCACAAAGAGTCTGATGCCCTTTGAGGCTTTTGTACATGCTGTCATATACAATTCCTTCAGCCCTCGCATTGTCGGTGATACTAGCAATGTCCTCAGATGAGGAATTAGTGATAGCAGAGGCAAGTGAAGAATTTGTAATAGTTGAAGCATTTGAACATTCAGGTGAAGAATTAGCAGATTCACGTTCAATGCACTTTAAGCATGGAGGAACAAATTCCTCCTGAGAAGTGCTGATTTGTTGAGCAAGTAATGAATCGCGCTCTTTCTGAAGATCTTCATAACTCACTCTTAGCTTCTCAAGATCTTGCTTTCTTTGAAGAAATTCATAATAAAGTTTCTCATGATCAGATAAGAGAGTGTTATGATGACCTTCAAGACTGTCAAACCTAGACTGAAGTCTCTGAAGATTTTCAGTCAGGTCTTTAGTGCGATCCATTTCTTCACCTAACATATCATCACTCTTATCTAGCATGTTTTGAACCTTTTCCAAAGCCCTTTGTTGTTTTACAGCAATCTTAGCAAGTTTTGAGTAATTGGGCTTTAGATCTTCATCAGATTCATTTTCACTAGATTCAGAGAAGGTATATTTGAGTACCTTGGCACCCTTTGCCATGAAGCAATAGGTGGGAGTGTAGTCATCACTATCTTCGTCAGCATTGTTGGTGAGGTCATTTTCTTCAGAGTTGAAGATGGACTTGTCGATTTAAAGCGATGCGTAGAGCTAGACTCGCCACACCGGACTCAGATTCTTCTCGATGCCTCCTCTTCCTCATGTTCCTCAGATTCAGCTTGAGTCCATTTCCTTGCCAATGAATGCCCGAGCCTTTTTGGAGCTGCTCTTCTTGTGAGAAGAAGGCTTTGAGGATTTTGATGATGAAGATTTCGATGATTTCTTCTTCTTCTTCAAGCGTCATCGTAACTGTAATCCTTGTGTTTCTTCTTCTTTAATTCCTTTTCCCATCGAGGACAATCTTGGATGTAGTGACCAGGTTTCTTGCATTTGTGACAAAGTCTTCTCTTATAGTCACCGGATGAGGAATCACCGCTCCTTGGGGATTTTCCAAATCGACCACGCCTTGAGAACTTCGAATTTCTTCACGGCGGTGCTAGCTCCTGGCCTAATTCTTCAGATCTCCAAGGCTACTACCAGAGTCTTCACACTCAGATTCGCATACAGCCTTGGCCTTCGTGGCACGCGTTTTCCATAGCTCGAACCATAGAGATCTCTCTTTTGACAAAGTCGAACTCATGAGTATTTAGCCTCTCGAGGATATCAGCAGGATCAAGTGACTTGTAGTTAGCACGCTCTTGTATCATCAGTGCCAGAGTATCAAATGAGGAATCAAGCGATCTTAACAATTTCTTCACCACCTCATGGTCGGTGATGCCAGTGGCGCCAAGTGCTTGAAGCCCATTGGAGATGTCAGTGAGGCGATCGAAGGTTTGTTGAACATTTTCGTTGTCGAGTCTTTTGAAGCGGTTGAAGAGATTCCGAAGAACATCAACTCGGGAGTCACGCTGAGTTGAGACTCCTTCATTTACTTTGGACAGCCTGTCCCAGATGAGCTTGGCGATTCCAAAGCACTCACTCTTCCATATTGACCTTTGCTCGGATGGCCACATATGATATTCTTTGCTTGAGAATCGAGTTGCTTGAATCTCTTCACATCAGCAGCATTCGTGAGAAGGTGTGGTGAGGGAACACCATTTTCCACAACATACCGTAGATCGTTGTCAATTGCTTCAAGATGCATTCGCATCTTGTTCTTCCAAAGGGTTAGTCCGTCCCATCAAAGGTAGGACACCTGCTGAGACCTTGATCATACTGCGGTCGACATAACTAAAACTCCGGTGGTTAAACCAAAATCACACAGAACAAGTGAGTACCTTGCTCGATACCAATTGAAAGTGCGTTATATCGACTAGAGGGGGTGAATAGGCGATTTTATGAATTCTTCAACGAGGAATTTGCCGGTGAGGAAATTCCTTAGCGAAGAACTACTTGCGGCGGAATAAGTACTCGAAGTAAGCATAACGTAATACACACATGGTCATCATGATGAAATGAATACTAGCACAGAGTACGTAGCGTAATCACCGGATAACACAAGATGAAGACAAAGCAGATCAAGAAATTGAGCTGAGGAAATTGAGAAAGTCTTCAACAAAGTCTTCAAACACAGATATGAATAAACACTCAACACAAGAATGAGGAAATGAAAGGGTTGAGGAGATAGAACCAGAAGGTTGGTGAAGACAATGATTTGGTAGACCAGTTCCAACTGCTGTCTCGGTTATACGTCTGGTTGGAGCGGCCGAGTATTTAAACTCGAGGACACACAGTCCGGACACCCAAATGCTAAGCACGCAGCTCAGAGACCAAGTCCTCACCAGATTATCCTTGAACTAAGGTCACACAGACCTCGTCCAATCACTCGTGGTAAGTCTTGAGCGACTTCCAAACCTTCACAGACTTGGTCACTCGGCGATCCACAATTCCTCTTGGATGCTCTAGACCATGACGCCTAACCGTCTGGAAGAAGCACAGTCTTCAAAGGTAACAAGCATCGGATCCACGCAGATCAATCTCTTGATGATGCTCAATCACTTTGGGTTTGTAGGGGTTTGGTTTTTGGGGTTTTTCCTCACTCGATGATTTTCGCGCAAAGTCCTCGGAGGATGGGTTGCTCTCAAATGACAAGTGTCAAGTTTCTCTCGGAGCAGCCAACCAGCTAGTGGTTGAAGGGGGCGGCTATTTATAGCCTAGGGAGCAGCCCGACATGATAAGACATAAATGCCCTTCATGATATGACCGTTAGGTGGATAAGATATTTTGGGACAGGTTGGCCAAGAAGACAGAACGGTCGGAAATTTGATTATCAAATTCCTCGGGGCTATCATGTTCCTCACTGTAGGCAATCCGCCTTTGGCGAATTCCTAACTCCTCGGTCGAGAACAAATTCCTCAATGACGGAAGAACTTCGTCTCACATCAAGAAATTGACTGAATCGTATGAGATTTCCAAAGGCTTCACTCGAAGGGATTGGTAGGTGTAGGATTTTGAGTTGAGCATCACATGGAAATTTTTCCTTAGTATTTCCTCGACCCCCTTTAACAAAGACGGTGTTTCCTATGACTCGAGAAAGAGAAAAACGAAACTATGAAAACAAAAGTCTTCACGCTTCATGTTCCTCAAATGAATACCAAGTCTTCAAGGTCACACCAATTTCTTCACTTTCAAAGTCTTCAGAAAGTCTTCAGAATATCAAAGTCTTCAGTGGAAGAACTTCATTTTTAGGGGCCGACTTTCTCTTCAAATATCAAACTCCTCGTAGACTTATAGACCTGTGTACACTCACAAACGCATTAGTTCCTTAACCTATAAGTCTTCAATCCACCAAAATCACTAAGGGGCACTAGATGCACTTACAGAGGCCATATCTGTATATGCTAGGCTTGTCAAGTTTAACCCGAGTATTCTGCGTGTGCAAAACTGGCTTGCACCCGTTGTATGTGAACGTAGAGCTTATCACACCCGATCATCACGTGGTGTCTCTAAGACGCATTTAACCTGTCGCAACGGTGCATACTCAGAGAGAACACTTATACCTTGAAATTTAGTGAGAGATCATCTTATAATGCAACCGTCGAACTAAGCAAAATAAGATGCATAAAGGATAAACATCACATGCAATCAATATAAGTGATATGATATGGCCATCATCATCTTGTGCCTTTGATCTCCATCTCCAAAGCACCGTCATGATCCCCATCGTCGCCGGCTTGACACCTTGATCTCCATCGAAGCATCGTTGTCATCTCGCCAACTATTGCTATCACGACTATCGCTACTGCTTAGTGATAAAGTAAAGCAATTACATGGCGATTGCATTTCATACAATAAAGCGACAACCATATGGCTCCTGCCAGTTGCCGATAACTGTTACAAAACATGATCATCTCATACAACAATTTATATATCATCACGTCTTGACCATATCACATCACAACATACCCTGCAAAAACAAGTTACGCGTCCTCGACTTGTTGTTGCAAATTTTACGTGGTTGCTACGGGTTTAGCAAGAACCGTTCTTACCTACGCATAAAAAACCACAACGATTTTTCGTCAAGTGTGCTGTTTTAACCTTCAACAAGGACCGGGCACAGTCACACTCGATTCAACTAAAGTTGGAGAAATAGACACCCACTAGCCACCTGTGTGCGAAGCATGGCGGTAGAACCAGCCTCATGAACACGGTCATGTAATGTCGGTCTGGGCCGCTTCATCCAACAATTACGCCGAATCAAAGTATGACATGCTGGTAAGCAGTATGACTATTATCGCCCACAACTCTTTGTGTTCTACTCGTGCATATAACATCTACGCATAGACCTGGCTCGGATGCCACTATTGGGGAACACAGTATTTCAAAAAAAATTCCTAAGATCATGCAGGATCTAGAGATGTGAAGTCCGTGGAGAAGTGGAGTTCCTTCCTTAACCGATGTGGCGCTGTGTGCGGCCTCCGGGCTCTGGTGCATAGTCTACCTCCGCCCTGCGTCTTGCTAGTGCCGCCGGCAGGCTGGCCGCGGGTCGCCGGCTCACCGGTCGGCGATCACCGCCTTGCTAAACGCTAGGGCATCTCTATGTCCACGTACCCTCGTAGACCAAAAGCGGAAGCATTAAGTAATGTGGTTGATGTAGTCGAACGTCTTCGCGATCCAACCAATCAAGTACCGAACGCACGACACCTCCGTGATTTGCACACGTTCAGCTCGGTGACTTCCCTCGAACTCTTGATCCAGCTGAGGCCGAGGGAGAGTTTCGTCAGCACGACGGTGTAATGACGGTGATGATGAAGTTACCGACACAATGCTTTGCCTAAGCACTACAACGATATGACCGAGGTGGAAACCTGTGGAGGGGGGCACCGCACATGGCTAAACAATCAACTTGTGTGTCTATGGGGTGCCCCCTTGCCCCCGTATATAAAGGAGCAAGGGGGAGGCCGGCCGGCCCTCATAGGGCGCGCCCAAGGGGGGCAATCCTACTCCAAGTAGGAGGTGGATCCCCCCCTTTCATAGTCCAACTAGGAGAAGAAGGAAGGAGAGGGGAAAGAGAAGGAAGGAGGGGGTGCCGCCCCTCCCCCTAGTCCAATTTGGACTAGACCCATGGGGGGCGCGGCCAGCCCTTGGCTGCCCCTCTCTCTCTCCCCTAGGCCCAATAAGTCCCATTACTTCTCCGGTGGTTCCAATAACCCTTCCGGCACTCCAATATTTATCCGGTGACCCCCGAAACACATCCGGTGTCCGAATAACATCGTCCAGTATATCATTCTTTATGTCTCGACCATTTCGAGACACCTCATCATGTCCGTGATCACATTCGGGACTCCGAACAAACTTCGGTCATCAAATCACATAACTCATAATACAAATCATCATCGAACGTTAAGCGTGCGGACCCTACGGGTTCGAGAACTATGTAGACATGACCGAGACACATCTCCGGTCAATAACCAATATCGGAACCTGGATGCTCATATTGGCTCCTACGTATTCTATGAAGATCTTTATTGGTCAAACCGCATAACAACATACGTTGTTCCCTTTGACATCGGTATGTTAATTGCCCGAGATTCCATCGACGGTATCATCATACCTAGTTCAATCTCGTTATCGGGAAGTCTCTTTGCTCGTTCCGTAATACTTCACCCCACAACTAACTCATTAGTCACATTGCTTGCAAGGCTTATAGTGATGAGCATTGCCGAGAGGGCCCAGAGATACCTCTCCGAAACACGGAGTGACGAATCCTAATCTCGATCTATGCCAACCCAACAAATACCTTCGAAGACACCTGTAGAGCATCTTCATAATCACCCATTTACGTTGTGACGTTTGATAGCACACAAAGGGTTCCTCCAGTATTCGGGAGTTGCATAATCTCCTAGTCTGAGGAACATGTATAAGTCATGAAGAAAGAGTAGCAATGAAACTGTAACGATCATAATGCTAAGCTAACGAATGGGTCTTGTCCATCACATCATTCTCCTAATGATGTGATCCCGTTCATCAAATGACAACACATGTCTATGTTTAGGAAACATAACCATCTTTGATAAACGAGCTAGTCAAGTAGAGGCATACTAGGGACACTTATGTTTTGTCTATGTATTCCCACATGTACTAAGTTTCCGGTTAATACAACTCTAGCATGAATAATAAACATTTATCATGAAATAAGGAAATAGATAATAACTTTATTATTGCCTCTAGGGCATATTTCCTTCATATTTCACCGAGTCGGGCTGGAAGCTTGCACGGAACCTGCATGGTTGCGCGGAAACGGGCTCACCGATCATTGGCGCCACCGTTTGGCCAAAAGAACGCCCCGGCGCGCTGCACGACCTTGCGTTGTAAGCCGTCTGCGGCAGCAGGGTGACAAGACGTGCGAGAGGAGGACGAAAGGCCACGTACACATACAGTTAATAAAAAAGCGTTTGCGATTTAATTACATATTATACCCCCGTCCTGGTTTATAAGTAGGATTTAACTAATAAAATACGAATGCATGTCGCCAAAGATTATATCGTTGGAGTCGTATTTGAACATAGTTTCCAGCTATACAATTTTTGTAACACGCATTAACACTTTTTTGGTTAAATTTATGGTTATATACCAGCAAGCGTTTGCCGGCAACACACAAGGCTTATTCCATCACAAACAGCTCGTGGATCAACTGTATGCCACGTATCGCACACGCAACTCTAATCTGATTCGTGCTTGATGTCTTCGACATCGCTTGCACAGTTCGTATTATTTGCCACCTATCACTGTGTCAGCCTCTGCTCGCATCCCTAGGCAAGCTCTGCTTGCCGTTAGGCGCCGCAGCACGCTGCGTGCCGCGGCGCGCTGGGCTTGTGGACACCTTTTCCTTGCGTGTTCAACTGCTATATGCATATATATATGGCTGCTCCCCGTTGAGGCGACCGCGGAGCGTTCTGCTTGTGTCCCTCCACGCGCGCTCTGCCAGCGATTGAGCGTGCGCACGATCACGTCGGGGGCCCCATATGCATGCGGTTGCGCCGCGCGCATTGCCACGCGATGCAGTTACGTGCAACACGATGGAGTTACGCACTGCAAATTATAATTGCCATCAGGGCCTGCCGATATTCCTGGCCATCTGGCTTCCCCTTTAATTCCCGCGGCCTTATAACCTTAATCTCTTCAACCTTTCGATCGCGCCCCACAACACAACAAGCACACCCAGGACGACACATAGAGAGGGGATGTCTAGCGGCGCTCCAATGGAGTTCGGCAAGCATAGAGTGGAGACCCACGCGAGGGAGGCGGATCTCTCGGTGGAGTACACCATCGACCCGGTCGTTGTGGATGACTACATCAACAGCGTTGAGGAGTTGCTTGCTCGAGACAAATACAAGGTGGTCGGCATCGACCTCTAGTACACCGCCGGTCGTCCTGGCATAGATCAGAAGGTTGTCGTCGCCCAGTTGTGCGCCATCATGTCCTCATCTACCACTACTGCATGGCCACAGTGCCTTGCGACGTATCAACAGGTTTGTCAACAGCACCGACTACAAGTTCGCTACGCTGGAAACCACCGACGATGTAGAAGTGCTCAGTGTTACGGGCTTGGCCTGCAAGAACCTTGTCGAAATCCTGAACACTACAGGGTCTGGGGCAGCACGAAGCAAGATTCCTAGTCGAACTCGCCTCGGCCATCATCGAACCCTACTACGAAAAGATGAAGTAGGATGCCCAGAGAACAAGTCCCATATCCTAGCACAAGGCCTGGATGCGGCAACTGGATGAACCTCGCCTCAGGTCCGCGGCCAAGAGCGTGTACACATGCTACGAGATGCACAGGCGGATCGTTGACATGAGGAAGTGTCTTGTTACCCAAATCGACGAGCCCGGATCGAGCCACAAGCAGAGCAAGCGTCACAAGAAGTACATGATGATCAGATGATCGTTTATGCTAGTTAATCATGCATGTAATATATAGTTTACTTTATTGGTGTGTGGAAATGTCATGTGTGTAGTAGCCACCTATGTAATTATGCATGTAATAGTTTACTTTGGTGTGTGCAAATGCCATGGTTGTAGTAGCCACCTATGTAAGTGGATGTTTAATTTGATTATGCAACCATGTCCTTATAAGTGTGTATATAATGTTGTTGTTCTGTATGCAATCCCGTCGCACAATACACACGTCTTATTAGCAGCAACCATCTGTGTTATTATTGGTCTTTGCACACATTTCTGATTACAGACCTGTTTGCCGTGTATCACACACATCTTGTTATATTGAACCATTTTTGTTCTCTTGTCTCAACACAAACAGTTCATCCGAGTGAACTGCATGCCGTATGTCGCACACACCTTTGATCTGGCTAACTGTTTCTTTTGTGTTTCCTAATCACGAATAGTTCAGCCGAGTGAACCGTATGCTGTATATCGCACACACCTTCATCTGGCTGCCTGTTTCTTTTGTTCCTCCTCATCGCCAATAGTTAATTGAACTGAACCATATGCCCTGCATCGCACACGCAACTAAAATATGAACCGTGTTTGATGCATCCTCCATCGCAAACGTTTTGCATCCTTTTTGACGGGTTTTTTACACCACCGTTTGTGATTATTGCATCACACACAGTTCCGTCGAAGGGTCTCTGATCGTAGTGTCGCGTTAGCAGCATCCTGCAATAGTGCTACTCGAGTACGAGCAGGAATTAAGCTTGGGGATGCTTGATACGTCTCCAACGTATCTATAATTTTTTATTGTTCCATGCAATTATATTATTTGTTTTGGATGTTCTATATGCATTAATATGCTATTTTATATTATTTTTGGGACTAACCTATTAACCTAGAGCCCAGGGCCAGTTTTTGTTTTTCCTTGATTTAGAGTTTCACAGAAAAGGAATACCAAACGGAGTCCAAACGGAATAAAACTTTCACGATGATCTTTCTTGGACCAGAAGGAAACCAGGAGACTTGGAGATGAAGTCGGAGAAGCCACAAGGCGGCCACAAGGACGGAGGGCGCGCCACCCACCCTTGTGGGCCCCTCATGCACCCCCTGACCTAATTCTTTCGCCTATATATACTGTTATATGCCCAAACCACCAGAGGCATCCACGAAATACTTTTCCACCTCCGCAACCTTCTATACCTGTGAGATCCCGTCTAGGGGCCTTTTCTGGCATCCTGCTGGAGGGGGATTCGCTCATGGAGGGCTTCTACATCAACACCATTGCCCTTTTGATGAAGCGTGAGTAGTTTACCACAGACCTACGGGTCCATAGCTAGTAGCTAGATGGCTTCTTCTCTCTCTCTCTGATTCTCAATACCATGTTCTCCTCGATGTTCTTGGAGAACTATTCGATGTAATACTCTTTTGCGGTGTGTTTGCTGAGATCTGATGAATTGTGGATTTATGATCAGCTTATCTATGAATATTATTTGAATCTCCTCTGAATTCTTATATGCATGATTTGATATCTTTGCAATTCTCTTCGAACTATCAATTTGGTTTGGCCAACTAGATTGGTTTTTCTTGCAATGGGATAAGTTCTTAGCTTTGGGTTCAATCTTGAGGTGTCCTTTCCCAGTGACAGTAGGTGCAGCAAGGCACGTATTGTATTGTTTCCATCGAGGATAAAAAGATGGGGTTTACATCATATTGCTTGAGTTTATTCCTCTACATCATGTCATCTTACTTAATGCATTACTCCGTTCTTCATGAACTTAATACTCTAGATGTAGGAAGGAGTCGGTCGATGTGTGGAGTAATAGTAGTAGATGTAGGCAGGAGTCGGTCTACTTGACACGGACGTGATGCCTATATTCATGATCATTGCCTTAGATATCGTCATAATTATGCGCTTTTCTATCAGTTGCTCGGCAGTAATTTGTTCACCCACCATAATATTTTCTATCTTGAGAGAAACCTCTAGTGAAACCTATGGCCCCCGGGTCTATTTTCCATCATACAATCTTCTATTTTCCATCATATAAGTTTCCGGTCTACAATCTTAGTTTCCTATTTACTTCCTTTGCAATCTTTTACTTTCCGTTCCAAAACCAAAAATACCATATTTACTGTACCTTTTATCTATCTCTATCAGATCTCACTTTGCAAATAACCGTGAAGGGATTGACAACCCCTTCATCGCGTTGGGTGCAAGTTGGTGTTTGTTTGTGCAGGTATTCGGTGACTTGTGCATTGTCTCCTACTGGATTGATACCTTTGGTTCTCGAAACTGAGGGAAATACTTACTCTACTTTGCTGCATCACCCTTTACTCTTCAAGGGAAAAACCAATGCAAGCTCAACAAGTAGGATGTGACTTTTCCAATACTAATAATAATGATTTTATTAGTACTATGATTGCTCCCGCCACTAGTGTGGAATCTTATGAAATTAATGCCGATTTGCTGAATCTTGTTATGAAAGATCAATTTTCCGGCCTTCCTAGTGAAGATGTCGCATCCCATCTAAATGGTTTTGTTGAGTTGTGCGATATGCAAAAGAAGAAAGATGTGGATAATGATATGGTTAAACTGAAGCTATTTCCGTTCTCACTTCGAGATCGTGCTAAAACTTGGTTTTCATATTTGCCTAAAAATAGTATTCATTCATGGAATTAGTGTAAAGATGCTTTTATTTCCAAGTATTTGCCTCCCTCTAAGATCATCTCCCTTAGGAACGATATTATGAATTTTAAGCAACTTGATCATGAACATGTTGCACAATCTTGGGAGAGGATGAAATTGATGATAAGAAATTGCCCTACTCATGGTTTAAATCTATGGATGATCATACAAAAATTTTATGCCGGTTTGAACTTTGCTTCTAGAAATCTTTTAGATTCCGCCGTGGGTGGTACTTTTATGGAAATTACTTTAGGGGAAGCTACTAAACTCCTAGATAATATTATGGTTGATTATTCTCAATGGCACACCAAAAGATCTTCCAATCGTAAAAAAGTGCATGCGATTGAAGAGATTAATGTTTTGAGTGGAAAGATGGATGAACTTATGAAATTTTTTGCTAGTAAGAGTGCTCCTATTGATCCTAATGATATGGATTTGTCTACTTTGATTGAGAATAATAATGAATCTATGGATGTCAATTTTGTTGGTAGGAACAATTTTGGTAATAACGCGTATAGAGGTAATTTTAATCCTAGGCCATTTCCTAGTAAGTCCTCTAATAATTATGGTACTTCCTACAACAATTCTTATGGAAATTATAATAAGATGCCCTCTGATCTTGAGAGTAGTATTAAAGAATTTATGAGTTCGGAAAAGAATTTCAATGCTTTGGTTGAAGAAAAATTGCTTAAGATTGATGATTTGGCTAGGAACGTGGATATAATTTCTCTTGAGATTGATTCTTTGAAAATTAGATCTATTCGACCCAAGCATGATATTAATGAATCTCTTAAGGCTATGAGAATTTCCATTGATGAGTGCAAAGAAAGAACCACTAAGATGCGTGCTAAGCGAGACTCATGATTGTCACATTGCCATGCTTCATGATATATATGCCTTGTGTGTTGCATCCTACTTGACCATTACTTGCCCCTATCATATTCTTGGTGCAACAATGTCATTTCTTAACATATGACATGTCCCATTGCTTGTCACATGATTGACTTGATTGCCTCACACATGATGAACAATTGCTCTTTCTATTGTGTTGAGTGCCACACTATTTTCACTACACCCTATGCACATTATGCTTGGTTTGTCTTGCACTTGACCCATGTGTTTAGACACCTCATTTCCTTTGGTGTTGTGAATGCTTCCTATGCCTACCACAGACGAGCGCTTTATGCATGCTTGCTATGACTTTGAGGTAGATGCTTATTCTCTTGGCACACATATTTGCATCACTACCTCACAATTGCATACTTGTCCCCATGATATCTTTACTTGTGCTCGATTGATATGCTTACATGCCATGTCACAATCCTCGGTCACACCATATGCTTTGCATGATGATGACACTTGTTTGGTGAATCACCTCTTGAATGCTTGGTTTTGCACTAATGCTAACCACATTTGATTTTCCAAGTGTTTGTTGTACTTGCTCCTTTTGAAGGAATCACTAGACAATGCGACATTGGAGAGTGCCCATTTTGAGCTTGAAGATGATGAGTATTTGTTGATCTTCCACTTCTACACGGCGAAGCCATCTCTTTCCCATGGTGATTTGGTTTTCGATCCGAGATCGGATCTTTCCCAAGAGGGAGGGGATGATGCAGAGCATCCTACGGGCATCACCAAGTCAAGAGTCCGTTCGGCAAGTGACACATGCAACATCTACTTCACATACACAAAGGTGAATCATCTCCTTTATGCGTGTTCACTTGACCCTATTTGAGGATGGTATACTACTTGACACTCCACTCATGTGCATACATAGGTATTGTCGAAGCACCACGGACGACGAGGAGGAGTGCGAGCGCAAGTGTACAACTATACCATCCGCGAGGGAAGCATGGAAGCAACGACGGAAGAAGATGGACCTGTTGAAGCTACAGCGGCCGGACACCCGGCCCAGAGGCCGGGCATCCGGCGCCTGTGCAGCCGCCCAGGAGCTGCACCAACAGACAGCCAAAAGCATCAGTGGCCAGACATCCGGCACCACAGCAACGCCCGGACATCCGGCATCCCTCCCAAAAATCCGGCAAAGACATATCCAGAGAGCAACTGAACTTCGGCCACTTCAGCCCGGGCATCCGGCTCGTCCCGAAGCGTCGGACATCCGGCACCCAGGCGTGCCTAACCGGGACGAGGCCCAAGTATCTCTCCTCCCTACTTACCACTTCATGACTTAGACTATAAATAGACCACCTCCCCCCTCTTTCTAGGGTTATCATTATGATAGCTCATCTTAGATGAGCTTTGCTCCTACCTCTACATCTCTTGAGAGAGAGAGACCATTCCCATAGAGTTCAACACCTCCATGTGAGCATGTGAGAAGATCCCTAGGGATTCAAAAAACCCTTTGTGAGAAGGATCTACCTCGATCATACCAAGAACCCATCTCCTTTGGATTTGGGATGAACTCTACCTTGTATCTTCCCCTTTGATTGTTCATGTACCTTGTGGATCCATGTGTTTGTTAGTCTAGTGGGTCTGTGATTGGACTTGTTTCTCCCCGTCCTTCCCCGCATTCTCTGTGTTCTTCAAGGAATCCCCCTCCAATTCGTGAAAGATCGGCCACGAGGGTTCCACCCTACATCAATACCCGTGTGCTGTCGGTAGAACCGATCAAAACAAATCGATCTCACCGAGATGCATAACTGCCAGAGACAGTGAGCTTCGGTGAAGCCGAATTTTTTATATCGGTCGTACCGAGGTAGAAATATGGACCAGTCTGAGTGCTATCGATGGAACTGAATTTGAATGAATTGGTTTGTCCGAAAAACACTTAGAGAGTTTTGGAGGTCAGCCCTAATCAGATCGGTGGCTCCGAGTGCTCCTCACCAGGAGGGTCCAAAAATGAGCTTGTTCAAATTTTGCGATATAGCATGAATAAAATTTGAGATAAGATGAGATAGATAGCTAGAGAAGGTGCTTAGGCATTCTTGCACATCCAATTGGCCAAATAAAACCAAACCAATCAAACTACAATTGGATGTCCTCGAATGAGCAATATGCATAGCAACATTCTCACACAATAAGATAGCAAATAGAAGATGTGTCAAACATGCACACCCAACACTAGCAACTATCAAGCAATGGGTGATGACATAGTCATCTATATATGAGTATATTAACTTAGGAGACAAATGAGAACATTTGATCATAGGTCATACTCAACGTTTAAGCACAAGTGGAGTTGTCACTTTTACATAAAGCATTAATGTGTTCACCTCATTAGAGTTGCTTTAACTCAATTATTAGAGTAAAGCCCCCCTTGATGTGATATCCCTCCCAAAGAGGGATGAACTAACCTTGGGTTTTGTCGATGATGACTTCATGTAGATGTTGTGAATGTGGATGCTCAATGTTGATGTAGACCGTCAAGAGTTGGGAGCAATCATTTGAATTTTGCACTTTCAATACCTACGTGGGTTAGTCCCACAAGGAACAAACGAGGATATCCATATACATAGAGTGAAATGCACACAAGATTATGTCCATGAATGCATTGAATACCTTGTCCCTTGTCTTACCAAGAAGAAGGTTTGTCGTGAACTAGTGCAAGATGTTAAAGTTGGTTGCACAAGTCCTTGCCATGAATGAATATGAGTGAAGTTTGTTAGCGGAGTCACCCTCAAGAACTGTCTAGTTCTTCTTCTTTGGGACCCACATCAACTTGATGGGAATCCTTGGAGTTGTAGTAGTACTTGATGAAGTAGTGCTTGATGAAGTCTTGGGAACCCATTTGACCAACACTACTACAGGATGCTGCTAACGCGACACTACGATCAGAGACCCTTCGAGAAACTGTGTGCGATGCAATAATCACAAACAGTGTTGTATGAAAACCGTCAGAAATGTGTAAAACGTTTGCGATGACGGATGCATCAAACACGGTTCAGGTTTTAGTTGCGTGTGCGATGAAGGTCATACAGTTCAGTTCAATGAACTGTTTGTGATGAGGAGGAACAAAAGAAACAGGCAGCTAGATGAAGGCGTGTGCGATACACAGCATATGGTTCACTCGGATGAACTGTTTGTGATTAGGCAACACAAAAGAAACGGTCAGTCAGATCAAAGGTGTGCGCGATATACGGCATGCGGTTCACTCGGATGAACTATTTGCGTTGAGACATGAGAACAGAAAAGGTTCAACTTAACAAGATGTGTGTGATACGCGGCAAATAGGTCTGCAATCAGAAATGCGTGTGAAGACCGATAAGAACACAGACGGTTGCTGCTAATAAGACGTGTGTGTTGTGCGATGGGATTGCATAAAGAACAACAACATACACACACACACACACACACACACTTATAAGGACATGCTTGCATAACCAAATTAAACATCCACTTTCATAGGTGGCTACTACAACCATGGCATTTGCACACACCAAAGTAAACTATTACATGCATAATTACATAGGTGGCTACTACACGCATGACATTTCCACACACACCAACAAAGTAAACTATATATTACATGCATGATTAACTAGCATAAACGATCATCTGATCATCACCTACTTCTTGTGACGCTTGCTCTTCTTGTGGCTCGATCCGGGCTCGTCGATTTGGGTAACGAGGCACTTCCTCATGTCAACGATCTGCCTGTGCATCTCGTAGCATGTGTACACGCTCTTGGCCACGAACCTGAGGTGAGGTTCATCCAGTTGCCGCATCCAGGCCTTGTGCCAGGATATGGGACTTGTTCTCTGGGCATCCTGCTTCATCTTTTTGTAGTAGCGGTCCATGATGGCCGAGGCGAGTTCGACTAGGGAGTCCTGCTTTGTGCTGCCCCAGACCCTGTAGTGGTCACGGATTTCGACAAGGTTCTTGCAGGCCAAGCCCGTAACACTGAGCGCTTTTACATCGTATTTGGTATCCACCATGACGAACTTGTAGTCGATGCTGTTGACAAACCTGTTGATACGGTCGCAAGGCACTGTGGCCATGCAGTAGTGGTAGATGAGGACATGATGGCGCACGCACAACTGGGCGACGGCAACCTTCTAATCTATGCCGGGAAGATCGGCGGTGTACTGGAGGTCGATGCCGACCACCTTGTACTTGTCTCCAGCAAGCAACTGCTCAATGTGGTTGATGTAGTTGTCCACCACGGCCGGGTCGATGGTGTACACCACTGAGAGATCCATCTCCCTCGCGTGGGTCTCCACTCTATGCTCGCCGAACTCCATTGGAGCGCCGCCGGACATCCCCTCTCTATGTGTCGTCGTGGGTGTGCTTGTTGTGTTGTGGGGCACGATCGAAAGGTTGAAGAGACTAAGGTTATAATGGCCGCGGGAATTAAAGGGGAAGCCGGATGGCCAGGAACATCGGCAGGCCCTGATGGCAGTTCTAATTTGCAGCGCGTAACTCCATCGTGCCACACGTAACTGCATCGTGTGGCAACGCGCGCGGCGCAACCGCATGCATATGGGACCCCCGGCGTGATCGTGCGCACGCCCAACCGTTGGCAGAGCGTGCGCGGAGGGACGCGAGCAGAGCGCTCTGCGGTCGCCTCAAGGAAAAGTTGTCCACAAGCCGAGCGCGCCGAGCGGACACGAGCAGAGCGCTCCAACGGACGCGACGGAGCGCGTTGCGGCGCCTAACAGCGAGCAGAGCTTGCCGAGGGACGTGAGCAGAGGACAACATAGTGATACGTGGCAAATAAGACGAACTGTGCGAGTGATGTCGGAGACATCAAGCACGAATCAGATTAGAGTTGCGTGTGCAATATGTGGCAGACAGTTGATCCATCAGAGCTGTTTGTGATGGTATAAGCCGTGTGTGTTGCGGGCAAACGCTTGCTGGTGTATAACCTTAAATTTAACCAAAAAAGTGTTAATGCATGTTACAAAAATTGTATAGCTGGAAACTATGTTCAAATACGACTCCAACGATATAATCTATGGCGACATGCATTTGTATTGTATTAGTTAGATCCTACTTATAAACCAGGACGGGGTATAGTAGATAATTAAATTGCAAATGTTTTTTATTAACTGTATGTATACATGTCCTCTCGTCCTCCTCTCGCACGTCTTGTCACCCCGCTGCTGCAGACGGCTTACAGCGCAAGCTGGCGCAGCGTGCGAGGGCGTTCTTTTGGCCAAACGGTGGCGCCAATGAATCATCGGTGAGCCTGTTCCCACACAACCTCGCAGTTTCCCGCGCAAGCTTCCCACCCAACTCGGTGAAATCCCCCAAAATCCCAATGCTTACTGGCCTGCTATAAAAACTCTCACGGCCGGCGAGTCCTGCGTCGCATTTTCCCCTCCCTCCCTGTAGCTTATCTCGTCTGCTTCTCCCACAATCGCCAATGGCACTGATCCATCGTCCTCGCTCAGCCACTTGGCCGTCACCAGAGGACAGCTCCAGCTAGGAGGCTACACCACGGCGGCGGCGCAGTCCCCAACGTAGTGTAGTGCGCCTGGCGTCCCTGTTGGGCGTGCGCAGAACACCCACCACACGCTCTGCTGCCACTACCCGTCGATAGCTGTTGCCGGCCGCCGTTGCCGCCACACCATCGTCGAAAGCCAGGGCCATCTCCCGCTCCGCCGCCGCGGCCCGAAGGCGGGAGGTGGCCATCGTAGCCGCCACCCCACTGCCAGCCACCGTGGCTATCACCCGCTCCACCATCACGGCCCGAAGGCGGGAGGTGGTGGTCGTGGCCGCCACCCCATCGTCGGCCACTGTGGACACCAGCCCACCATCAACCGCCGGGATCATCACTCGCTCCGCCACCGCCGCCTGAACGAGGGGGCGGAGGTGGAGTCCCGCACGTGCGTCAACGACCTTGCGCGCTACATTGAGTTCCTGCGGGAGGAGGAGGAGCGCCTCGTCAATCGCGCAAAGAGCCTTACCGCAGCCGTGGCCGCAGCACACGCTGGCGCAGAGGCGAGCAATCAGGAGATCTATGAGCAATCCCGCCGCTTCGAGAGGTATCGTCTGGAGCGGCAGTGGGCGTTCGAGCTGGCGAGCGTCATTGAACATGCAGCAGCGGCAGGCACCGTATTGCATTTTTCAAGCTCGTCGGTAGGCTCCTCCTCCTTCTCTACCTCTTACTGAGCGTGCTCGACAGAGGAGAGGCTGCCGGAAGTAGCACAAAGCCCCTCCGTGGTAGTAGTAGTATTTATGGGCTATTTTGTTCAGTTCATCTGACTATAGATGTGTGGTCGAACTGTACAACGTACTTAAAATTAGCTAGTATATATAGTTGAACTAGCTATTTCAGTACGTGGTTGGCAACAATTGGGGAAAAGTTTGGTCGGTTTAGCTGTCGAGTTGAACTGATTGTATAAATTAAGAACGACTGCTTAATCTATGAACGAAATCTATGCTTAATTACAGAATTTTAGTTGCAAAAATTACATAGTGCTAATGACTTCTAGCTGCATATTTTGACAAATCGCAGTGTTACAAGGATTGACAAATGGCAACATTACTAGATCAACAAATGTAAATCTTTCCAGTTTGACAAATGGCAACATACCCAATATGATGTATGCAAATCTTACATAATTGTTTATGCATTAGTACTTTACGGGTCATCCCGAACAACCGTTTGCGTTGAAGGGATGCACAAATCCTGCGCTGCTCTCACTTTGCATACGGGTGTTCTATCTAAATCGTTTGCGATCAAGAGCTGCAGAAATCCTGCTCGGCACATTTTCTCTTGGCTTCCTGGGGAAGCTGTCGGTGTGCATACGGGTGTTCTAACTAAAACGTTTGCGATGAGTGTTTAATATTTAAAAAGAGAATTAAACTGCGGCTTGGGCACCATTAATGGAGAGGACGCGAGCAAGGCAGTCGGCCATGGAAATCAAAGGGCTCTCTTCCTAGTGAGCCTGCGCAGCGTACAACTCGCACGCTTCCCGGTGAGCCTGCGCACTCGAGGACAGCTTGCACGCCTCTGGTCGACTGCGCGCAGACGGCCTTCATACGCCTCCCGTTCAGTCAAGGTCAAGCAGCTGTCCGCACGGAACCTCCTACAGCCATTAAAACCAAGACACGTGGCGTCACATGAATGGTTAATAGAATTTTGGATTTACTAGAATTTAAAAACCAGGCATCTCAATGTCTTGTCGGCAATCAACGGTGCCCTAGTGTTTGAAATTCAGGCCCATTTCTTGCATGGGACCTAAGCATGCACCCAAGGACACAGATTTGATTTTTCAACCAATTTATATGCACTGGAGCATGTGCATGAAGTTCAAAATTGAATTATGCACATAAATGCATTGAAAACTCAATTAATGCATAAAAATTTCCAAACGAACCACGAAAAATCACAAAAATTCACACAACACTCTTGCTGTTCTATGTTGACACGAGAAAAAAATTGAAAGCAATAAGAGGCAATGGATATCGTTTCGTCCCCAAAGGTGGGACGTTCCCTACCGAAAACCATCATGCTTGTTGTGAGAAGCTCCGGTTTGTCAGAAGCATATACCCAAACTTGCCCCAAATGGAACAAAATTTGTACCATGGCATGTTGATGCCGCTCCATGATAGCAGGCCTAGTTTCATGAATTTCAGACGAGTTTTGGATTTACTAGAATTTAAAAACCAGGCATCTCAATGTTTTGCCGGCAATCAACGATGCCCTGGTGTTCGAAATTCATTCCCATTTCTTGCATGGACCTAAGCATGCACCTGAGCACACATATTTGATTTTTTAACCAGTTTATATGCACTGGAGCATGTGCATGTAGTTCAAATTCGAATTATCCATGTAAATGCATTGAAAACTCAGTTAATGCATAAAAATGTCCAAACGAACCCCGAAAAGTCACAAAAATTCACACAACACTCATGTTGTTCTATGTTGACATGAGAAAAACAGTTTGAAAGCAATAAGAGGCAATAGATATCGTTTCGTCCCCAAAGGTGCGATGTTCCCTGCCGAAAACCATCATGCTTGTTGTGAGAAGCTCCGGTTTGTGAGAAGCATATACCCAAACCTGCCCCAAATGGGACAAAATTTGTACCATGGCATGTTGATGCCGCTCCATGATAGCATGCCAAGTTTCATGAATTTCAGACGAGTTTTGGATTTACTAGAATTAAAAAACCAGGCATCTCAATGTTTTGCCGGCAATCAACGGTGCCCCGGTGTTCGAAATTCATTCCCATTTCTTGCATGGGACCTAAGAATGCACCCGAGGACACAAATTTGATTTTTCAACCAGTTTATATGCACTGGAGCATGTGCATGTAGTTCAAATTTAAATTATGCACATAAATGCATTGAAAACTCAGTTAATGCATAAAAATGTCCAAACGAACCCCGGAAAATTACAAAATTCACACAACACTCCTGTTGTTCTATGTTGACACGAGAAAAAAAAATTGAAAGCAATAAGAGGCAATGGATATCGTTTCGTCCCCAAAGGTGGGACGTTCCCTACCGAAAACCATCATGCTTGTTGTGAGAAGCTCCGGTATGTGAGAAGCATATACCCAAACCTGCCCCAAATGGGACAAAATTTGTACCACGACATGTTGATGCATGATAGCATGCCAAGTTTCATGAATTTCAGACGAGTTTTGGGTTTACTAGAATTTAAAAACAAGGCATCTCAATGTTTTGCCGGCAATCAATGGTGCCCTGGTGTTCGAAATTCATTCTCATTTCTTGCATGGGACCTAAGCATGCACCCGAGGACACAGATTTGATTTTTTAACCAATTTATATGCACTCGGGCATGTGCATGTAGTTCAAAATTGAATTATGCACATAAATGCATTGAAAACTCAGTTAATGCATAAAATTGTCAAAACGAACCCCGAAAAATCACAAAAATTCACATAACACTCCTATTGTTCTATGTTGACATGAGAAAAAAATTGAAAGCAATAAGAGGCAATGGATATTGGTTCGTCCCCAAAGGTGGGATGTTCCCTACCGAAAACCATCATGCTTGTTGTGAGAAGCTCCGGTTTGTGAGAAGCGTATACCCAAACCTGCCCCAAATGGGACAAAATTTGTACCACAGCATGTTGATGCCGCTCCATGATAGCATGACAAGTTTCATGAATTTCAGACGAGTTTTTGATTTACTAGAATTTTAAAACCAGGCATCTCAATGTTTTGCCGGCAATCAATGGTGCCCTGGTGTTTCAAATCCATTCCCATTTCTTGCATAGGACCTAAGCATGCACACGAGGACACAAATTTGATTTTTCAACCGATTTATATGCACTCGAGCATGTGCATGTATAGTTAAAATTTGAATTATGCACATAAATGCATTGAAAACTCAGTTAATGCATAAAAATGTCCAAACGAACCCCGAAAAATCACAAAAATTCACACAACACTCCTGTTGTTCTATGTTGACACTCAAATTTTTTTGAAAGCAATAAAAGGCAACGGATATCGTTCGTCCCCAAAGGTGGCACGTTCCCTACCAAAACCATCACGCTTGTTGTGAGAACCTCTGGTTTGTGAGAAGCTTATACCCAAACCTGCCCCAAATGGGACAAAATTTGTACCACGGCATGTTGATGGCGCTACATGATAGCATGCCAAGTTTCATGAATTTCAGACAAGTTTTGGATTTACTAGAATTTAAAAACCAGGCATCTCAATGTTTTGCCAGCAATCAACGGTGCCCTGGTGTTCGAAATTCATTCCCATTTCTTGCATGGGACCTAACCATGCACCTGAGCACATAGATTTGATTTTTTTAACCAGTTTATATGCACTAGAGCATGTGCATGTAGTTCAAATTTGAATTATGCATGTAAATGCATTGAAAACTCAGTTAATGCATAAAAATGTCCAAGCAAACCCCGAAAAATCACAAAAAATCACACAACACTCCTGTTGTGCTATGTTGACACGAGAAAAACAGTTTGAAAGCAATAAGAGGCAATGGATATCGTTTCGTCCCCAAAGGTGGGACGTTTCCTACCGAAAACCATCATGCTTGTTGTGAGAAGCTCCGGTTTGTGAGAAGCATATACCCAAACCTGCCCCAAATGGGACAAAATTTGTACCATGGCATGTTGATGCCGCTCCATGATAGCATGCCAAGTTTCATGAATTTAAGACGAGTTTTGGATTTACTAGAATTAAAAAACCAGGCATCTCAATGTTTTGCCGGCAATCAACGGTGCCCTGGTGTTCGAAACTCATTCCCATTTCTTGCATGGGACCTAAGAATGCACCCGAGGACACAGATTTGATTTTTCAACCAGTTTATATGTACCGGAGCATGTGCATGTAGTTCAAATTTGAATTATGCACATAAATGCATTGAAAACTCAGTTAATGCATAAAAATGTCCAAACGAACCCTGAAAAATCGCAAAAATTCACACAACACTCCTGTTGTTCTATGTTGACACGAGAAAAAAATTTGAAAGCAATAAGAGGCAATGGATATCGTTTCGTCCCCAAAGGTGGGACGTTCCCTACCGAAAACCATCATGCTTGTTGTGAGAAGCTCCAGTTTGTGAGAAGCATATACCCAAACCTGACCCAAATGGGACAAAATTTGTACCACAACATGTTGATGCCGCTCCATGATAGCAAGCCAAGTTTCATGAATTTCAGACGAGTTTTGGATTTACTAGAATTTTCAAACCAGGTATCTCAATGTTTTGCCGGCAATCAACGGTGCCCTGGTGTTTCAAATTCATTCCCATTTCTTGCATGGCACCTAAGCTTGCACACAAGGACACATATTTTATTTTTCAACCGATTTATATGGACTGAAGTATGTGCATGTATAGTTCAAATTTGAATTATGCACATAAATGCATTGAAAACTCATTTAATGCATAAAAATGTCCGAACGAACCCCGAAAAATCACAAAAATTCACATAACACTCCTGTTGTTCTATGTTGACACGAGAGAAAATTTTGAAAGCAATAAGAGGCAATGGATATCGTTTCGTCCCCAAAGGTGGGATGTTCCCTACCGAAAACCATCATGCTTGTTGTGAGAAGCTCCGGTTTGTGAGAAGCATATACCCAAACCTGCCCCAAATGGGATAAAATTTGTACCGCGAGATGTTGATGCCGCTCCATGATAGCATGCCAAGTTTCATGAATTTCAGACGAGTTTTGGATTTACTAGAATTTTAAAACCAGACATCTCAATGTTTTGCCGGCAATCAACGGTACCCTGGTGTTTTAAATTCATTCCCATTTCTTGCATTGGACCTAAGCATGCACACAAGGACACAGATTTGATTTTTCAACCGATTTATATGCACTGGAGCATGTGCATGTATAGTTCAAATTTGAATTATGCACATAAATGCATTGAAAACTCAGTTAATGCATAAAAATGTCCAAGCGAACCCCGAAAAATCACAAAATTCACATAACACTCATGTTGTTCTATGTTGACACGAGAAAAAAATTTGAAAGCAATAAGAGGCAATGGATATCGTTTCGTCCCCAAAGGTGGGACGTTCCCTACCGAAAACCATCATGCTTGTTGTGAGAAGCTCCAGTTTGTGAGAAGCATATACCCAAACCTGCCCCAAATGGGACAAAATTTGTACCATAGCATGTTGATGCCGCTCCATGATAGCATGCCAAGTTTCATGAATTTCATACGAGTTTTGGATTTACTAGAATTTTAAAACCAGGCATCTCAATGTTTTGCCAGTAATCAACGGTGCCCTGGTGTTTCAAATTCATTCCCATTTCTTGCATGGGACCTAAGCATGCACACAAGGACACATATTTGATTTTTCAACCGATTTATATGCACTGGAGCATGTGCATGTATAGTTCAAATTTGAATTATGCACATAAATGCATTGAAAACTCAGTTAATGCATAAAAATGTCCAAACGAACCCCGAAAAATAAAAAAAATCGCACAACACTCCTGTTGTTCTATATTGACACTCAAAAAATGTTGAAAGCAAGAAGAGGCAACCGATATCGTTTCGTCCCCAAAGGTGGCACGTTCCCTACCGAAATCATCGCACTTGTTGTGAGAAGCTCTGGTTTGTGAGAAGCTTATACCCAAACCTGCCCCAAATGGGAAATTTTTTTTACCACAGCATGTTGATGCCGCTACATGATAGCATGCCAAGTTTCATGAATTTCAGACGAGTTTTGGATTTACTAGAATTTAAAAACCAGGCATCTCAATGTTTGCAGCCGAGTGACGGTGGCAAGGTGTTTGAAATTCATTCCCATTTCTTGCATGGGACCTCAGCATGCAACCAAGGACACATATTTGATTCTTCAATAAGTTTATATGCACTGGAGCATGTGCATGTAGTTCAAATTTGAATTATGCGCATAAAATGCCTGGAAACCCCAGTTAATGTATAAAAATGTACAAACGAATCCTGAATCATTCCAATTTTTTTGACGGCACACCTATAGTTGCATGTTCACTGCAGATAAAAGTTCTCACAATTCAAACACCATCCTTTGTAGTTGTGACCCCATTACGTACTTCAAATGATCAATACGATAAATCAAGTAGATCGCACACAGTTTATTATCACTAACCGTGTGAGATGCAGCACAAAATATCTTGGAGCACCATCGGTGTATAGTACGCCCATGGCTTACGAGAGAAGGTGTGTCGGCTACAGTCCACAGCCAGCGTGTCAAGCACACTAGCTCACTCCCCAAATATCATTTCACTGTTCATTCGTTGCCGGTGAAAGATGGGGACGTGGACCCACGTCGTGAGGGCAACTTTGGTGGCCCACTCCGGCAAGAGCGCGGTTGCAGCCGCCAGGCGCGTGCTAACAAGATTTGTGAGGGCGACCGCAGTCTGCGTCCGGGCGACCAAGGCAGCCAAACAGTCGTTGTTGCTTCTCAGGCGGCGGCAACAGCATCTGCCTCGGGGATAGCAACTGGCGAGAGCGGCACAACAACTGTCCGTTCCGCAGCGGCGGGCTTAGCCCTGCTGGAGGCCGCCACTACCATGTCGAGGCCGTCCACGCCCAGCTCGTGGCGGTCACCGCACAAATTGAACGAAGCTTCTCCGACAATGGTCGGCAACCCACGACCAAAGAGCTGGCAATCGCTGAGAGAGTTCGAGCAACTGTCCGTTCATGCGCGGCATACCTTGCCACGTCGGAGCCCGCCAGAGCCCAGATGGCGTCCGTGTTGGGGAACGTTGCAGAAAATTAAAATTTTCCTACGGTTTCACCAAGATCCATCAATGAGTTCATCTAAGCAACGAGTCATGGGAGAGAGATTGCATCTACATACCACTTGTAGATCGCGTGCGGAAGCGTTCACTAGAACGTGGATGACGGAGTCGTACTCGCCGTGATCCAAATCACCGATGACCGAGTGCCGAGCAGACGGCACCTCTGCGTTCAACACACGTGCGGGACGGGAGGCGTCTCCTCCTTCTTGATCCAGCAAGGGGAAGGAGAGGTTGATGATGATGGCTCCAGCAGCAGCACAATGGCGTGGTGGTGGTGGAGCAGCAGCACTCCGGCAGGGCTTCGCCAAGCACGTGACGGAGGAGGAAGAGGTGTAGTAGGGGGAGGGAGGCGCCAGAGTTTTTGGGTGCGGCTGCCCCCTCCCCAGCCCTTTATATAGGCCCCCAGGGGGGCACCGGCCCTTGGGGATCCCATCTCCCAAGGGGGGCGGCGGCCAAGGGGGGTGGAGTGCCCCCCAAGGCAAGTGGGGCGCCCCCCACCCTAGGGTTTCAACCCTAGGCGCAGGGGGTGGGCCAAAGGGGGCGCACCAGCCCACTATGGGCCGGTTCCCTCCCCACTTCAGCCCATGGGGCCCTCCGGGATGGGTGGCCCCACCGGTGGACCCCGGGACCCTTCCGGTGGTCCGGTACAATCTTGGTGACCCCAAAACTTTCCCGATGGCGAAATACCACTTCCTATATATAATTCTTTACCTCCGGACCATTCCGAAACTCCTCGTGGCGTCAGGGATCTCATCCGGACTCGAACAACATTCGGTATACTGTATACTCATATTCATACAACCCTAAGCGTCACCGAACCTTAAGTGTGTAGACCCTACGGGTTCGGGAGACACGTAGAACATGACCGAGACGGCTCTCGAGCAATAACCAACAGCGGGATCTGGATACCCATGTTGGCTCCCACATGCTCCTCGATGATCTCATCGGATGAACCACGATGTCGAGGATTCAAACAATCCCGTATACAATTCCCTTTGTCAATCGGTATGTTACTTGCCGAGATTCGATCGTCGGTATCCCAATACCACGTTCAATCTCGCTTCACAAGTCACTTTACTCGTACCGTAATGCATGATCCCGTGACCGGACACTTGGTCACTTTGAGCTCATTATGATGATGCACTACCGAGTGGGCCCAGTGATACCTCTCCGTCATACGGAGTGACAAATCCGATCTCGATCCGTGTCAACCCAATGACACTTTCGGAGATACCGTAGTGCACCTTTATAGTCACCCGATTACGTTGTGACGTTTGATACACCCAAAGCACTCTTACGGTATCCGGGAGTTACACGATCTCATGGTCTAAGGAAGAGATACTTGACATTGGAAAAGCTCTAGCAAAACGAACTACATGATCTTGTGCTATGCTTAGGATTGGGTCTTGTCCATCACATCATTCTCCTAATGATGTGATCCTGTTATCATTGACATCCAATGTCCATAGTCAGGAAACCATGACTATATGTTGATCAACGAGCTAGTCAACTAGGGGCTCACTAGGGACATAATGTGGTCTATTTATTCACACGTGTATTACGATTTCCGGATAATACAATTATAGCATGAATAAAAGACAATTATCATGAACAAGGAAATATAATAATAATCCTTTTATTATTGCCTCTAGGGCATATTTCCAACGATCTCCCACTTGCACTAGAGTCAATAATCTAGTTACATTGTGATGAATCGAACACCCATAGAGTTACGGTGTTGATCATGTTTTGCCCATGGAAGAGGTTTAGTCAGCGGATCTGCGACATTCAGATCCGTATGCACTTTGCAAATTTCTATGTCTCCATCTTGAACATTTTCACGGATGGAGTTGAAGCGATGCTTGATGTGCACTGGTCTTCTTGTGAAACACAGGCTCCTTGGCAAGTGCAATAGCTCCGGTGTTGTCACGAGAAGAGTTTGATCGGCCCCGACGCATTGGGTATGACTCCTAGGTCGGTGATGAACTCCTTCACCCAAATTGCTTCATCTTGTTGCCTCCGAGGCTGCCATGTACTCCGCTTCACATGTAGATCCCGCCACGGCTACGCTTGCGGTTGCACCAGCTCTTTGCTCCACCATTCAACATATACACGTATCCGGTTTGTGACTTAGAGTCATCCGGATCTGTGTCGAAGCTAAGCGTCGACGTAACCCTTCTGACGAGCTCTTCGTCACCTCCATAAACGAGAAACATGTCCTTTGTCCTTTTTAGGTACATCAGGATATTCTTGACCGCTGTCCGGTGTTCCTTGCGGGATTACTTTGGTACCTTCCTACCAAACTTACGGCAAGGTTTACATCAGTCCAGTACACAGCATGGCATACATAATAGATCCTATGGCCGAGGCATAGGGATGACGCTCATCTCTTCTTTATCTTTTGCGTGTGGTCGGGCATTGAGCCGAGCTCAATCTCACACCTTGCATGCAGGCAAGAACCCTTTCTTGGACTGATCCATTTTGAACTTCTTCAAAATCTTATCAAGGTATGTGCTTTGTGAAAGACCTATGAGGCGTCTCGATCTATCTCTATAGATCTTGATGCCTAATATATAAGCAGCTTCTCCAAGGTCCTTCATTGAAAAACTTTTATTCAAGTAGGCCTTAATGCTGTCCAAGAGTTCTATATTATTTCCCATCAAAAGTATGTCATCTACATATAATATGAGAAATGCTACAGAGCTCCCACTCACTTTCTTGTAAACGCAGGCTTCTCCATAAGTCTGCATAAACCCAAACGCTTTGACTCCAACTCCGAGATGCTTGCACCAGCCCATAAATGGATCGCTGGAGCTTGCATACTTTGTTAGCATTCTTAGGATCGACAAAACCTTCCGGCTGCATCATATACAGCTCTTCCTTAAGATAACCGTTAAGGAACGCTGTTTTGACGTCCATCTGCCATATCTCATAATCATAGTGTGCGGCAATTGCTAACATGATTCGGACGGACTTAAGCTTCGCTACGGGAGAGAAAGTCTCATCGTAGTCAATCCCTTGAACTTGCCGATAACCCTTAGAGACAAGTCGAGCTTTATAGATGGTGACATTACCATCTGCGTCCGTCTTCTTCTTAAAGATCCATTTGTTTTCTATCTCTCGCCGATCATCGGGCAAGTCTGTCAAAGTCCATACTTTGTTTTCATACATGGATCCTATCTCGGATTGCATGGCTTCAAGCCATTTGTTGGAATCCGGGCCCGCCATCGCTTCTTCATAGTTCAAAGGTTCACCGTTGTCTAACAACATGATTTCCAGGACAGGGTTGCCATACCACTCTGGTGTGGAACGTGTCCTTGTGGACCCTCTGAAGTTCAAGAGCAACTTGATCCAAAGTACCTTGATCATCATCATTAATTTCCTCTCCAAAGAGGTGTAGGTACCACAGGAACATTTTCTGAGCTGCCCTACTTTCCGGTTCAAGAGGTAGTACTTCATTGAGTTCTACTTTCCTCCCACTTACTCCTTTCGAGATAAACTCTTTTCCAGAAAGGATCCGTTCTTGGCAACAAAGATCTTGCCTTCGGATCTAAGGTAGAAGGTATACCCAATGGTTTCCTTAGGGTATCCTATGAAGACGCATTTTTCCGATTTGGGTTCGAGCTTTTCAGGTTGAAGTTTCTTGACATAAGCATCGCATCCCCAAACTTTTAGAAACGACAGCTTAGGTTTCTTCCCAAACCATAATTCATACGGTGTCGTCTCAACGGATTTAGACGGTGCCCTATTTAAAGTGAATGTAGCTGTCTCTAGAGCGTATCCCCAAAATGATAGCGGTAAATCAGTAAGAGACATCATAGATCGCACCATATCCAATAGAGTGCGACATAACGTTCGGACACACCGTTCTGTTGAGGTGTTCCAGGCGGCGTGAGTTGTGAAACGATTCCACATTTCCTCAAGTGTGTACCAAATTCGTGACTTAAATATTCTCCTCCATGATCTGATCGTAAGAACTTTAATTTTCGGTCACGTTGATTCACTACCTCATTCTGAAATTCCTTGAACTTTTCAAAGGTCTCAGACTTGTGTTTCATCAAGTAGACATACCCATATCTACTTAAGTCAATGTGAGAGTGAGAACATAACGATATCCTCCATGAGCCTCAACGCTCATTGGACCGCATACATCGGTATGTATGATTGCCAATAAGTTGGTTGCTCGCTCCATTGTTCCGAGAACGGAGTCTTGGTCATTTTTCCCATAAGGCATGGTTCACATGTGTCAAATGATTCATAATCGAGAGACTCTAAAAGTCCATCGAATGGAGCTTCTTCATGCGCTTGACACCAATGTGACCAAAGGCGGCGATTACCACAAGTATGTGGGACTATCTTTATCAACTTTACATCTTTTGGTATTCACACTATGAATATGTGTAATATTACGTTCGAGATTCATTAAGAATAAACCATTGACCATCGGAGCATGACCATAAAACATATCTCTCATATAAATAGAACAACCATTATTCTCGGATTTAAATGAGTAACCATCTCGCATTAAACGAGATCCTAATACAATGTTCATGCTCAAACTTGGCACCAAATAACAATTATTGAGGTTTAAAACTAATCCCGTAGGTAAATGTAGAGGCAGCGTGCCGACGGCGATCACATCGACCTTGGAACCATTCCCGACGCGCATCGTCACCTCGTCCTTCGCCAGCCTCTGTTTATTCTGCAGCTCCTGCTGTGAGTTACAAATATGAGCAACGACACCGGTATCAAATACCCAGGAGTTACTACAGTAATCGGTAAGGTACACATCAATTACATGTATATCAAATATACCTTTAGTGTTGCCGGCCTTCTTGTCCGCTAAGTATTTGGGGCAGTTTCGCTTCAAAGGGCCCTTCCCTTTGCAATAAAAAGCACTCTGTCTCGTGTTTGGGTCCATTCTTTGACTTCTTCCGGCAACTTGCTTAGCGGTAGCGGCAACCTCCTTGCTGTCCTTCTTGAAGTTCTTCTTGCCCTTGCCCTTCTTGAACTTAGTGGTTTTATTGACCATCAACACTTGATGTTCTTTCTTGATTTCAACCTCTGCTGACTTCAAAGATTGAGAATACTTCGGAATGGTCTTCACCATCCCCTGCATATTGTAGTTCATCACAAAGCTCTTGTAGCTTGGTGGGAGTGATCAAGGATTACATCAATGACCGCCTCGTCCGGGAGGTTTATGTCCAGCTGGGACGGCGGTTGTGCAACCCAGACATTTTGAGTATGTGCTCACTGACAGAACTGTTTTCCTCCATCTTACAACTATAGAACTTGTCGGAGACTTCATATCTCTCGACCCGGGCATGAGCTTGGAAAACTAGTTTCAGCTCCTCGAACATCTCATATGCTCCGTGTTGCTCAAAAGCGCTTTTGGAGCCCCGGTTCTAAGTCGTAAAGCATGCCGCATTGAACGAGGGAGTAATCATCAAGACGAGACTGCCAAGCATTCATAATGTCTTGGTTCTGCAGGGACGGGTGCATCACCTAGCGGTCCTTCTAGGACATATTGTTTCCTAGCAGCTATGAGGATGATCCTCGTGTTAGGACCCAGTCCGTATAGTTGCTGCCATCATCTTTCAGCTTGTTTTTCTCTAGGAACGCGTTGAAGTTCATGTTGACATGAGCGTTGGCCATTTGATCTACAAGACATATTTGCAAAGGTTTTAGACTAAGTTCATGATAATTAAGTTCATCTAATCAAATTATTTTAATGAACTCCCACTCAGATTAGACATCCCTCTAGTCATCTAAGTGTTACACGATCCGAGTCGACTAGGCCGTGTCCGATCATCATGTGAGACGGACTAGTCATCATCGGTGAACATCTCCATGTTGATCGTATCTTCCATACGACTCGTGTTCGACCTTTCGGTCTCCATGTTCCGAGGCCATGTCTGTACATGCTAGGCTCGTCAAGTTAACCCTAAGTGTTTTGCATGTGTAAAATTGTCTTACACCCGTTGTATGTGAACGTAAGGATCTATCACATCCGATCATCACGTGGTGCTTCGAAACGACGAACTTTAGCAATGGCGCACAGTTAGGGGAGAACACTTCTTGATATTGTTGTAAGGGATCATCTTATTTACTACCGTCGTTCTAAGTAAACAAGATGCATAAACATAATAAACATCACATGCAATTATATATTAGTGACATGATATGGCCAATATCATATAGCTCCATTGATCTCCATCTTCGGGGCTCCATGAACATCTTGTCACCGGCATGACACCATGATCTCCATCATCATGATCTCCATCATTGTGTCTTCATGAAGTTGTCACGCCAACGACTACTTCTACTTCTACGGCTAACGCGTTTAGCAATAAAGTAAAGTAATTTACATGGCGTTCTTCAATGACTCGCAGGTCATACAAAAATAAAGACAACTCCTATGGCTCCTGCCGTTGTCATACTCATCGACATGCAAGTCGTGATTCCTATTACAAGAACATGATCTCATACATCACAATATGTCATTCATCATTCATCACAACTTCCGCCATATCACATCACATGACAATTGCTGCAAAAACAAGTTAGACGTCCTCTAATTGTTGTTGCATCTTTTACGTGGCTGCAATTGGGTTCTAGCAAGAACGTTTTCTTACCTGCGAATAACCACAACGTGATTTTGTCAACTTCTATTTACCCTTCATAAGGACCCTTTTCATCGAATCCGCTCCAACTAAAGTGGGAGAGACAGACACCCGCCAGCCACCTTATGCAACTAGTGCATGTCAGTCGGTGGAATCGGTCTCACGTAAGCGTACATGTAAGGTTGGTCCGGGCCGCTTCATCCCACAATACCGCTGAAGCAAGATAAGACTAGTAGCGGCAAGCAAGTTGACAAATCTACGCCCACAACAAAATTGTGTTCTACTCGTGCAAAAGAGAACTACGCATAGACCTAGCTCATGATGCCATGTTGGGGAACGTTGCGAGAAAATTAAAATTTTCCTACGGTTTCACCAAGATCCATCTATGAGTTCATCTAAGCAACGAGTCATGGAGAGAGATTGCATCCACATACCACTTGTAGATCGCGTGCGAAGCGTTCACTAGAACGTGGATGACGGAGTCGCATTTGCCGTGATCCAAATCACCGATGACCGAGTGCGAGCGGACGGCACCTCCGCTGTTCAACACACGTGCGGGACGGGAGACGTCTCCTCCTTCTTGATCCAGCAAGGGGAAGGAGAGGTTGATGATGATGGCTCCAAAGCAGCAAGACAACGGCGTGGTGGTGGTGGAGCAGCAGCACTCCAGCAGGGCTTCGCCAAGCACGTGACGGAGGAGGAAGAGGTGTAGCAGGGGGAGGGAGGCGCCAGAGTTTTAGGGTGCGGCTGCCCCCCTCCCTTTATATAGGCCCCCAGGGGGGCGCCGGCCCTTGGGGATCCCATCTCCCAAGGGGGGCGGCGGCCAAGGGGGGTGGAGTGCCCCCCAAGGCAAGTGGGGCGCCCCCGGACCATTCCGAAACTCCTCGTGACGTCCGGGATCTCATCCGGGACTCCGAACAACATTCGGTATACTGTATACTCATATTCATACAACCCTAGCGTCACCGAACCTTAAGTGTGTAGACCCTACGGGTTCGGGAGACACGTAGACATGACCGAGACGGCTCTCGGGCAATAACCAACAATGGGATCTGGATACCCATGTTGGCTCCCACATGCTCCTCGATGATCTCATCGGATGAACCACGATGTCGAGGATTCAAACAATCCCGTATACAATTCCCTTTGTCAATCGGTATGTTACTTGCCCGAGATTCGATCGTCGGTATCCCAATACCTCGTTCAATCTCAAATCGGCAAGTCACTTTACTCGTACCATAATGCATGATCCCGTGACCGGACACTTGGTCACTTTGAGCTCATTATGATGATGCACTACCGAGTGGGCCCGGTGATACCTCTCCGTCATATGGAGTGACAAATCCCGATCTCGATCCGTGTCAACCCAATAGACACTTTCGGAGATACCTGTAGTGCACCTTTATAGTCACCCGATTGGTTGTGACGTTTGATACACCCAAAGCACTCTTACGGTATCCGGGAGTTACACGATCTCATGGTCTAAGGAAGAGATACTTGACATTGGAAAAGCTCTAGCAAAACGAACTACACGATCTTGTGCTATGCTTAGGATTGGGTCTTGTCCATCACATCATTCTCCTAATGATGTGATCCCGTTATCATTGACATCCAATGTCCATAGTCGAGAAACCATGACTATCTGTTGATCAACGAGCTAGTCAACTAGAGGCTCACTAGGGACATAATGTGGTCTATTTATTCACACGTGTATTACGATTTCCGGATAATACAATTATAGCATGAATAAAAGACAATTATCATGAACAAGGAAAAATAATAATAATCCTTTTATTATTGCCTCTAGGGCATATTTCCAACAGTCCGCCCACACCCAGCTCGTGGCGGCCTTTTCCAAAGAGATGGCGGACGCGGATGGTGAGATGCTTGCCGAGTATGGTGCGATGGATGCCATGGAGCCCCTTCCCCAAGAGACCGTCGGGCGCGAGCTGGACATGGAGGCGGCTGTGGAGATCAACGAGCACCAGCCGTAGTAGTACTCTTTGTTTTGTTTAATTAAGAGCGCCGGTCTTTAATTTGTTAGAGTAATGTTTAGGTCAACTAGCTCTGTTTAATTGCTAAACTTGCTCGATTAAGAAGTTAGTCTCCTTTGTGTACCCAAATTATGCAATGACGTGGATGACCACTGTAACCAGGGAAATTCGAACCAAAATTTTGACGTTCAAACTCAACACACACGGGTTAAGCTTATCTCAATCCTTTGTGATGTTCACATATCGCATACGATTGAATAAGGGACCGTGGTCCGATGATACTTATGCTCCAGTTTTTTGGTGAAGCGATTCCAAATTTTCGGCTTCATGAAATAGCTACATCCCCGCCCCTTCCCTTACCAAAAGCCACATTTCCCTCTTCCGCCTTCCTTTCCAAGTTGAAACCTTCACTCCTTGCTTGCATGCCGCCGTCTCCTCATGGCGACCCTCCTTCACGCTCCTCGGCCTCGCCTATCCAGGCAGGTAATCCACACCCGACCCCCATCCTCCTCCTCCTTCCACATCCCACATGCCCCTACCGCCGGCTCAAGCATGACACCTTCCACCCAAATCACCGACCCCTCCACCAAATAAGCGCCGGCCTAAGCCATGGTGCACGCAGTATAGCCAGGACCTCAAGGAGCATTTGGCAGCAGAGAAGCAAATCGCAGCTGCGCGCGCGGATGAGGTCGCCATGGCTGCCATTCGTGCCGACCCCCAGATCTTGAAGGAGCACCTTGTCATTTGCTAGCTACGCCGGTTATGCATGCTCGGTTTACCCGTTGCGTGTGCTGCTCCTGCCTTTCCTTCACAAATTCTAGTGAATTGTGCTATCTAATTTTACCATGCAATATGTTGCTCTAGTGTATATGTTCTATATGTCGTGCAGTCTGGTGCGCACTTATTAACTGTCTTGTTAATTAGTTGTCGTCTTCAGTTAACTGTTTGGTTCAATTCTGCAAATGTGATGTTCAATTCTTCAGGCTACAATTTTGTATTGTCTTCCATGTGAGAAATAAATCGAATTTATCTTTAAAAAATTGTGGGTGCATTCTGTTATTGTATACCATGTGAGGAATAAATTGAATTTGGCTGTAGTAAATACATGAGAAACAAATACAATTGCTACAATTGGCTGTAGTTAACTGTCTGGTTAACTGTCTGATCTTCTATTAGGAATATGTTATATTCTGCAATGTGGTGCTCAGTTAATGTTTGGTTTATTTGTTGTGGTGTTTAGTTAACTGCTTGGTTCAATGTTATATTGTGCAATGTGGTGCTCAGTTAATGTTTGGTTCATTTATTGTGGTGTTTAGTTAACTGCTTGGTTCAATTCTGTAATGCGATGTCCAATTGTTGTGGGTAGAATTTTGTATTGTTGTGCATGTGAGGAATAAATTGAATTTGGCTGCACTTAATACATGAGAAACATATACAAGTGCTATATTTCCTAATTCTTAATCATGCTTGGTTTGGATAAATGGGTTTTCCCTGTAGCTTGAATTAATTTGATGAATCTGCAATGTGATTATTTTTCGTCAACATATTTTACTGATTGCATGCGAACCCTTACTTAACCTGATGACTAACTACCTTATATGTGTTGCAGGGAAACAATGGGAAGCACTGAGGTTTATAATCGAGGTTAGCACGTGCATGATCCGTTGTCTAATAGCACATTATTGTGCAATTGCAGGAACCATTCTAATATTTAGGTTTTTAACAATTTGGTCTTGCACATGTAGGTCCCGTTGTCATAAGTTTTGACCCACTGTTCGACCCTTTTTGCATATGGGGAGATGAGTTGTCCATGAATATCAGTCAAGTCAAGAAACTCAGAAAGATTGTTAGGATAAAGAAATTAGCGACAAAAAATAACAAGATCTTTGTCTGCACAATGAAGAAGACATCAGTTCACTACAGGATGGTACTAACTATTATACCTTGCCTTTTTTTATTCCTTTGCCTCATTTCCAATATAGAGAAGATATTTATGCACATCCTTGTTTTCAAGCCTTTCCAAAGCAGTTCACTGATGATTACCTCTCAAACCACCTGTATGGTCAGGATGCGAGGAAGGTATTCATACAACACCCACGGTTCAATATTGAAGTGTTCCTGAAGAGGACGAAGGATGGACGATCAATCATCCATAGGCACTGACCTAAAGTTACAAAGACCTTCAACATCAATGAAGGCTCAATATTGGCCTTCCGCTTCAGCAGTTTTCCAGATGAGATACATCTATCTATGTACCGTCTATGATGCTAATTTCGAAAGGTTATAGATGTTGCATGTGAAACTTGGTCCTGGTATAGTTGTGTAATGGGATGGCTGAGTGCTGAAGCTATATGATGTTGTACTCTGATGTATTTCAATTATGAAAATGAAATATATTGTGTGCTTAATATGAACTGTCAATTAGATTAATAAATGGATTATGAATAATTGGATAATTAGCTTGCTAGTGGCGAATAAGCCTGTTAATTGGGTTTTGCTATTGCAAACGGTTGTTAAAAAAAATACCGTGGGCGATGACCTCAGGCAACGCACACAAATTCTAAGAATAACCCGTGTTGGATCAATGAACAATCACACACGACTTTCTCTTGAAAACTGTTTGCTTTAGGCCACCTTGCGCAAATGTTTACCACATGAAAACTGTGTGTGATGGACAGCCTTTGCCACACAGTTTCTTCCACGGACCGTGTGTGATATATTCAATAGCACAAGCGATTTAACCGGAAAAATTGTGTGTGATGTACCTGTGAACAGAAACGTTTTCCTTTCAGCGGCTGTGTGGGATGTACATACGAACATAAACGTTTAGCGGGGACTGACTGTGTGGGATGTACTTGCGACCGGAAACAATTTCACCGTATAATTGTATTTTTAGCTCTACTGTACGTATTTCCGTATTTGAGTGCTCGCCGGTCGCACACGACCTTATTTTGCCGAACTTGTGTGCCAGGAGGGCATATCCCAGACGGTTTCTGGGTCGTGTGTGAAGGACCCCCCTATCGCCCACACTCACTTGGCGACGGTTCCAAATGCCGTAGCGGAAAGGGGTTTTAAACCGTTTGTTTAGGAGCTCGCTGTACTAGTGCAAAGCTTGAGGTGGATCTTCAAATGAGTCAACCTCTTCTTGAAGCTTGTCCTTGCCTTTTAGCTTGTGGTCTTGTGGTGGTAGATCATCTCGAGCTTGTGTTCCCTCAAAATAAGTGGGGTCATACTTCTCTTGTTGAGGAACAAACTTTGTCTTGGGATATTGATCTTCTTCCCACTCAAGTTCATTGGCATTGAACTTTCATTCAAAACCAACACCTTGGTTCTTCTGGTGCCTTCCTTACTTCCACACAATTTCCCAAAGAGGAATTGATGTGTACTAAAAAGATTAAATCACATGGTTTGTTTTGTGGATTTTTTTGCTGAGGTGGATGGATGCATGTTGATTGCTGATGTCGGTAGGCTGCATGTCGAGAGAAATAGGTAGTAGGGAGCTCCTATTTAGATATAGTAGATAGGTTAGTCCAGAACAATAATATAAATTGCTATAAAAAGGGTCTAAAAGTGGCATTATAATAGCATGAAACAATAACAAGTTATAGATACATTTGAGACGTATCAAAAACCAATAAAAAGTTATAGTTGTAAAACCAATGTCGCCAAATCACAAATTGTCCGGGAGTCCCGCCCTCGACAGTTCCAACTAAGGAGATTCATTGTCTCCACCGGGCCTTCAATGTGGAGCCAGTTAGTTTATCATTTCTAGTGTCCTTAATACTCAATTCTCCTTTTTTACCTTCCTAGATTCAAAGAATTCTGGGCAGAAGAACTTGGAGCATGTTGCTTGATACCTTTAGTTGCCCCATCTGATGCTGCAACAATGTTAACTACTACCGGCGCAGGTAACACCAAGAGTTCTCTTTTTTTTGCTCCACTTCTGTCATATTCATATCATTTGAAATATGTGCCTGGGTGCCTTCTCAATTCTTGGCGATACAACACTTGCAACAACAAGCTCCTATGTTTGACTACCTCTAACTCAAGCAATAGTTCCTCCTCATCAAGCTCAACTAGGAAGCCAAGGTCATCATTTCTATCATAGTCCATATCCTTGCCAACAGACAAGTCGTCCTATGAGCGACTCCATTTTGAGGTACAACCATGTCAACGGCTTGATCCACGACCACGACCACCGCCCCAGCCGCGACCACTAGTACGCATACTCCACGACGACCGAAGCTCCTTGAAAACAGGAGAAGATGGGGGATGGGTTCCATCTTCGTGTTTGGTGTGAAGACACCCTATAAAATCATATAGCGAGCACCAGTCAGGAAGGCGCTCGTACTTGATCAAAAATATCTGCCTCTTCAAATCTTTAACCAGGGATACAGGAATATTGAGGTTTGCGAACATCAATCGAGACTCTAGCTCGATGAAAGTTTGTTGAGAAGAAGTTTGAGATAGTTTATGCTAGCTCAAACTCGCCCACTTTAGAAGCCAAATACTTGACCATCGAAGTATATCCATCTGGCAAGTCATCAATCTAAACCCAAATCTTGAATTTGAACTAATAAATCAACGACGGTTTGGTAAATCCATCATGAGGGGCAAGGATCACTCGACAACTACGGAAGACCCCAGTCCTCCTTCCATCATGTTGTCCCAATCGCCCAGACATGTGAATTGGGCAATAAGTAAATTATCCCCCAAAGATCTGAACTTAACCTCACGAGCAAGATCCCACAATTCTCATGTTCTTGTAAAACCAAAACGTATCATACTCTTCTGTTGATGTGCAGCCTGATGATGGTCAGCCAATGGGTTGCCTCCACCAACGGTTGTTCCTCCTTCATAAAGATAACATCGTCCAAATCCTCATTTGACAATCACAAATCTTCATCATCTCATCTAGCCCAGCCTTTTCCCGATCAACAAGAGAACATGACCCGGACGCCGTGACCAAGACCAAACGAAAACCCTAGCATGCCGAAGATACGGGCAGGTGAAAACCCCAACCGCCTACAACCCACGCATACACCCACCAAGGCTGGGCGATGACATCGCAAAGGACGCCCCTTGATCGGATCGAGTGAAGTTGATGACAAAGAGAAGGAGAGTAGTAAACCCTAATGCGAGGGGATGGATAACCATATATTTCATGGATAGATGGGTGCACGCGTATCAAAATTGAATGTGTGCCCATGCATTAGTTGGACCAATCGTTTAAGTGTTCATTGTTCAACTCAGCCCCAAATTGCACATGTTAGCTGAAAAAATTTCGATACCACAAAACGCTAATAAAAAAATAAGAATAAAATGTATATAGAACCAAGCGTGTGCGTGTGTGAGTGGCTTTGAGCCTCTGCTCCCAACCTGAAACCGAAAACTGAAAAAGGAAAAAACTGATCATATACGCAATCAGAATTGAGGGGTAGTGCTGCCAAGGCCAATTTCTTTCTAGCCTTTCCAGGACGGCAAGTTCCAAGCCTCCAGCACTGCAATACAAAGGCCCAGCACAATGAGCACATCATGGCATGCGCTATACCGTCCTCCCCAAAGTTTGTCGGAATTACAAAACAGCCCCCGTACTCTTCCTCCCCACCTCTCGCCTACCGTTCGCGTCCTCCGCCCGAGGCCTCCGCGGGAGCGCCGGAGCGCACGCCTGATCTCCCCGCCTCCTCCTCCCGGCACCGCGGCCCCGGCTCCTAGCCCGCCTCGCGATCGGGGGACGAGGCACGAGCAGGAGGGTGAGGGCGCGAGGAGATGCAGAGGGACCGAGGCGTCTCGGCGGCGGCTGGGGGCGCCGGCGAAAGGAAGCGGATAGGCGAGGCGATGGACAGGTCCTCCCCGTCGACGTCCTGGGGGTTCTCCGGCGGCCGCGAGAGGGACCGGATCGCCGCCGGGAAGCAGCCGGAGGTGCCCCGCTCCGCCGGCGGATCCACCGCCATGTCCAAGGGCAAGTTGTCCGATGGTGAGCTCTGTCCCGCAGCATGTTATCTTATGTTGTCTGCTTATTTTGCTATTGTACTACGGGTCTATGGCTTTCTTGGTGCGATAAGTTCATAGATCAGTTGTGTTCTCCATCTGGATGAGACCCTAATGGGGAGATCGTGCCCTTCCATGGTAACTGATTGCGCTTTGTGACTTGAGGAGTGTGGGGGTTAGCCTGTAGAAGGGAGAATTTATGTGTTTAGTATTTGTGCACGAACAAGGGAATAATTGTGCGTCCAACTGTCAGGTCACTCTTGTGAAATCATTCACACTATCTTATCGTCGTGCTTTCTTAGCAGCAATGCCAAAATTTTCTTTTACATATGTTTTTTATGCACTTATTATCCTTGCCTGCTAGGTAGCTCGAAGATGCAACTATTATTGATTGATGTAGATTTCTAGTTATGGTTCCCTCGAAGCAGATAAGCATGGGATGTTGCAATTGTGGTGATCATGGGATGTTGCAATTCATGGTGATCATGGGATGCGGTATCGACATGAAAAGCGTTCTAATGTTGAGATCAGTATCATAATTCATTAATAAATATAGCTATTATTAATCTGATATAACCATTAAAAGGCACTAGCAGTGAGCCAGTGATTTTAAGGGCAGTTCATTTGCTTTGGCATGTTATCAAACCCACTTTGTTTGCATGTTCACTGAATTTTCTTTCAGTTTGCACTTGTGGGCAATTTTCCAGCAGTCACCGAAGTGTTTAGTGCTGATCGTGTGGCAAACCAGAACCTATGCAGCCGCCTAGGCAGGATAAATTGGTTAGGTAGGTATGGCAGCACCTTTTAGAAGACTGCTTTTCGTGGTTAGGGGGGCACCATATGTTTGCTTGTAAGCTATTGTTGGTCATCCAAAGAGGAAAATGGCTGTAATTTATGTGCATCAGAGTGGCACGACGAAAAGATAAAAAGGGAATGCCCAATTGCCCATACATCCTGCAGTGTTTCAAATCACTTACCTTCTTGCCTGACTCATATCAGTTGAACAGGGTGACTACTAGAAATTCTGACATCATAATATGTATCTGTTGCTCTTATAGAATAACTTTGCTATGTTTCTTTAACCACATTATGGATAAAAGAACCGCCACAATTAGCTATGGATATGGTAATTTGTAGTCTTCATCACTTCCCTATTCTACCATATAGCCGCACCTCATCGTTCATGATGTCTCTTGCGACTGAAGTCTGTTCCAAAATTTAGATTTTATAACCTGCAGATACAATGCATAGGTAGCACTAACTGCCTGAGATAGGGGCACTAACTCTGATACATGTGGGTACCCACTGTAGATGAAGCTAGAGATGAGGTTGTGGAATCTGCACTGCATCCGTGGTGTAACTGGTGTTTATGGAGTTTGGCCTTGGCTATTGCTGGAATTATATGATCTATATTTGTTACCCAGTGGAACGAAAATCTGTCTTTCTAATATTTGCTTAATGCTATTCTCTGCTACCATGTTTTTCTACATGTTTTGATGTTCTTGGGGGTTGTTCTTGATGTTTCCTGTTTTAATAGTAATCTTTGTTTGCTGATTGCCTTACAGGAGAATCGGATACTGACAGTGAAGAATCAGATCTCAGTGGTTCTGATGGAGAGGATACATCGTGGATTTCATGGTTCTGTAGCTTGCGAGGCAATGAGTTTTTCTGTGAAGTTGATGACGATTACATACAAGACGATTTCAATCTCTGTGGGCTAAGCGGTCAAGTTCCATATTATGAATATGCTCTTGATCTGATATTGGATGTCGAGTCTTCACATGGTACCTCACTTATTTTTTCTGTTTGATATTTCAATTTGGAGAGAAAAGTGTTATGGAAGATTAAACAATCATGATACCTGTATGCTGTCTATAACTTAAATAGATAGCTGGAATATGTTAAAACTCTGTTCAATTGGTTACTAAGCAGTAAATTGCAAGTTTACAACTGCCTTGTTTACTATGCCCTGGCCCTAGCTAGTTTCACCAGTCAACAGCTGGAGCTGAGCTTTTTGGGTGTGTTGCGCCTGTTTTGACAAAGCTTGACCGAAGAAGGCTGCTAGGATGAGTGCATGCAAGCAGAAGTTGATTGATCAGCTGTTTCTCTTGGCTTGGCTGAGGAGCAAGGCTTGTGTCTTAAGCAAAGATGCATTTCACCGGATGGAGAACACCTGAATCTGCAATGCATATGGCCATATCTAGAAGTGATATTATATGCATAGAAAAAGTAGATTTTTCCCCAGAGGGGACACGCCTTAATTAGAAGCGAAAATCGAACCGGGGAGGTGGGGTCATGACCTTGTTGGCGTCCAGCGTTGCACCCCCAGAAGAGTTCTTGAAAAAACTACATGGTGCATTAGTAAATTTGTTTCCTCACTATTGGCCTGCAATCAAACCAAGCATGTATAAATCAGTTATGGTTAATACATTAAATGTGCCACCACTCACCTCATTGTAGTTATAATTCCTATCATATGCATGCATAGCACAGGGCAATCGAGCAAGGATATCCATCCGTATATGAATAAGGATCGTACTGTAAGGGAAATAGTGATAAATTGCTATTTACTTGGGGATTTATCCAGTTAGGTTTCATATTGTTAGGGAAGTCTTCCGTCTCCCACCTTTACAAAGGGGGCTATCATGCATTCTCTTGCTTTCTTCTACCAACTGTTTTTGCTTAATATTGCTGACTTTCTACAACGCTCTTACAAATATGATTTACTAATTTTTGTAATGCACAGGTGATATGTTCACAGAAGAGCAGAATGAACTTATTGAATCAGCTGCTGAGATGCTTTATGGATTGATTCATGTTCGATATATTCTTACAAGTAAAGGGTTGGCTGCAATGGTGAAGCTTTTGATCTCTCCTCCAGTACTAATAAGTTGTCTTCTGACGGTTAAGCTTTAGTGCGGTAATTAATTGGTTATTTGCTCATCTTATTTTTGTGCAGTTGGATAAATACAAGAATTATGACTTTGGCAGATGTCCAAGAGTGCACTGCAGCGGCCAGCCATGCCTTCCAGTTGGCCAGTCGGACATTCCCCGTTCTAGTAATGTCAAAATTTACTGCCCAAAGTGTGAAGATCTCTACTATCCGAGATCCAAATATCAAAGCAGTATCCTTTTTACTTACTATATAAGCATGTGCCTTTGAACTCAAATGCATACATTCTGATCTCCTGTTGGTAGATAAACTGTTAAGTGTCAGCATACTTTACAGTCATCTTGTATCTTTTGCTTGCAGCAATACGTTCAGTTAGAATGTTAGAATGTTTTGAATTTATCAATTACACTGAATTAACACCCTTCATAATTAGTCATATCATGAGCCAAAATAATATTTATCATTCTCTCCCACATCTGTAGTTATCTTGATATGGTTTTGCTTTTATTGGAACTAACCTCAACCAGAAGATAGTTAAAACACTGTCACATTTAGACTGGTTTGGAGAATGATTTTTCAGGTGATAGACAAGAAAACTGCTTCTTTTTAAATTTTCACATGTTCGAGGAGTTATATTTCTCCTTTGGAAAAATTAGGGTTGCCTAGCTCTGTTCTCTTCTTGACTCTTACGTAGACATTGACGGAGCTTACTGGGACAACGTTTCCTCACTTGTTTCTGATGACGTACCCACATTTGAAGCCCCAGAAACCGTCACAGCAGTACGTCCCCAAGGTTTTTGGCTTCAAACTTCATAAGCCATAACAAGTTCGAAGACTGAAGGTGCAAAAGGTTCACAGCAGAGTTGTCTGATACGTCGCGCCACACAGCACTTCGAAGCTGCTCATCTGTGCGCGTGGCGCAGTTTAACTTGGTTCAGTTGGTTACCCGTGGCTTCACCGAAACCGACCTGACCCCTGGCTGATCTCCCTTGTCCTGCGTTTTCGCTCTCGCCTGACGTTCTGATTTGATGCTTGTGGTTTGTTTAGTGTAGTAGGTTCCTATCATGTTCCTTATATACTCATTATATTTGAGTTTGGCAGTTGTTAAAAGAAGGCAGTTCATAACAGTGTTATGTCTCTGCTGTGTATTTTTCATTTTGTTTTACATCAGGTTCCTTTGCCAAAATGTGATGGTAATGGTAATCTGAATGAAACATTCGATCCGGCTATTCTTATTCTTCACCTGCAACTGAGTTTGTATGGAAAGTTTACCCCCAGAGAAAGTTACCTTTATGTGCTGTCATGGATGTGATAATCTGTGAAATATTATTGTTGGTTTTGCTCAGAGCCCCAATTGGTACAAGTACATTGCCAGTAAAAAAAAGGGCAGTCCGTAGCTCCCTTTTGCGAAGAGTCCGACCACTTTGGGTCCTGTACACAACTTTTTCCTGCATTTCTGCAGAAGAGTCAGACCATTTATGCAGATTTTCCCTGCATTTCTGCAAGAGTTTTGTTTCCAGCCATGTAGGTACCGCTGTTAGGTCAGCACAAGATAAAAGCAGGCAGGGCTAATTTGGTTTCGATGATTTTTGGAGGATTCCTGAGTATTGAGTCCATATTGACCTGACTTCTAATATTCTTGGCGAGACCCTCATAGAAATTTTCCAAGGATTAGAGTGGACATGACATTTCAATCCTTTAATTTTTCCTATTTCTATGATTTGAAGTCCCGACATAAACACAAGGCTAAGAGCAATATTAACGGAAATGCGTCTATAGTAGGTAACTTGGTAGTAGCAGCTAAGTGAGAACCAACAAACAAAATGCTTCGTCACCTAAGGTTAGGATCCAGCAAACTAGCATAAGAAGACGCTACGGATCTACTACTACCCATTTTCTGCCTGCTTGGCTGTTTTGGTCAGGCGCACAGGCCAGGCTGCCTGAGGTTCTCCGGGTGCAGCTTGGACCTGGCACTGATCTCGTCCACGGCGGAGTCGCCCCTCTCCACCCTTATCGACTCCAGCATGCTCCCTAGAACCTCCGAGGCAAGCCTTTGGTCCGACGCCGGCTCCTCCCCACCGTCCTGCAGCAGCACCCCTGACCTCCGTCAGCGACAGCACGTCCTCCAGTATGACCTTGGCGAATATCCGGCCCAGGAACTCGGTCGCCTTCGGAGCATCGGTCACCGCATCTTCCAAGGTTGAAAGAACATTCTGGAACCTGACACAAGAAGTAGACACTTATATTAGTTACAGCTTTGACAGCCAGTGGCACAGAGGGGAAGCTTGGTTAGTGAGCAGATGGATCATACATACCCCTGGAGTAGCACCCTCTGGCTCAGCAAGCTCTCCTGTGACTTGCACAAGTTCACCAAAAGTTTGGCCAGGAGCTCCCTCTCAAGGTCTTTCCTTTCGAACGAGTCGATGATCCAGAGCGATACAAGTGAAGGGTAGAAGCTGGGGGCGTTCAGTTCCTTCATGCACAGGCCCACTTCCTTCTCATCCTTGGCACTGGAGAACACCAAAAGTTATGCTAGTGTAAACCATGTTTTTCGCAACCGAAGGAATCAAATGTAGATTGAGAAAAATATATACATGTAACAATATCTTAGAATAACCACATAATCATACTTAATGGGCTGCATTCAGATCATTGGACATTAGAAGTTGAAGTATATGATCCCACCACCCAAGTTTAAGCCCTCTTGGCTTGAATTTGGGGCCTTTTTCCTGATTTATTACTAAAGTAGAACATGTAATTCTTCCCAAATGCTCATTTTATTTGTTTTCAATTTACAGAATATTGTTGTGACTTGTGACTACTTTGCCAAAAAAAAGTAACGAAAAAACACAGATGATCAAACAAAATAAACCACGTTCTCTGACGATAAATTCTAAAAGCAGATGAAATGCTTAACCAACTGAAGGAGAGAGTAACCGAAGGTCTTATTAGAGTATGTCAAAAGTTCAAGTGAAAATTGTATCCATAACATTGTTGCATACCATGTAAAATAATTAATGGCCACAAGGATTTCATGCTTACTGCCGTAGTACAATTACAATCAATATCAGGGACTAAAAAACATTTAGCCGAATAACCAGTTTGACAAGCGTGTGGGAAATAACAGCTGAAGTGTCAAAACTTGGGTACTAAGAATAGACAGGTAGCTGTCAGCACTGTTTTTGCAACAAGATAAACAATAAAACCAGGCATTCTAAAGGATATAAGACAAGCACGAGTTAATTAAAAAAATAAACGGGAACTGAAACTTGCCTGTAGAACTCTTTTATAGTTAATATTGCTTTTTCTTGAAGAATCTCTTCCGGTAATATTATTGCTTCATAACAAATATCATTCATGGCAGTGGAGGGTGTATGCATTTGCCCGACAGGGCTGGCAGTGGTCACTAGTATAGGCAAAGCATGATCTGCAGTTCCCCAGGACTGAATTTTAGGAGCACCGGCAGTGGCTTGATAATTTGTTTGGTTACTTGTTGATCCTGTAAATGAACTTTGTCTCGAGCTTTTTAATGTTTGACCATGATGACTATTCAAAGGAACCTCTGGCAAAATGTCATTTGAAGCTGGTGGCTTCCCACAAATTGACATTTCTCTTCCCAAGTCACCTTGAGGACTAAGTCGAATGGATTTATCAGATCGCCTTTGATGAAGTGGAACTGACATGGCTCTGTTTGAAGTCTGGTATCTAGAATCCAGATTAACATTCTGGGATCCATATACACGAACCTGAGAGGATACACGAGAAGCAGAAGATCCTCGAACACCATAATCTGGTGGAGGCCCTGGTCTTGCTGATGAGCTAATGGAGCTAGCAGATGAGTTATAGTTAGGGGAAGAACCTACCCTAGTTGATTGGCTCATTTTCTGTTTCACAGCATCCCTTCGAACCTCCTCAATCTTCTTTGGCCCTTCAACTTTCCTTCTCTGCCTCCACTTGTTGTTTCTAAGATCAATCACATCTTCCAGCATAAATCTTATACGGGATGATAACTTTGAATTTGCAGATAACTTCTGTATAATGTCAAAATAAAAATCCATATGCACCTTTGCCCTGATATGGTCAATCATCTCCCCTATCGTGCTCATCAATTTGCATAATGCCTCTAGATCTTCCTCATCTGGGTGTTGGTACTCACCCAGTAGCTTTTTTATGCATTCATGCATTATTCTCTCAGTCAACATCTTTTTTTTGTAAAGTTCCCCAATTAAACGGATGTTCCCTAGCATGCGCCTCCGCATCGGAGCCGTTTCTCTTCCCTCTCATTTTCAGATTGTTTCATTCCACCCTCTTCTTCAGTCTTCTCAGCTTCAGCTTGCTCTCGCTCCCCTCTTTCAAATTCTTCTTGGCATTTATTTAAAAGAAGTCTCTTAAAGGTGATTTTCTCATCATCCTTCACAAAATTTGGCAGTTCACCAGCCAATGAAAAACAAAAACTAGCATACATCTCACAAAAAGTGGGTTCCATCAAGGCCTTGTCAAATATCTGAGAAATGACACCATTAAGTGTAATAATGTTATCAATATTCAAAGCTTTGACCTGCTCGAAAAGTTTTTCAAAATTTTGTGGGGTCAACTTATTGAGAATTGCTTTCAACTGCCTTTGCTTTACCTCTTCCTCATCAGATACCTTACCAATTTCATATTTTTTCTCAGCTTTGTGCATAACTGGCATAGATACCTGAGATGGAGATGACATAGCCTGATTAGTTCTATGTTGCCACCTCTGATCAACAGAACCACGCGACATGCTGCGCTGACATGCTACTTCTTTCATAGCTCTGGAGAGGATCTCGCCATTATACTGGTTGGGCAACTGGCTTTGTGAGCCATTTCTTGAAGATCCACGCCCAGAAAGTGGATCACGTCCAGAAAAAGGAGGATGCAATTTTCTCCAGTTATTGTCATTAAGCTTGTTGCTGCCCATATGACGGTTAGCTTGAGAAATAGTTGAAACTTCGATCTTTTGTCCTTTCCGGTTTGGATTATGTTCACTACCAACGTTCATTATTGCATCGTGAATATCAGACCCAATCTTAAAACCTTCAGGCAGATTAACGCAGCTCTGAGCAAATGTTAACAGAAAATCTCTAGAGTATCTTTTCTGGTCATAACCATAATTATCTCTAGAGGTTTCCATATCACCTTCCCAATCAAAAATATCATATTTGTTCTGGTTATCATTACTACCTGACGAACTGCCCATTTCAGCATCTAGTGTACAAATCTCCTTATCAACTGTCGAAGAACTCTGAACAACCTCTTCTGCACTATCAGAAGACTTGGGGAGTATTTCCTTTCTCTTTTTTCTTCTTCCATGCGTAGTTTTGGGTTTGGCTGCTTCCAAGACAGGTTTCTTTGTTTGCACCACTGAAGCAGCAGCAACAGAGCATTGATTCGACACCACTGAATCAATACTTCCACGTTCAATCTTTTTGTGAGCGCTAGTTGAATTGGATGCAATAGCCATAATCACGGGAATATTCTCATTGTCTTGTATACTATCATTCAGAGAACATGATCCAATTTGAACATCTGATGAAGATCCGTTGTTTTTATAGGATGGTGAAACATTGCCAATGTGTAATGAGAGATGCAAATCACCCGATTCAGCACATGTAGGAACATTCACCAATTTACTAACATCAGTACCATTGCGCGATCCGGAAGAAGCACTTGGCATATGCATGGTCATATCAACTTGTTCTGCCTTAGACTTGGAGCACGTCACCTCAGCATTTACCGCGTGTTCTTCTCTCATCAGATCTTGCATTTGCAAAGGAGTTGAACAATTTGCTTCAGAAGTTTCTGGCAAAGTAACATGATTAAGCCTGGCCTTAAGACTTTCAGTAAATATACTAGTTGTTGGAGACTTTGGTGGCAGAGTTTCCTGTGTATACATCATCGGTGGCTTCCCTAAAATGCTATTGCCATCGTATTTGGAACTCTTACTCTCAGTATCCAGAAATATTTCAGATTGTGGCACAATATGATATAGCTGGCCCTTTGCACCAGATGATGAAGTTGCTGATGGTACTGCTGATGATTCCAATTTTGCTTCAACAGAAGAGGTACCACTTGCTACACACACCGAGGTTGATTTGCAGGCCGAGATATTTTGAGGTCCGGCAATTGATGTAACACGATCTACTAAAGCTGAACCAGTCTGTGCTTGCTGGGTTAAAACTGACTGAGGACTCGTACTGCAACTTAGACCAGATGTTGCAGCTGGAAGTTTGAGGTTTGCTTCTGAAACCAACTTTTCAGGCTGAGGAGAAATTTCCAGCCCAAGCTTGTGGACTCTCTGCTGACTTGACAAAGCAGATTCAACAGAATACCGTAACATCGTGGGAGTTTCTGCTGCGCAGGTAGGTGTGCTTGTCTGAGATGATAACTCATTATTTTCAGCAAGGAAGATAGTGGGTGCCTTTAGTGCACCTTGACCTGGAAAAGATACGTCAGATGGCAGCAAGCCTTTCGAACTGGAGACTTCTGAAGCAGACCGTAAATTGGTTGGTAGCCTGGAACTAGCACCAAGCCATGGGTTTTGCATAGGAGGACTGATAGAAGTAACTGCCTGGTTGTTAATATTGGGGTCTAAGCTATGCCTTGGGGTCTGCATTCTGGGGCACATTTGCCTGTTTGAAGCAGGAACAGCATTGGTGGTAGGAAGATAGATATGTCCTGTATTGTACATGTTCGGCCGGTAATACACCTCGTGAAGGGGCGGAAATGTCGGAACAGGCTGAGCTAGCTGGTTCATATGATGCAGAGGCATCGCTCCAGAAGCAGCATCTATATAGGAAGGACCACGCCTATCCAGCATGAGTTCTTCATGTGTGTCTGGATGAGTTATCCTGATAGGTCTCTTCTGTTCATCAGTACTTCTCGCTTGCTGCTGCGGTAACTCTTGCGTAATCCTCATGTTGCCCAGCTGAGGAAGGTGAGGACAAGCTGGAGGTGCACATCCCAAACCCTGTCCTTGGTGAACGAAGGCTGGCGGTTGCAATGCGCGAGCCTGAGCACCATGAACAAAAATGGTGGTACATGAGGCGCATTACCCATCGGCACACCCTGGCCCCTGAATTCGACAGGCACTTGAGGTTGTTTCTGCTGAAAAGCCGCAGGCAGCGGCCTTCCATTTACTGGAAGCATAAACGACGGTGGTGCCATGCTGGGAGTATACGGGGGTGGAATCTGCACACTCATCTTGGGATTCGAAGCAGGATATTTGTGTATAGTATCAGATTGGGTAGCTTCTTTCCTCGTGTCTTGTTTTTGCCACTGCTGATGCGTTGGGGAAGACGGATTTCTAGGGAACACCTTGCATGAATCCATAGACACCTGTAGACCAAGCACAAGGTCTTGTTAAAATGTTCCAACATAATTGTGAAAGCAACTGAAAGCGAGTTGACAATTGGCAGAGACACGAACTTTTTCGGCTGGAGCAACATAATACAACCCTGGTGTATGAGGCAATTCAGGGCCAGCTAGCACACAGGAATTAGATGAAACCATAGCAGGCACACTATCATACGTGTCGATCAAATCAGTTTGACCACGGATAATCAAGTTATCTTTTGTTTCTTGCTTCTGCTGCTCTCCGGCAGATGGCATGGACACAACATTAGGCTCGTCAGATAATAGTCCATGGTGTGCCTGACACTGCCAAATATGAAGGTAAGTTTTATATGCAAGTAGGAAGGCAGATATATGCTTATATATAACACTTCAATCCCAAATTAGAGAAGCGTGATGATCCAAAGATGCAGGCACACCATCCGATGTCTTCGCAAAAGAATGGTGATTTACAACAGCAGCACAAGTGTATGGCTACAGTATGATGAACAGAAGAAGTGTATTCAATTTGACATGTACGATAAGAAGCATACAATTCAAGCACCAATTAACTGCAAGGTTTTTAGCATCCTGGTTTGCTTAATTAGAGAGCCTGCCATTCAACGAAGGAAAAATATATATACATATAATGCAAGTAATGTTTTGATAGTGTTAGCTGGAAGATAGTTCATTGCAACAAAAATAATATATTGCAGCTAAAAACATCCGGTAGGATGACAGATGATAAATCAGAGGACCTTTTCATGTTTCTTCTCGTTCAGGTCTGGAGGGGCCGAGGTTGAGCAGGGAATACACTGCAAAGGGAAAGTGTTAACCACTGCAGAGCTTTGGAATGTACTCCTCCGTCCCAAAATAAGTGTCTTAGTTGTACTAAAGTTGAGACACTTATTTTTGGGACGGAGGGAGTAATTAATAGCAACATAATACAATCCAAGATATGACATACTTGTTTGGTGATGACTCCTGGGCTTAAAGTTCCAAACTGAAGAGTAAATGCACTTGATGAATACCCTGTGGTCAATATACCCAAGAAGATATACCATCTCATTAGAAGTTACAATAAAAGTTACACAAGTCTAGAGAATTTCCTTGATGTCATTCTCCAAAAGAAATAGAACAAATTTAACCTTCTGAGTGTATTGTAGGCATCGAAGAATCCTCTGCTCTGACTCCTTCAGCAGACTCTAAGTTCACAACGTCACTCTGATCAGGTGCATTGGGAGATTTCTGGCTCTCCAATGACCCTAAAGATGCCAAATTGAAATAATCAGTAAGAAAATCAGTGTTAGCAACACTCCCAAACCCCAGTTCACCATCTCATCAACAAAAACGGTCTGATGATTTCAGTTCCCTGTCATCAATATTTGCCAGAACAGATCATAAAGTACAAATTTAATGCTTAAGGTCTAGAGCTACACATAAAATATCTCAATAATTTCAGCAGCATTTTTTTACATGTTCCAATGATCCACTCTCTTGTGCATGTCATGCGTGCATTTACAAATACACAAGGAAAGATATAGCCACAAAATTGCACTAAACGCAAATACGCACACCCACAAAACAGTCCCATGATCTCAGTCTCTACTTTATCATCGGTAAATCCTATAATGGCCATTAATTAGCAGAAATTTCATGTTTAAGGGTCTAATATATACAAAAATATATTTCAATACTTTCAGCAGCAAAACAAAATTACATCACATGTTTCAATACCTAACTCTCTTTTGTACACGACATTCATGCATATATCTATATACATACACATAAAAAATGATGGCCACAAAATTGAACTTTGAGTGTATCACACCTAGATTCACTGGTTCCGTGTGCTCATCAGCAGCACTCACAACGGGAGTGTAGTTAGTTGCATTCCCTTGGGGCACCACGCTCGCTGGCGACCTCGGGCGGTACTGCTGCACGGTCCCAGGCCTTCCGCTGCAAATGCAATCCACATGTCATACTCATGCAACAACGCCCTAATTAACACGCTTGACAAGCCTGAGTCCCTCACCTCCGGTTGGGCGGTGAACGTAGCCGTGTGCCCGGAGCCGCGCTGCCGCGGCCACCGGACACCACCCAATGGTGTGTGCCACCAATGCAGCCACGGCCGGTCCTTCGTGCAGCATTTGTGTTGTCGTTGAAGCGATCCGGCCTAAACTGGTTCCTGTACATATATCCTCTCCGAGTCTATCACTGCATTCGCCAAAAAAAAAAGGTTAGGTTTCGTCAGAATCAGTTCGGATCAGAATCAGTAGCTAGGGTTCGGCCGAGAGAGAGCCACATTGATAAGGAAATTCGCGTGCAATCAGAAAAACCAACAATTCAGACAGATTTGATATGAGTTGCGCACAATTTGTTGAAATTACCCAAGAAAATTATATGGGGGATGTAGAGGGTAAAGCAATCTGCGGAGATTGTACGATGGCACGATCAAAGACACGACGCACAATCAAACAGGGTATCAACAAATGCAGCGAAAATCTCCGCACAGAAACAGAAAAGATTCAGATTGATTCTGACACAGATTGATTTAGGGTTATGGGACACAGAAAAGAATCAGATTAATGCACAATCAAACGATCAGAAAAATAAAAGGCGGAGAACTTATCGTACATGAGACGGAGGAGCGGCGCGGTGGTAGGGGATGGGTTTAGGGTTACGGGATCGGAAGCAATGGGGAGGAGAGGGGAAGTGGAGGCTGAAGGGGGGCGGGCAGTTGGGGAGGAAGGCGTGAAGACCGGAAATTTGGAGGGAAGAGTAGTAGGGACTGCGGACGGGGGGAGCGGAGGTGACGCGTGTTGATCCAGGACGGTGTGCTTAACCGCTTTGCGCCAGGATTAGCAACGGGATTAGCGGCTGGGGTTTAAGCCCTTATAAACAGTGTCCACTCGAATTCCATCTGCTGGGAGAACCGCGCTACTGCTGCTGGTATATCGGATCCGGTGGGTACTAAGGCTCAGAAGTACTCTGTCCCATTCCATAATAATATAAAAACGCTAAAAATAGATTGCATTATACTAGAAAGTATCGTATGCATATAATATCAGTGTATGATAATGTCTTCACAATGCACTGTATCATAGCATAGAGACCTTTTTTTTGCGGGAAGCATAGAGACCTTATTAATGTCATGTATGACATATACTAATGCTTTATTTAATATTATATGGTACATATCATGATACTTAATCATCTTTTTTCTCATTTAATTTTATGTCACTTTAGCAAAAATGTCTAGTTGGCATGCATGATACTACCTATGATGCTTTTATTGTGACCAGCCTAATTCTGCAAAACTCTCTTTCTTCTTCTTTCAATTTTGATTTTCATGCCAGCTTTATTGTTGATCTCAAATAATTATTGCATCTACCATAAGTTGTGGCGTTTATGTACATGAACCTTGTTCTAAGTCCCATGTGATACCTGGTGTACTCGAAGACTCCCTCCATTCCAAAGTAAACGGTGTTTTAGTTTTGTTCTAAGTTGATTTTTTTTAAGTTTGACCAAGTCAATACAACAATTTATTATAACTAGCAAGATGCCCGTGCTTTGCACGTAACATCAAGATGCATTTGTATGAGTAGTTTATCTTGTGAAAGAAAAGGATGAACGAATGAATGCCTTATTTGCAAATGTGGAGAGGGTGTGGGTATCTTTTTGCATAATTATCATAATTTCCTTCCTATCCGTCAGATATAAATCGGACGGCCTATATTGCAGGATGGCAGACACACCATCATCACCAACTATGTTTTTTTATAAGAGTAGAGACATTTAGAAATACCCTCCCCTCCCCCCCCCCTCTTATCCTATAAAATATATTTTCATTTTTATACTATAAATATTTGATGTTGTAGACCTTATCAGGCCTTGTATAATGGGAGATGCTTAAGTGGTGCTTAGAAAAATAAATCGAATTTTTCTAAAGCACCGGTGCCTATTTCTATAGGAGAAACGCTTAACTAAGCGTCTACCCTGTACAAATAAGCACCGGTGCTTAAGAAAATCCTGATTTATTTTTCTAAGCACCTCTCCTAAGCACCTCCCATTGTACGAGGCCTCATGTTTTTTGTGGTTGGTTAAATTTAAACATACTCAATTTATGACAAACCTAAAACTTCAAATAATTCAGAGCGGAAGGAGTAATAGCGACCCACCCTGCAGAGTTTGAGCTTGCAACATCATCACTCACGAAGATTTATCTACATATATACTACTAAGTCCAGAGCTATGAAGTGGATGATATACATTCTCGGGTCTCCATATAGAAAGCGATATATATGTATTAATCAGGTTGATGACTATGGTTGGACTGAACCACGTATGGTGGTGCACAGTACCGCACACATTTCTCTCTCCGCTATCAGACATCATAACATTGATTGGTGTTCGTAGCTTTGTGGAGACCAACATGGGCCATCGCCCCTCTCCTTTGGATCATGAGATTTCATCATAACATTGATCGGTGTTCGTAGGTTAGCGGGTCGTAGCTCCGCAACGCAAGGTTTTCAAAAATTGGAAAAAGGTTCTTGAAATATAAAATAAAGAAACAAAAAATAAAAATAAAAAATAAAAAAATCCAACTAATGATGAGGATCTTAAAACTTTAGGATTGTCATCTATATAATCTTTGTTTAGAGTGTTAAAAATGATAAAGATGATAATAATGCTGGGATCTGTGAGGTCTCAACTTTATCTAGAAGGCACACCATAAATTCGAAGGGTGATAAATCTTGTGCTGAAATGGTGTAGGCTAATAAAAACCCGATTGAAGTACCTTTGCAGGAGTGTGGTCTCCTGCATTATGTCCAACATATGGGCTGCTATGACAATTATCAAGAACGGCATCCATCTCATGCTCATGCATACATCGCCTGATCATGTTATCAAACCTGTGTCGATAGAGGAAAGAGTCATCCCAGTAGTACTTCAACTCACTGAAGAATTTCTTCCTCTGATTATAATTCAAATCCGAAGGCAAGTATTTTCCTACAAGGAAGTTAGCATAATCTGCAAACTATGGTTCTATCTTTTTAATCATGGCCAAACTCTCACCTGGGAAGGATTCATTTATTGGCACTGGGTTATAAGGTATCCTTTCCATCTTAGATAGGTCGTCAACCACTTGATTGTCCATGCCTCTTTGGTCCACGATATGCCAATCAAATTCTCTCATAGAAAAATATTCAATCGATCAATCGAGGCTTAGCGTCCTTCCTCGAAAAAAGATATCATAAGGCGTGATGATCCGTGTACACAATCACTTTAGAATCTATAATTTATAATACCTAAATAGTTCATCCTTAGTATGTTATTTCTCTTGACATGCAACCTATCCACCTTGTAGGATCGAAAGTATGTCTAGAGGGAGGGATTGGACTACTTGGCCAAATAAAAATCTAGCTTTTTCCCAATTTTAAGTCTTGCCAGATTTTAGCAACTTAGCACAACTCAAGCAATCAACCTACGCATGTAATTCTAAGAGTATAGTAGTGGAATGTAAATCATTGCATATGAAGGTAAAGGAAGGAGTTTGGAGGGAGCAAACGCAATGTAGACACGGAGATTTTTCCCGTGGTTTCGATAGGTGGTGCTATCGTACATCCACGTTGATGGAGACTTCAACCCACGAAGGGTAACGGTTGTGCGAGTCCACGGAGGGCTCCACCCACGAAGGGTCCACGAAGAAGCAACCTTATCTATCCCACCATGGCCATCGCCCACGAAGGACTTGCCTCACTAGGGTAGATCTTCATGAAGTAGGCGATCTCCTTGCCCGTACAAACTCCGTGGTTCAACTCCACAATCTTGACGGAGGCTCCCAAGTGACACCTAACCAATCTAGGAGACACCACTCTCCAAAAGGTAATAGATGGTGTGTTGATGATGAACTCCTTGCTCTTGTGCTTCAAATGATAGTCTCCCAACCACTCAACTCTCTCTCACAGATTTGGATTTGGTGGAAAGATGATTTGAGTGGAAAGCAACTTGGGAAAGGCCAGAGATCAAGAATCTTGTGGTTGGATTGGAATATCTTGGTTTCAACACATGAGTAGGTGGTTCTCTCTTAGAAAATGAATCTTTGGAAGTGTAGGCATGTTCTGATGGCTCTCTCCACGAATGGAGGAAGGGTGGAGGGGTATATATAGCCTCCACACAAAATCTAACTGTTACACACAATTTAGCAAACTCGGTGGGACCGAATACTCAAACTCGGTCAGACCGATTTAGTTCAAAATGTGAACGTTAGGCTTTTCGGTGGGACCGACATATCAACTCTGTGGGACCGATTTCATTAGGGTTAGGGCATAACGTAATCTCAGTGAGACCGATCACATGAACTCGGTGAGACCGATTTCTGTAATAGGCACACAGAGGGTTGGTCAGGCAAACTCGGTGGGACCGATCGCTCATTTCGGCGAGACCGAAATGTTACGAAGAGGAAACGGAGAGTTTGCATTACGAACTCTGTGGGGCTGATCGCTCATCTCGGTTAGACCGAAACGTTACGAAGGGAAACAGAGAGTTAGCAATCCCATCTCGGTGAGACCGAGATCCCTGTCGGTGAGACCGAACTGATTAGGGTTTCTGGCAGTGGCTATGTCAAATGAGTTCGGTGGCACCGGATAGATCAAATCAATGGGGCCGAGTTTGACTTTTGGTTTGGGACATATGTGGAAATGAGAAAGTGATTGAGGGCTTTTGGAGCATATCACTAAGCATTTTGAGCAAGCAAGCCATTAAGCAACACCTCATCCCCTTTTAATAGTATTGGCTTTCCTATGGACTCAATGTGATCTTGGATCACTAAAATGAAAATGTAGAGTCTTGAGCTTGAGCCAATATGTGTCCTTAGCATTTTGAGGGGTCCACATCTCTAGTCCATGCCATGCCAATCATTGAACTTTCTGAAATGATCATCTTGAAAGAGCATTAGTTCAATGAGCTATATGTTGCTAGGAATTACCAAAACCACCCAAGGATTAGTTGCACTTTCAATCTCCCCCTTTTTGGTAATTGATGACAACATATAGATCAAAGCTTCGACAAATGATAATAAGATTGAAATATATCATCACTTTGAGAAGTATGTGATAAGCAAGAGCTCCCCCTAAATTTGTGCATTATTTAAAATTTGGTTTTGAACGCAAATGCACAATCGATTAGGATCATGGGTTACTCTTCCATGTCACATACATCTTGGTGGAGTGCTCAAAATGATAGTAAATAAAATATGCACTCATCACCAAGGCAAAGTGAATGATCATACAAGAGAGATAAATAATGACATCATTCAAGCACAAACATTAATGTAGGATATGATCAAACACATGGTCATACAAGTATCTCACACACATAAACATAGAGTATCATCCAAGCAAGCACACAAAAAGTATCAAACAATTAGCAAAGAGAATGGAAAAAAGAAGCAAGCTCTCTCTCTCTCTCTCTCAGCCTATGATCCATACACTTTCTCCCCCTTTGGCAACAAGTTACCAAAAAGCTTGAAAATGCATAGTGCTATGCGTCTCTCTAAGCTTGATCTTTGGGAGGTGGTGTTGAGAGGACTCCAAGGACGAATGCATCTGTTGAGGTTATTGGAGTTGCAGCTGGAGGGGCTACTGATGCTGTGGCTGCAGGTGCTAACGTAGTAGCTCTTGTGTCTGTCACAGGCACTGCTGCAGATCTCTGTGCCCTAGGAACTCTCTGAAAAGCATCTGTGGTAGCTTTCCCTTTCTTCTCCTCAGCTTCTTCCAGGAGTTGCTCAACAACTTTCTGCATCTCTGTCACCTTCAAGTCATGATCATAGAACTTTGTCTCAATGATCCTCTTCAGGCTCTCTTGGTTCTGAGTCAGGGTAGCCAATCCTTTCTCAATCCTCAAGATGGCTTGAATAAGATATCCAAGTTGAGCTTGCTTTGACTTGAGGAACACTTGTGAAGCCTCCTCAGCACTTGGCATCTTTGCTGCCTTCTCTGCCTTTGCCTTCTCTCTCTTCTCTTGAGCCTCTGCTGATGTAGGATCTATGGCATCCATGACAACAGTGTTGTCCTCACGATCATGCCTCAAGGGAAGATGTTCCTTATCCAAGAAGTATGTGCATGTGCCCATCTTGGAGTTGATGAACATCTGGATGTGTGGAGCATACCCACATGATCTCTTTTGGTCTGCAACTGTCCTCTTGATTGCCTCAACAATCAAACTCATCACTTTGAACTTCTCAGGCACATCAAACATATGCAGTAGATTGATGGAATGTCCTCTTATCATCCTGTGGTCACCAGACTTAGGCAATAAAGTGTGCCTCAGAATAGTGTTGATAGTAGGCAGACCTGACAGGAGATAGTAGACAGAGCTAAACTTATGATGTTCCAAATCTGCATCTGGAATTTCCTTGTACATGTGTGCCATGGAGTTATGTCCCTTCCTTGGCTTTGCATAGACATCAGTGTCATCTGTCATCATCATGCTCTTCTGCGACATTAATCAGCTTGGCCCACTCAGCAACAGTTGACTGGTACCTTGTACCTTCAGACATCCATGTTATCCTTCCATCTGGATAGAAATGAGTTGTAGAATAAAACTGCATAATGAGCTCATCATTCCACTTGGTAAGCTTCTGGCCCATAAAGACATCAACTGAAGGAAATATGCCCTAGAGGCAATAATAAAGTTATTTTTTATTTCCTTATATCATGATAAATGTTTATTATTCATGCTAGAATTGTATTGACCGGAAACATAATACTTGTGTGAATACATAGACAAACAGAGTGTCACTGGTATGCCTCTACTTGACTAGCTTGTTAATCAAAGATGGTTATGTTTCCTAGCCATTGACATGAGTTTTCATTTGATTAACGGGATCACATCATTAGGAGAATGATGTGATTGACTTGACCCATTCCGTTAGCTTAGCACTCGATCGTTTAGTATTCTGCTATTGCTTTCTTCATGACTTATACATGTTCCTATGACTATGAGATTATGCAACTCCTGCCATCAAGGAACACTTTGTGTGCTACCAAACGTCACAACGTAACTGGGTGATTATAAAGGTGCTCTACAGGTGTCTCCAAAGGTACTTGTTGGGTTGGCATATTTCGAGATTAGGATTTGTCACTCCGATTGTCGGAGAGGTATCTCTGGGCCCACTAGGTAGTGCACATCACTATAAGCCTTGCAAGCATTGCAACTAATGAGTTAGTTATGGATGATGTATTACGAGCGAGTAAAGAGACTTGCCGGTAACGAGATTGAACTAGGTATTGAGATACCAACGATCGAATCTCGGGTAAGTAACATACCGATGACAAAGGGAACAACATATGTTGTTATCCGGTCTGACCGATAAAGATCTTCGTAGAATATGTAGGAGCCAATATGGGCATCAAGGTCCCGCTATTGGTTATTGACCAGAGAGGTGTCTCGGTCATGTCTACATAGTTCTCGAACCCGTAGGGTCCGCACGCTTAACGCTCGCTGATTGATATAGTACTATGAGTTATGTATGTTGGTGACCGAATGTTGTTCGGAGTTTTGGATGAGATCATGGATATGACGAGGAACTCCGGAATGGTCTGGAAGTAAAGATTGATATGTGGATAGTAGTGTTTGATCTCCAGAAAGGTTACGAAATCCATCGGAAGGGGTTCCGGATGTTTCCCGGAATGTTTGGGCATGAGAACACTTTATCTGGGCCAAAGGGGAAAGACCATGAGGTTTTTGGAAAGCGCAAAAGGAAGTTTTGCAGAGTCCAGGGGCCAGACGCTAGGGTCCCTGGCATCTGGGTCCAGATGCCAGGAACCCTGGCGTCTGGCCCTGGAGTCCGAGAAGGACTCTTGCCTTTCGGGTGAAACCGACTTTGTGGGGGCTTTTACTCCAAATTTCGACCCCAAGGCTCAACATATAAATAGAGGGGTAGGGCTAGCACCCAAGACACATCAAGAAACACCAAGTCGTGTGCCGGCAACCCCGTCCCCTCTAGTTTATCCTCCATCACAGTTTTCGTAGTGCTTAGGCGAAGCCCTGCGGAGATTGTTCTTCACCAACACCGTCACCACGCTGTCGTGCTGCCGGAACTCATCTACTACTTCGCCCCTCTTGTTGGAATGAGAAAGGCGAGGACGTCATCGAGCTGAACGTGTGCAGAACTCGGAGGTGCCGTGCGTTCGGTACTTGGATCGGTCGGATCGTGAAGACATACGACTACATCAACCACGTTGATAAAACGCTTCCACTTACGGACTACGAGGGTACGTAGACACCACTCTCCCCTCTCGTTGCTATGCATCACCATGATCTTGCGTGTGCGTAGGATTTTTTTTGAAATTAATACGTTCCCCAACAGTGGTATCCGAGACAGGTTTTATGCGTAGATGTTATATGCACAAGTAGCACACAAGTGAGTTGTGGGCGATACAAGTCATACTGCTTACTAGCATGTCATACTTTGGTTCAGCGGTATTGTTGGATGAAGCGGCCGGACCGACATTACGCGTACGCTTATGCGAGACTGGTTCTACCGACGTGCTTTGCACACAGGTAGCTGGCGGGTGTCAGTTTCTCCAACTTTAGTTGAACCGAGTGTGGCTACGCCCGGTCCTTGAGAAGGTTAAAATGACACTAACTTGACGAACTATCGTTGTGGTTTTGATGCGTAGGTAAGAACTGTTCTTGCTCAGCCCGTAGCAGCCACGTAAAACTTGCAACAACAAAGTAGAAGACGTCTAACTTGTTTTTGCAGGGCATGTTGTGATGTGATATGGTCAAGACATGATGCTATATTTTATTGTATGAGATGATCATGTTTTGTAACCGAGTTATCGGCAACTGGCAGGAGCATATGGTTGTCGCTTTATTGTATGCAATGCAATCGCCTTGTAATGCTTTACTTTATCACTAAGCGGTAGCGATAGTCGTAGAAGCAATAGTTGGCGAGACGACAATGATGCTATGATGGAGATCAAGGTGTAGCGCCGGTGACGATGGTGATCATGACGGTGCTTCGGAGATGGAGATCACAAGCACAAGATGATGATGGCCTTATCATATCACTTATATTGATTGCATGTGATGTTTATCTTTTATGCATCTTATTTTGCTTAGATCGACGGTAGCATTATAAGATGATCTCTCACTAAATTTCAAGATATAAGTGTTCTCCCTGAGTATGCACCATTGTGAAAGTTCTTCGTGCTGAGACACCACGTGATGATCGGGTGTGATAGGCTCTACGTTCAAATACAACGGGTGCAAAACAGTTGCACACGCGGAATACTCAGGTTAAACTTGACAAGCCTAGCATATGCAGATATGGCCTCGGAACACTGAGACCGAAAGGTCAAGCGTGAATCATATAGTAGATATGATCAACATAGTGATGTTCACCATTGAAACTACTCTATCTCACGTGATGATCGGACATGGTTTAGTTGATATGGATCACGTGATCACTTAGAGGATTAGAGGGATGTCTATCTAAGTGGGAGTTCTTAAGTAATATGATTAATTGAACTTAAATTTATCATGAACTTAGTACCGATAGTATTTTGCTTGTCTATGTTGATTGTAGATAGATGGCCCGTCTTTGTTGTTCCGTTGAATTTTAATGCATTCCTTGAGAAAGCAAAGTTGAAAGATGATGGTAGCAATTACATGGATCGGGTCCCTAATCGAGGATTATCCTCATTGCTGCACGTAAGAATTACGCCCCGGAAGCACCGCTTAGGTGCCAAACCTCTTCTTGAGGAGCAACACCAGATGTTATGAACGTCTGGCAGAGCAAAGCTGATGACTACTCGATAGTTCAGTGTGCCATGCTTTACGGCTTAGAACCGGGACTTCAATGACGTTTTGAACGTCATGGAGCATATGAGATGTTCCAGGAGTTGAAGTTAATATTTCAAGCAAATGCCCGGATTGAGAGATATGAAGTCTCCAATAAGTTCTACAGCTGTAAGATGGAGGAGAATAGTTCACAAGGAGCATATACTCGTAATGTCCGGGTATAACAATCGCTGATTCAACTGGAGTTAATCTTCCGGATGATAGCATCATTGATGTATTCTTCAATCACCGCCACCAAGCTACAAGAGCTTCGTGATGAACTATAACATGCAAGGGATGGATAAGACAATTCCCGAGCTCTTCGCAATGCTAAAGGCTGTGGAGGTAGAAATAAAAAAGGAGCATCAAGTGTTGATGGTCAATAAGACCACCAGTTTCAAGAAAAAGGGCAAAGGGAAGAAGAAGGGGAACTTCAAGAAGAACAGCAAACAAGTTGCTGCTCAAGAGAAGAAACCTAAGTCTGGACCTAACCTGAGACCGAAAGTGCTTCTACCGCAAGCAAACTGGTCCTTTGAAGCGGAACTGCCCCAAGTATTTGGCGGATAAGAAGGATGGCAAGGTGAACAAAGGTATATGTGATATACATGTTATTGATGTGTACCTTACTAATGCTCGCAGTAGCACCGGGTATTTGATATCGGTTCATTGCTAATATTTGCAACTCGAAATAGGGACTACGGATTAAGCGAAGATTAGCTAAGGATGAGGTGACGATGCGCGTGGGAAATGGTTCCAAAGTTGATGTGATCGCGGTCGGCATGCTACATCTACATCTACCTTCGGGATTAGTTTAGACCCGAATAATTGTTATTTGATGCCAGCGTTGAGCATGAACATTATATCTGGATCTTGTTTGATGTGAGACGGTTATTCATTTAAATCAGAGAATAATGGTTGTTCTATTTATATGAGTAATATCTTTTATGGTCATGCACCCTTGAAGAGTGGTCTATTTTTGTTAAATATCGATAGTAGTGATACACATATTCATAATATTGAAGCCAAAAGATGCAGAGTTGATAATGACAGTGCAACTTATTTGTGGCACTGCCGTTTAGGTCATATCGGTGTAAAGCGCATGAAGAAACTGCATACTGATGGAATTTTGGAACCACTTGATTATGAATCACTTGGTACTTGCGAACCGTGCCTCATGGGCAAGATGACTAAAACGCCGTTCTCCGGAACTATGGAGCAAGCAACAGATTTATTGGAAATCATACATACAGATGTATGTGGTCCGATGAATGTTGAGGCTTGTGGCGGGTATCGTTCTTTTCTCACCTTCACTGATGATTTGAGCAGATATGGGTATATCTACTTAATGAAACATAAGTCTGAAACATTTGAAAAGTTCAAAGAATTTCGGAGTGAAGTTGAAAATCATTGTAACAAGAAAATAAAGTTTCTACGATCTGATCGTGGAGGAGAATATTTGAGTTACGAGTTTGGTCTTCATTTGAAACAATGCAGAATAGTTTCGCAACTCACGCCACCCGGAACACCACAGCGTAATGGTGTGTCCGAACGTCGTAATCGTACTTCACCAGATATGGTGCGATCTATGATGTCTCTTACTGATTTACCGCTATCATTTTGGGGTTATGCTTTAGAGACGGCTGCATTCACGTTAAATAGGGCACCATCAAAATCCGTTGAGACGACGCCTTATGAACTGTGGTTTGGCAAGAAACCAAAGTTGTCGTTTCTTAAAGTTTGGGGCTGCGATGCTTATGTGAAAAAGCTTCAACCTGATAAGCTCGAACCCAAATTGGAGAAATGTGTCTTCATAGGATACCCAAAAGAAACTGTTGGGTACATCTTCTATCACAGATCTGAAGGCAAGACTTTTGTTGCTAAATTTGGATCCTTTCTAGAGAAGGAGTTTCTCTCGAAAGAAGTGAGTGGGAGGAAAGTAGAACTTAATGAGGTAATAATACCTGCTCCCTTATTGGAAAATAGTTCATCACAGAAACCGGTTCCTGTGACGTCTACACCAATTAGTGAGGAATTTAATGATGATGATCATGAAACTTCAGATCAAGTTGTTACTGAACCTCGTAGGTCAACTAGAGTAATATCCGCACCAGAGTGGTATGGTAACCCTGTTCTAGAGGTTATGTTACTAGACCATGACGAACCTACAAACTATGAAGAAGCGATGGTGAGCCCAGATTCCGCAAAATGGCTTGAGGCCATGAAATCTGAGATGGGATCCATGTATGAGAACAAAGTGTGGACTTTGGTTGACTTACCCGATGATCGGCAAGCCATCGAGAATAAATGGATCTTCAAGAAGAAGACTGACGCTGACGGTAATGTTACTGTCTATAAAGCTCGACTTGTTGCGAAAGGTTTTCGGAAAGTTCAAGGGATTGACTACGATGAGACCTTCTCACCCGTAGTGATGCTTAAATCTGTCCGAATCATGTTAGCAATTGCCGCATTTTATGATTATGAAATTTGGCAAATGGATGTCAAAACTGCATTCCTAAATGGATTTCTGGAAGAAGAGTTGTATATGATGCAACCAGAAGGTTTTGTCGATCCAAAGGGAGCTAACAAAGTGTGCAAGCTCCAGCGATCCATTTATGGACTGGTGCAAGCCTCTCGGAGTTGGAATAAACGCTTTGATAGTGTGATCAAAGCATTTGGTTTTATACAGACTTTTGGAGAAGCCTGTATTTACAAGAAAGTGAGTGGGACCTCTGTAGCATTTCTGATATTATATGTGGATGACATATTGCTGATTGGAAATGATATAGAATTTCTGGATAGCATAAAGGGATACTTGAATAAGAGTTTTTCAATGAAGGACCTCGGTGAAGCTGCTTACATATTGGGAATCAAGATCTATAGAGATAGATCAAGATGCTTAATTGGACTTTCACAAAGCACATACCTTGACAAAGTTTTGAAGAAGTTAAAAATGGATCAAGCAAAGAAAGGGTTCTAGCATGTGTTACAAGGTGTGAAGTTGAGTAAGACTCAATGCCCGACCACTGCAGAAGATAGAGAGAAGATGAAAGATGTTCCCTATGCTTCAGCCATAGGCTCTATCATGTATGCAATGCTGTGTACCGGACACTGATGTGTGCCTTGCTATAAGTTTAGCAGGAGGTACCAAAGTAATCCAGGTGGATCATCGGACAATGGTCAAGAACATCCTGAAATACCGAAAAGGACTAAGGATATGTTTCGCTTATGGAGGTGACAAAGAGCTCATTGTAAATGGTTACGTTGATGCAAGCTTTGACACTGATCTAGACGATTCTAAATCGCAAACCGGATACGTGTTTACATTGAACGGTGGGGCTGTCAGTTGGTGCAGTTCTAAACAAAGCGTCGTGGCGGGATCTACGTGTGAAGCGGAGTACATAGCTGCTTCGGAAGCAGCAAATGAAGTAGTCTGGATGAAGGAGTTCATATCCGATCTAGATGTCATACCAAGTGCATCGGGTCCAGTGAAAATCTTTTGTGACAATACTGGTGCAATTGCCTTGGCAAAGGAATACATATTTCACAAGAGAACCAAGCACATGAAGAGACGCTTCAAATCCATCCGGGATCTAGTCCAGGTGGGAGACATAGAAATTTGCAAGATACATACGGATCTGAATGTTGCAGACCCGTTGACTAAGCCTCTTCCACGAGCAAAACATGATCAGCACCAAGGCTCCATGGGTGTTAGAATCATTACTGTGTAATCTAGATTGTTGACTCCAGTTCAAGTGGGAGGCTGAAGGAAATATGCCCTAGAGGCAATAATAAAGTTAGTTTTTATTTCCTTATATCATGATAAATGTTTATTATTCATGCTAGAATTGTATTAACCGGAAACATAATACTTGTGTGAATACATAGACAAACAGAGTGTCACTAGTATGCCTCTACTTGACTAGCTCGTTGATCAAAGATGGTTATGTTTCCTAGCCATTGACATGAGTTGTCATTTGATTAACGGGATGACATCATTAGGAGAATGATGTGATTGACTTGACCCATTCCGTTAGCTTAGCACTCGATCGTTTAGTATTCTGCTATTGATTTCTTCATGACTTATACATGTTCCTATGACTATGAGATTATGCAACTCCTGTTTACCGGAGGAACACTTTGTGGGCTACCAAACGTCACAACATAACTGGGTGATTATAAAGGTGCTCTACAGGTGTCTCCAAAGGTACTTGTTGGGTTGGCGTGTTTCGAGATTAGGATTTGTCACTCCGATTGTCGGAGAGGTATCTCTGGGCCCACTCGATAATGCACATCACTATAAGCCTTGCAAGCATTGCAACTAATGAGTTAATTGTGGATGATGTATTACAGAACAAGTAAAGAGACTTGCCGGTAACGAGATTGAACTAGGTATTGAGATACCGACGATCGAATCTTGGGGAAGTAACAAACCAATGACAAAGGGAACAACGTATGTTTTTATGCGGTCAGACCGATGAAGATCTTCGTAGAATATGTAGGAGCCAATATGGGCATCCAGGTCCCGCTATTGGTTATTGACCAGAGAGGTGTCTCGGTCATGTCTACATAGTTCTCGAACCCATAGGGTCAGCATGCTTAACGTTCGTTGACGATATAGTACTATGAGTTATGTATGTTGGTGACCGAATGTTGTTCGGAGTTTTGGATGAGATCACGGATATGACGAGGAACTCCGGAATGGTCCGGAAGTAAAGATTGATATGTGGATAGTAGTGTTTGATCTCCGGAAAGGTCCCGGAATCCATCGGAAGGGCTTCCGGATGTTTCCCGAAATGTTTGGGCACGAGAACACTTTATCTGGGCCAAAGGGGAAAGCCCACGAGGTTTTTGGAAAGAGCAAAAGGAAGTTTTGCGGAGTCCAGGGGACAGACGCCAGGGTCCCTGGCGTCTGGGTCCAAACGACGGGAACCATCGCGTCTGGCCCTGGAGTCTGAGAAGGACTCTTGCCTTTCGGGTGAAACCGACTTTGTGGAGGCTTTTACTCCAAGTTTCGACCCCAAGGCTCAACATATAAATAGACGGGTAGGGCTAGCACCCAAGACACATCAAGAAACACCAAGCCATGTGCCGGCAACCCCGTCCCCTCTAGTTTATCCTCCGTCATAGTTTTCGTAGTGCTTAGGCGAAGCCCTGCGTAGATAGTTCTTCACCAACACCGTCACCATGCCGTCGTGCTGCTGGAACTCATCTACTACTTCGCCCCTCTTGCTGGATCGAGGAAGGCAAGGACGTCATCGAGCTGAATGTGTGCAAAACTTGGAGGTGTCGTGCATTCGGTACTTGGATCGGTCGGATCATGAAGACGTAAGACTACATCAACCATGTTGATAAAACGCTTCCGCTTACGGTCTACGAGGGTACGTAGACAACACTCTCCCCTCTCGTTGCTATGCATCACCATGATCTTGCGTGTGCGTAGGAATTTTTTTGAAACTAATACGTTCCCCAACATCAACTCCATTCATCCTGAAGCTTTCATGAACTCCAGGGAAGTGGTCTTCATTGTCATCAATATACTTCCAGTCCACCCACTTCATGTCACAGACAATGGGCTTCTTGTCCAAGAGCACGCCTCATAGAAGTCTTCTTTGCTCCTTGGTGTGAAATCTATAGTCCACAAAGAGTCCTTCTCCTCACAAAGATATGGATATGATTGTCTCCACAATCTGAGACCTGCATCTTTTCTGACTTTCATATTTTCTGCCACTGGATGATTGTCATCATGGTCAGGGATCTTGGGCTTTATCTTCCTGAGCACTTGGGCTTCTTCATCATCTTCTTCTTCTTCAATTTCAGGCACTGGGGCCTTGTTCTTCTCAGCAGCTGGTATGTTTCTTGTGCTCCTCTTTGGTGCAGTCTTGGGGGATGGAGCTGAAGCTTTAGGGGTAGTCTTGGGCTTAGATGAAGCAGCCCCAGACTTGATGGCATCCCCCATCAGCTTTTGTGTTTTAGGAGCTGATGCAACATCCTCTTCTTCCTCTTCTTCATCAGAGGAGTGCTTCTCAAATTCAGCCATTGGATCTACTTTCTTGCACCATCTTCCTCTTTTTCTTTCCTTCTTCTTGCCCTCGCCGGCATCCTCTCCAACAGTTGATTTGGAGGCTTCAAAATTTGAGGCTCTGGCCTTTGACATTGGCACTCTCTTTGTAGGAGCCTTCTTGTTCAAACCAGGCTTTGTAGATGCAGTTGTGCCAAATTCCTTCGTGACAACCTTCTTTTTGGAGTTGACCTCCTCTTCAGCAGCCACATAGTCTTCATCTTCAGAATCAGAATTTCTCCTTTTCCTTTGCCTAGTAGCAGCCTTAGGCAAGTTGCTTGGGGTGCTTCTGCTACCCTCATCATAACTTCCAGAGGGACTAGTGCCCTCACTCAGATTCACCTGCTCTTCAGACTTATTCTGGCTATCACTCTGATAAGACATTCTGACACTTCAAACTGAAAGCTAACCCTGTGAATAGATATAGATGAGATGGAGTGGATGAGCATCACAAAGTGCAGAGGTTTTGCAAAACAAATGAGTTAAAAACTTAGTTTTAGTTTTCCACAGAAAGCATTTTGGAGCTACCGATTTGTTAAACACGGTGACACCGAAGCAACTTTGGAGTCTAAACTAGTGGAATCGGTCAAACCGAGACACAGTTCGGTGACTCCAAGTTTGCTAGGGTTTCACTGAGAGTTGAATTCGGTCGCACCGATTTGCAACTTTCGTTCAGACCGAGAGTTACAGGTGCAATGGCCTAAGCCAAATCGATGAGACCGATTTCTACAACTCGGTCGGTCCAAGATGACTTCGGCGGAAACCTAACCCTAAATTTTGAATCAATTCTAATCTAAAGGAAGTTTTTGCTGGATAGGATGATCTCATACGTGGTAAGAAACATGGCATTGACTTTGTGCTAAGAATCAGAGGTAAGAATTGCAAAAATATTCGAACTCATACCCTAACTTGGCGATGAGCTCGCTACGGTGGTGAAGATTTCCATTGATGGCGACGGAGATCAGCGGCAGGGGGTCGCTGGCGACGAGAGGATGATCCGAAGACCTGAGACGGCAGAGCAGGACACGCACGAGCAAAGAGGTTTTGGAGAAATTTCCAAAATTTGACCCGTCGGTATATATATCCCGACTGCCTCGTGGATCGAAAGTGGAACAACTCGGTGGCACCGAGGTGCAGAATCGCAAGCGGTTACTGCAACTTGGTGTGACAGAATGGTTCTAATCGGTTGCACCGAGATTGAAAACATAGATCAACTAGGTGAACTCGGTATGACCGAAAAGGAGGAATCGGTCAGACCGAAATGCACAGAGAGGTTTCGGAAGTTTAAGTCTATGACGAATCGGTGACTCCGAGTGCTCCTCACCCAGAGGGTTTGAATCTGACTTGATCAAACTTTGTGATGTATCATGAATAGAGTTTGAGACGAGAAAAACATAGATAGCTAGAGGAAGTTCTTAGGCATTCTTGTCCATCCATTTGGCAAAAGAAGAAGAGCCAAACAATTAAAACAACAAATGGATGTCCTCGAATGAGAAAAATATGCAATCAACATGCTCACACAATAAAATGACAAATGAAATATGTGACAAAGCATGCATAAACACTCTAGCATCTATCAAGCAATTGGCAATGACTAGGTCATCTATATATGAGTATATTGACTTAGGAGTCAAATGAGAACATTTGATCGTAGGTCATACTCATCGTTTAAGCACAAGTGGGGTTACCACTTTTACATAAAGCATTGTTGTGTTCACACCATTAGAGTTGCTTTAGCTCAATTCTTAGAGTAAAGCTCCCCCTAGATGTGATGTCCCCCCTAAGAGGGATGAACTAACCTTGGGTTTTGTTGACGATGACTTCATGTAGATGTTGAAGATGTGGATGCTCAAAGTTGATGTAGATCATTTGGAGCAATCCATTGGAGTGAGTTGCACTTTCAATACCTACACGGGTTAGTCCCACAAGGAACAAACAAGGATATCCATAGACATAGAGTGAAGTACACACAAGATGATGTCCATGAAAGCATTAGGTTACCTTGTCCCTTGTCTTACCAACAAGAGGGTTTGTGACTGCTTGAACTAGTGCAAGATGTGGATGTTGATTGCACTTGTTCTTGCCAATATGATATGAGTGAAATATGTTGGTGGATTCACCCTCAAGAACTCTCTAGTTCTTCTTCTTCGGGATCCACATCATCTTGATGGGAATCCTTGGAGTTGTAGTCATACTTGATGAAGTAGAACTTGATGTAGTCTTGGGAACCCACTTGACCAAGGCCTTAGGAGCTCCTTCAAATGCATCAATCTCCTCTTGAAGCTTGTCCTTGCCTTTTTTGCTTGTGGTCTTGTGGTGGAAGATCATCTTGAGCTTGTGTCCCCTTGAAAGAAGTAGGATCATACTTCTCTTGTTGAGGAACAAACTTTGTCTTGGGGTATTTATCTTCTTCCCACTCAACTCCATTGGCATTGAACTTTCGTTCAAAACCAACACCTTGATTCTTCCGGTGCCTTACTTTCTTGCGTACAATTTCCTCAAATTGCTTACTTCCGGCAAGGCTCTTGTAAACACCTTTCTCTATAATTCCCTTCAATAAGCTATTTTCTTGCTCAAGTGTAACTTGGCTAAGAGAATCATTAGTGGAATAAAGAGAACTACTAGAAGCAACAATATTAGATTTAGCATGATTATGGTTACTACTAGAAGAAGAATATTTCTTACTCTTGTTGCTAGATTTTACTTGTGGCATGTAAGTAGATAAGAGTAAACGCTTGGCAATGTAAGAAGAACTTTTCGTATGAAGATGATCATTGATTGCTTTTAAGAACCCATGCTCTTGCTCAAGGTTGAGCTTTTCAAACCGTAGCTTCTCATGAGTCTTTAAAAGCTCTCGATGATCTTCTAAGTTAGTTTCATGAGCTAACTTAAGAGTGTTTAGTTCTTTAGTTATATGCTCAATATCCTTCTTATCACTGTCATTCGTTTTATCTTGATTAGCATGATTAATAGCAAGTTCATCATAGTTTTCATCACTAGAGTTGTCAACAAGTAAATCATCATCACCTAGCAAATCATCTTCATCACTATTGAAATCAACATACTCAGGGTGTGATACCTTTGGGACTTTAGCCATGAAGCATCTTCCAATTCCTTCATTTGGTGAGTCAAATATGTCATAGGAGTTGGTTGACACAAGTGCTAGACCGGCAATGATACATTTCCAACGTATCTATAAATTTTGATTGTTCCATGATATTATATTATCCATCTAGGATGTTTTATATGCATATATATGCTATTTTATATGATTTTTGAGACTAACCTATTAACCTAGAGCCTAGTGCCAGTTTCTGTTTTTTCCTTGTTTTTGAGTATCACATAGAAGGAAAACCAAATGGAGTCCAATTGACCTGAAAATTGGCGGAGATTATTTTTCGACCAGAAGAAGCCCACGGAGTATCGGAGATGGGCCAGAAGAGTCCTGAGGAACCCACGAGGGTTGGGGGGGGGGCGCCCTACTCCCCTGGGCGCGCCCCCCTACCTCGTGGCCGCCTCGGAGACCCACTGACTTGTTCCCGACGCCAACACCTCTTATATATGCCCAAACTTCTAGAACATAACCTAGATCGGGATTTCCGCTGCCGCAAGCCTCTCTAGCCACCAAAAACCAATCGAGACCTCGTTTCGCACCTGCACGAGGGGGGGATCCCTCACCGGTGGCCATCTTCATCGTCCCAACTCTCTCCATGACGAGGAGGGAGTAGTTCACCCTCGGGGCTGAGGGTATGTACCAGTAGCTATATGTTTGATCTCTCTCTCTCTCTCTCTCATGTTCTTGATTCGGCACGATCTTGACGTATCGCGAGCTTTGCTATTATAGTTGGATCTTATGATGTTTCTCCCCCTCTACTCTCTTGTAATGGATTGAGTTTTCCCTTTGAAGTTATCTTATCGGATTGAGTCTTTAAGGATTTGAGAACACTTGATGTATGTCTTGCATATGCTTATCTGTGGTGACAATGGGATATTCACGTGATCTACTTGATGTATGTTTTGGTGATCAACTTGCGGGTTCAGTGACCTTGTGAACTTATGCATAGGGGTTGGCATACGTTTTCTTCTTGACTCCCCGGTAGAAACTTTGGCGCACTCTTTGAAGTTCTTTGTGTTGGTTGAATAGATGAATCTGAGATTGTGTGATGCATATCGTATAATTATACCCACAGATACTTGAGGTGACACTGGAGTATCTAGGTGACATTAGGGTTTTGGTTGATTTGTATCTTAAGGTGTTATTATAGTATGAACTCTATGATAGATCGACCGGAAAGAATTGCTTCGTGTTATTTTACTACGGACTTTTGAATAGATCGATTAGAAAGGATAACTTTGAGGTGGTTTCATACCCTACAATAATCTCTTCGTTTGTTCTCCGCTATTAGTGACTTTGGAGTGACTCTTTGTTGCATGTTGAGGGATAGTTATACGATCCAATTATGTTATTATTGTTGAGAGAACTTGCACTAGTGAAAGTATGAACCCTAGGCCTTGTTTCCTAGCATTGCAATACCGTTTACGCTCACTTTTATCATTAGTTACCTTGCTGTTTTTATATTTTCAGATTACAAAAACCTATATTTACCATCCATATTGCACTTGTATCACAATCTCTTCGCCGAACTAGTGTACCTATACAATTTACCATTGTATTGGGTGTGTTGGGGACACAAGAGACCCTTTGTTATTTAGTTGCAGGGTTGCTTGAGAGAGACCATCTTCATCCTACGCCTCCCACGGATTGATAAACCTTAGGTCATCCACTTGAGGGAAATTTGCTCTTGTCCTACAAACCTCTCTCACTTGGAGGCCCAACAACGTCTACAAGAAGAAGGTTGCATAGTAGAGATCAAGCAATTTCTGGCGCTGTTGTCGGGGAGGTGAGTGCTTGAAGGTATATCTTTAGATCTTGCAATTGAGTCTTTTAGTTTCTTGTTTTATCACCAGTTTAGTTTATAAAAGAAAACTACAAAAAAATGGAATTGAGGGTGCCTCATATGCTTCATCTTTTTAATATCTTTCATGAAAATAAGGATTCCGATAATTGTGCTCAATTGCTAGAGGAAGAATGCATTAGAATGTTTGGCACTAAATCTTTGAATGATGAGCATGATTGCAATGTTGTTAGAACGAACTCTTTGAATATCCATAGTACTAATGGTGATTGCACTAGTCATGATGAAAATGTTTCTTATAAGCATGTCAATTTTTGTGGAGTGCATAGAGTTTGCAAGTACACACCAAATAGGGAAGATATATTTTGCAAGAGGCATAAGTATTTAGAAACTAAATGGTTGCAAGAAAGACTAGATGTTTGTGCTGAAAATTTAAATTTTCTTAGCCATCCTTGTGAACTTTGCAATGAACATGGTCATTCAAATATCCAATGCAAATTGTTTCATGATCGAATCATGTCCAAAAGTTGTGATGATTTGATTTCCCTTGCGCATCATAATGAACTTAGTATGCTTCTGGGTTATGAAGAAATGAAACGTATAACTAAGGATATGCCAGAATTTGTCCTTGATAAAGTTCTTTATTTTGATCTAGAGGAAATTTATATGTATTGTGCAGTGAATTGCATTGAAAATCCCTATATAGCCAATTACATAAAGGCAAGAAAACAAATAGAAGATGAAGAGAATACTAATGAAAGGGAAGAGATTTCCCAATATTCTCCTATTATTTCTTGTGATGAATCAGGTAACGAGGAGGAGCCTTCTATTCAACCAATCTCATTAATAAGGAGCTCCAAAAAGAGGATTAAACCCACACATGATGTGAAGAAGAAAAAGAAAAGACGGAGAAGCAAAGGCAAAAAGGTATCCCTCCCAAATGATGTTGCTCCTATTACTCATTGTGATGATGATAATTACTATACTATTGGTGCTATCCATATTATTAATGATGAGAGTGATTATGCTTATGATATGAAAAGGCCCAAGCTTGGGGATGCCATGTTTGATGAGAATGACAAGTTTGAGAATTTATTTGCTGCAATTAATGATTGTCCCAAGCTTGGGGATGCACTACAAAAAAAGACACATCCGTGTCATTTTGGGCCGAACGAATTTTTTTTCTGTCATACATATGACACTTCTATGACGATAATTGTGACAAAACCTGGTATCATCATAGATGTGGTGGGCTCCTACTGTGATGTAAAATCATGACAGAATGGGCTTTTCGTCTGGGCGGGCCAGAGACGCAATCGCATGACATTCTTTGGGCCGCCATGACGAAAAAACCGTGGTAGAAGCGAGGGGAGGAAAATTTTGGGGAGTTGCCGTTCACGGTGGGAGGTCGGGGCCGGCGATGCGCTGCTTTCTCAGACACGACGCATCGCGTGTGCGAGGCGTTAGCTCTAATCAACCCGAAGCGAGGCGTTGGGCTCTAATCGAACGCGGCGATTGCAGACTGCGCGAACTGGCGTTCTCGAACCCGAGCGATCGATCGATGGCTGTTAATTGAACCCGATGGAGCGATTCCTTCACTACTGCTGCTAACTGAAGCCGATCGATTGGATGAATAGTGAGCGTTGCCGTGGCCGTGGCCGTGGACCCAGCTGTCAGCCTCTCCACGTACAGTACTCTTCCGATGGAAGTCGTTCCTTGACCACGTGGACCACGCCGCGCGGAGAGCACCACGGCAGTGGACGACGGTGAGGCCTAGGAAGGGGACGACGCGGAGCCGGGGAAGACGCGACAGTGGAAGCCGGTAGCGGAGAGAATACGAGGTTCAACGGTTGAGCTGCGGTGTGAGGCTGCCGTCGCCCGAGGGCTGGCCAGTGATGGGAATAGTAGGGGCGGTGAGTCCTCCGCGGCAAGATAGCCGCCACGGGAGGCAGGAGCATGAGGCACGACCGCGCTGGTTTGGGCGGCCGAGCAAGAAGACCGGAGGTTGAAGAAGCACTACGGCCGTTGGATGGACATCGTCTGATCACCGGAGCTAGAATCGTTCATATTGACTAAGTTGACAAAGCCCTTCGTCCCCGTCAACTTAGTAGGCCCACAAGTCAGCCTCCCACCAAGGTGGGTCCCAGCTAGCAGGGGGAGTATTCATTTTTTTGTGCGTAATAAGGAGGCACTTCTTTGAGTGCCCTTTTGCCAAACAATGTTGGAGCAAGGTTGGCCTAACCTGGCCAGGAGGAACCAATCGGTTAGCCATCTTACATGGCGGCAAAGAGGAATGGCGTCAACCGCTCTTTATGGATTTTTTTCTTCTTGCAGCTTGGAGCCCGTGGATGGAAAGAAACAATCAACATTTCAGGGGATTCCACACTGTTTCGTCAGCGTGGCTGGCCAGGTTCAAACATTTGTTAGGTCTAGTGATTCACAACCGTCCGAGAAGGTTCATCCTTTTCTTTCTGAATTTATTGTAAATTTGGATCGCTAGTCCTACTTTTGATTCTCATATGGCCAGGGGGGCCTAAAACCCATTGTAACACTCTTGTAATTTTATGTGGTGAGTAATACAAAGTCAGTGGGAGCCTCTCCCACTGTCATAGATCCTTCAAAAAAAAAATAAGGAGGCACTTTTGGTGGGTCCGAGCTGACAGCCGGGGGACGTTTTTTCACGAAATCGCTGGCCCGTCGTGTGGGTCCCAGCAGTCGAGGCAAATGTTTTTTCGCAAAATACGGTGGCCCGTCCGGTGGGTCCCTATTTGTCGATTGGAGGAATCATTATTTTCCAGCGTAATAAGGAGGCACTTACTTTGCTGCGGTCGTGGACCCAGTGAGACTCTCCACGTCAAAGATACTCCGATGGAAGTCGTTCCTTGACCACGTTGACCTCGCCGCTCGCTGCATGCATGCGTCCATGGGCGTGGTGTGTCCTCATTGTCGACCTCTTCACGTAGAGTCATCTTCCGATGACTCTCGGTTATTGACCACGTTGACCACACACCGCATCGGCGCACCTGCATCGGAACGACCCGGAGATGGGGAAGACGGGCAAAGGAGTCGCAGATGGAGGGAGTGGGAAACTTCATCGTTCGGTCTTGCGAAGACAAAGAAGTGCCGCCCACGGGAGACAGGAGCAAGAACAGAGGTTGAAGAAGGAGGGCCGTTGGATTAACATCCAACGGTCCACTGCTAGAATCATTTGTTGATTAAGTTGACAAAGCCGTGTGTACACGTCCGCTTAGCAGGCCCACAAGTCACCACCAAATCGACGGGTCCCAACTGTCAACGGATGAATAATTTTTCGCCAAAACAAGGAGGCACTTCCTTCCGTGCGGGCACAGCCGGTGGGTCCCAGCTGTCAGGTGGAGGAAACATTTTTTTCAGCTTAATAAGGAGGAACTTTCCTTGCGTGCGACCATGGACCTTGTGGGTCCCAGCCGTCAGGCTCTCCACGTACAGTCCTCTTCCGATGACTCTCGTTTGTTGACCACGCCACACCGAACACAGCGAGGCGGTGGACGACGGCGAGGCCCCGGACGGGAATGACTCGGAGATGGGAAAACGCGGCAGTGGAGTCGCAGATTGAGAGGAGGAGAAGGGTTATAACTGGTTCTGTTGCAATTCATATCAAACTCAGGTGCACACGACACGTTCATATTCATAGCCAACATTCACTATCAACAACTCAAAAGATTCATATATACACAAGCTCAGCATATCTATGCATCCAAATGATTGATAGATCACATGACAATATTCATACATAATTCACAAAAAGATTCAGATATACACATGTTCAAGATATGTTTATGCATCCAAATGATTGAGATCACAGCCAATATGATCCATGGACGAACTTTAATTACCTAGGGTAATCGACCGGTAAATGGTGTTCAATTAGAGGTACTTCTTGCTAAAATTAGTTCTTGTACGAGTAAACTTTTGAGTACATCAGAGGCAGCACAGACATCTGAACTTTGCTTGTAGGTTTATCCTCAAATAGTGGCCTCGTGCCGAGGGAGGTTTGAGCAACTTGGCCACTACTTTCATCCAACTAGTTTACTGGCTCATCTTGGTCCTGTATCTCGCCAAAATTCTACATTGCGCATTTAGAAAGGAGGCGGTTGAGAAAATGAACCACCCAAATTTTTTGTGCAGTTCAACGAAATGGAGCATCCTTGGCGTGCAGAACGATTAAGTGCCAGATGAATATACGCGTCAACCAAGTTGTCTGGAATCTTTAGACTCCATGCCATATAGTTCGCTACCATATGTGCCGATAACCAAAAGGCACAAGTTGGGACCAAAGACTGGACTGCGTTTTTCTGAGCTATGCACCAAGTAGTATTTTTGGCGTTCACTCTCCTAATACTTGGAGTCTGACAATTGGTTGACGCCGGTTGATACTCGAATGATTATAGGCACTTCTTGTCAACATCGATGCTTGACTGAGTGAACTTTGGAGTACATAGCAGCAGCATAAGTACCTGTCCATCTGATCATTTTGTGCAGTTCTACTAAAATCACCCGATGTAATGATTTGCCTGCAAGTTCAGGCTCCAAATTACTCCTTTATGAAATCGGCAAACAGTAGCACAATACCAAATTACCAATACATATGACAGGCACAATAATCAGGATAAAGACCAGTACCAACCTGTGTGAGGTAGCATATCAATTACTATTTCCTTTGACCGAAGCCGAGATAAGCCAAGCGATCGACAAAGAAAGGAAGAAAGCAAGCGGAGATTAGCGATCGACACGAAAGGACGGAAGTCGCCGAGGCAATGTAGCACCCAAAGTTTTTGTGCAGTTCCACCAAAATCGAGCATCCTGTTGGCACATATATTGAGAGAGTGAGATTACTGTAATAGTGGGACTAGTTGATGAAACATACACTAACAAATAGAAGCACCCTCATTATCTTAATGGGTAAAGTTAGCAACATAGTAGTCTTGCTTAAAGAGAGGTATTAGTTTATTTAATCAAGCCAATTAGCTCAACTCAACACTCAAAGCATTGCCATTTATCATAGGTTGCAAAACTTAAAAGTGCAAAGATAAAGGAGTTTCTCATGACAATAGCATGATACAAATAGAGATGACAGCAAACTAATATGGATGAAGGCCTTAGGCCCGTACCAACCTGAGAAAAGGCGCTTATTCATGTAGTCCCATAAGAGATGATAAATCACTCACTGGAATCACACAATAGTATATATTTTTGTGCACTTCAAATGTATGGTTGAAATCACTCTTGTTTACCAAAGGTCTTGAGATTATATCAAAAGATTATCAAGAACTTCCAAAGAAAGTTAAAGCACTGGATGGGATACAGTTCATTGTATTGTCTTGTGTAGTTCCACTAAAATGTATGATTGGCACAACATGATCCCTGTTTGCACAAGTATGAACAAGGTGAAACCTTCATTAGCTTAATGAGAAAGGATAGGAAGACATTAGCATATTACTCAAATAGTAGCATCAAATTCATGATGGACAATACGCAAAACATTGCCTCATTGAACCAATGGCAATAAATTGACATGCAAAACAATAGCACTATTATGTCATGACACTAATAATATTCCCTCCCTGCTCCACCACATGATTCACCTCCATAGACAAACATTCACACGTATATGATTCAACATAGGGTCCTACTAAAGATTTGTTTAACTCCAACAGGAAAATTAGGCAGTAATAAATTAGTGGTACTTAAGTACTCCTAATTAATTAAGCGAGACAACAGAAGTGGAAGGGCTCCCTGGAGGAACGTCTCACATGTAAGGTAGTCGTTGTCGGAGCCCTTGAATAGCCTCGACTGAGGCCTCCGCTTCAAAGAAGATCGCCTTGGCAATCGCTTTCTTCTTCTTCTTCTTCCTCTTCATGCTCTGTTTCTCTTTCTCCTCACCAACAGTGAAACCAAGTACATGATTGTCCTTCTAATTCAGAATTGGTTTTGTCGGTGAGGGAGTACAAGTGTACTAGCAAAAACATCATTATTTTCTCATGGCAATGGAAAATAGAGATGAACACATGCAGTAAATATCATTCTTACCTAAAGAAAGGTTATGACGCCAATATGGATGATGAGGATTGGAACACAGATCTCCCTTTGTGCAGTTCCACCAAAATGAACCAACTGTTCCATCTGACATTCCAGTTAAACAACACAAAAGTCACTGTTTTGTGCAGTGCACCAAAAGGTCACAACAAAGAACTGTGTGAATTGGATATCCCTGTTTGCACAAAAAGGCACAGAGGAAAATGTCGAGTCTCAAACAATTACAGGCAAAAACATTTGGCTAAACTTGTCGAGTCTCAAACAATTACAGCAAAAACAGTGGCATGGCTTCATTTTTATCGTGACATTATATTAAGAACAGCTAAGGCTGCGTTCGGTTCACAGTGTTTGTCAGCAGGATTTTCGTAGGAACACAATTCCTACGGTATTCTTTCCCTTCCAACCGTTCGGAACATGGGAAAGGTGAATAGTGTTTCATAGGAAAGCTGGTCTGGTAGTACTGATTCCATCGGATTAGAAACATCCACGCGCTGCTCATTTTTTGGGCGGAAGCCCGAGGCAGCGCCACTGCCATGCGTTAGACAAGTTGCTTTGTCTTTGTGTTTGCCGGAATAAAAAATCAACCTATGTGTGGTACGTGAGGTGAGGACAAGAGTAGTCACTGTGCAGCTGAATAAACAAATAGCATCTCATACTGCCAAGCATGCTACTCTAAAAAAACAAATCTACACATTTCGTAGTCCATCCGAACACATTCTCTTGAGAGTTTCCTCCGGTTCGTTGTTCCATAGTTTTATACCTACATTCCTTTCCTATTCCTCTATTTTCATCAAGACCTATGTTTTCTGCCCCTTTATTTCGATCGGAGCCTAAATATTTGGTATAAGGGCATGGGACAGTGGGTGCACCAGCAGTACAGCACCATGTACGTAAACAGGGGCATAAAGTGGTGATTCATAGTTTGTTGCCCCGAGACACAAACATCCAAGAAACATATCCGGTTGGTCCCATTTTTGTTCACTCTAGCCACCTACTCCTATGTGTGGATAGCAAATCTAGTCCTAGTCATACCACTATGTACAGCGTTACCCCTATATTTCCTTTTCGACCAAGAGACCGTTGGATGACCATCTGTACTACTTTCATCCCCTTTCCTTCCTGTTTGTACCAAGTCCGATGTACATACTAAATTCCCCACCCCCACTTTATTTCAATGACAAGTATTTTGAGACGGAGGGAGTACAAGATTCGACTCCATGAAGTAGCTTTACCTCTAACAATAGAAGAAAAAAGGTGACGTTGGACCATCCGATCGAGAGGGGCCGAGAGGTAGAAAATGATGCACATGCACGTAGCAAGTCGGGGAAGTAGAGCTAAGGCGGTTTCGAACGAAGATATACCTGAAGGTCGTCGGGATGTGGATAGGTGGGCGGCGGAGGCCGGATCCGCCCACAGTGCAACGCAAAGGATCGGAGGACCTCCAGCCGCGCTCGGCCGCCGAGATAACGGTGCGGCCGGCACTGGGTCTCCTCCCTCGCTGTCGACGACGGCCTAAATGTTGCCCCTCCTCCCCTTCACCGGTAGAGGGGGATATGTCCGGATCTGTAACCAGCGGTGAGGATAGAAAGCCAGTGTTTTTTGAAGGAAGAAAGATAGTGTTACTACCCCTATCTTGTTTAGATTTGCAGAGGAGTGTGTGAATAGAGCAGCCCTAGCAAGCAAGCGCGGAGGCTCCGGCCTATATATAAGTAGTGGGGTAGTTTTCCTTTTTCACTCCATCAAAACAATCGTTTAAAATGGTGTACTACTACATGCCAGGTCGCGGTTTTTTTAGTTGTTGATTGTTTTTGAGATAGCTACCCGCTTGTTCCAAGTGGTGTTACGGCGCCAGTCGCACTTTGTATCGCTCAAGTCTGGTACTACAAGTCCCTCCATTAAATGAACAACCACCCCCTCATAAAAATTGTGAACAAGCCCACGGCTAAAATTAGCGGAAACGTGGGTTGCCCCAACATGCATTATTATTTATATTTTCTACTCCTCCCGTTCCTAAATATAAGTCTTTTTTATTAGCTACACCTAAGACAAGAATTTTTTTATTAGCAGTGAACCCCACATGTCATAGACATGAAAATTGTGGCAAGATTCCCTTAGGCAAGCCAAAGTGTGTCTAACAATTTGAGCAACTCAAGTTAGGCAAGTGTGACAAGTGTGGGAAAAATAATGTGGCAACATAAGACAAACATAGTCACAATCCAAACAGCCCCGTGATTTTTTGTGACATGCATGAAAATTTGGTTAGTTAAATTTATAGTCAAAATTTGGCAAGGTGCATCAAATCGACACATGCAAGTATCAAAAGGAAAGTCAAGGCATGCATGAATGCGCTGTACTCCCTCCGTTTCCAAATATAAGTCTTTTTAGAGATTGCAACAAGTGACTACTCCCTCCATTCCTAAATGTAAGTCTTTTTAGGGATTCCTCTACAAATTACATACAGATGTATATAGACATATTTTAAAGTGTAGATTCACTCATTTTGTTTCGTATGTAGTTTATATTAGAATCTCTGAAAAGACTTATATTTAGGAACGGAGGGAGTACATACTGGCAGAATATGTCTACTCCTACATACGAAGTAGCCCATTTGAAATGTGTAAAAAGACTTTTATCGAGTGTAGTGCTTTGATGTGTCGCGTCAACTCGTACAAGACCGAGAAATTTGATTACTACAACACCCTCTCCCTCATGGACTGAGCTCCGGTGCCTTAACTGCACCTGCCTTTGGCTGCATGACAGGTGGGCCAACCACCTGTTGGGCCCACCTGTCATGGACGCAAAGGCAGGAGCAGTAATTAGAAGCTTTCGCTACACGCTATCCCTCCTGCACGAGGTGGACGGACATGCAGCAGTGGATTCGATACTGTAGAAGTAGGAGTAACATCATTGTTCGTCTTGTCGAAGAGGCGAAGAGCCAAGCGCAAACCGAACGTGGCAGTTGCGAACGCTCGAGTGGTGCGGTTCCTTGGAGTACTAGCCAGGCTCTTGCATGCGACAAAATTGCTACTCCCTCCGTCTAGGTGAGTAAGTCATCTTATGAAAACCAAATAGTCCCAAAACACATAGGCGCGGTGCATTAACTCTCACGTTGTTTCTTATTTTTTGACATAAATAAAGGAATCAACCAATAAGAGATGTGGGGCATGTATTCTTTAATGACTTGAGACTATCAAACATGACATGCAGTGGTCAGTTTGTTGCATGCAATGATATTAATTAGCAAATAAACATTAAGTTCTCTCGTTTTCCTCTCCACCTTGGTCATGGTGCACAATCTAAGATGACTTATTCACCTAGACGGAGGGAGTATTGTTTAACAATTAAACTCCATTATCCATTGGTTGATACTCATTCTGCATAGGTCCACGCGCTTAGCACCGTTTCCTCCTGGAGTCACCAATGTTTATTTGCTAATTAATAGCATTCCATGCAATGAACTAGCCATTGCAAGTCATTAAAAGCATGCACACCTCTCATCTCTTATTGGTTGATACGTATGTCAAGAAACAAGAAACAAGGTAGAAGTTAATGCACCGCGCCTAAGTGTTTTGGGACTATTTGGTTTTCGTAAGATGACTTACACACCTAGATGGAGGGAGTAGTATAGACCTGTAAACCGGAAAGGAGTATTTTCCTTTCTAGAGATTTCAACAAGCGACTAGACTTCGGCTAAAAAAACAACAACAAGTGACTAGACTACACCGTGTGCAGTACCCCTACCTTCCGGTTTATAGGGCTCAAATCTCAAATCTCATGAACCAAGGCATTTTGCGATTGGAGGAATGTATCTCATACTTTACAAAACTACCCTAATTAAACTCATGCATTAATTACGTAGTTCTCTCGTTTTCCTCTCCGCCTTGGTCGCGGTGCACAATATTGAGAGAGTGCTTGGATACGTTTTAGTCTCATGACTAAAAGTAGTGGGACTAAAACTTGTTAGCCTCATCCATGCTTGGATCCAAATACTAAAGAGACTAAAATCAAGTTATTGACATTTCAAAGCATCCGGGCCCGCGTGCCATCCACCAAATCACAGCGAGGTGCTACAGTCGAGACTCACCTGTCACCCCGGTGTGGCCGTCATGACCCATCATATCACAAAACCCACACCTTTACCAGCAGTGGTAAGGTGGCCTCCAAGTTGGACTGGACGAAGCAACCATCATTTCATTGGAACGCTCGTTCAAGCCCTTTATTCCCTTTCTTGAATAAAACATCACTCCCGGCTACTCACTTCTGCCATTTTTCTTCTCTACCGACGAAGGAAATGTGGGCGAATCAGTTATGCTGCTATATTTTCATTCCAATAATCTTCTTTTTGCAAAGCACCGACCGATTCTCACATCCTATTCTTTTCCCGTTTTCATTGCGATTGTGGTTTCCTTTTGATTGCTTTTTGTTTGTCAGTTCATTGATGGATCCTAGAGCACTAGGCAAAGAGTTGCGGCGGACAACCCATTGGAGACAGCGATCTCCGTGAAGCGAGCACCGACCAACGAGTTGACCATGTTGGCGGGCCAACCCATGGAGACGAAGAACTCCAAGAAACAAGCACCGCCAAAGAGTTGAGGGCGTTGGCGGACGAACTCCTCAAAGAAAGTTGGAAGAACAGAAAGGGCCCCACCGTGCCTACCCCAGAACTCGATTGCCACCTATGTGAGGCTCAAGACCGAGTTTGAGGAGATAGTCGCCGTTGAGAAGCGATATTCCCAGCAAGGTGATGGCCCCCATCGAGGACGACGAGATGGCCCCCTGAGGGATGAGATCCCTCGGTGAGCTGCACAAGGTAAAAAAATAATGGCTTATTACCATGGTTGTGGTTTTTGATTATTTGCAATGTGCTTGCTTTTTGATTATTTGCAATGTGCTTGCTAATATGTTAGGGGTGTGCAGTGCCGTGGTTGTCCTTGATGATTCCGATGTCGTGGCCCGTCTGTTGGCATCGCCTCGAGATCGATTCGATGCCGCTGTCCATCATGTGGACATCTCCCCAGAGATCGATTTCTATGTCGCGCTCAATCCTGAGGACATCGCCCCGTAAATCGATTCCCATGCCATTGTCAGGCTGTGGTCATTGCCGAGAGATCGATGACAAGAAATAGTTGGTCGCGCTTAATCCTTCGTGGTAGTTTGCATGGCCCTGTGTTTAATTACCGTAACGATGCGTGTTATCAAACCATCTTAGGGCTAGTGCACCGCCTTGTGTGGGTGGATCTTGCTACTTTTGTTTGATAGTGAATCATGCGATGAATCATGCGAACCCTCTCCGAGTTATGGAAATGTATGTATCCTCACCAGCTTTTGATGTAATATATGGCATGCTTAGATGTAAGTTTGAACTGTTTATCATATCAGCAGGGCTTGTTTGATGATTCTTGGTGTTAGTAGGCTAGCTACTGTGCGAGCTATAGTACTTGCAAAACACTCACCGAAGAGAAACGTTGGGGCTGATGAGCTCGTGGTACGCTTATACTTATCCCTCGTCGATTGACCAATATCCCTAGCTCCTAAAATTGTGGGCTTAGCAATCGATCAGACAATAGTCGATATACATTCAGGCCTCATTTGGTTCATAGGGTAGGAAAATCGTAGCAAAAGTACAGAGAACGTGCAACACAAAATCATAGCAAAGGTCAGTAGACGCATTCCTCCGTTCCAAAATAGATGACCTAGGCGGGCTAGTTTGGCCTAGTGGGTTTCAGTGATATGACGTGGTACAGTGCCGTCCAGTCTTCGCGTGTGGTAGCAGTATTGTGGGTATAGTAAGTTTTCTTGAAGAAGCGGAATTCAATGAAGTCATGATGATTCCTTCGTCCGAACAACTTACAGTGGGAAAGGTTGGGCCTGCGATACGACTGGGCTAGACTAGGATAATTTTGTGCGTGGCAGGTGGACCAGGATGGTCGATGTCCCACATGTCGGTGAATGAAAGTATTCTTTCCGATATAGAGAACGAGCAATGGGTATTCATTGTTTATTTTTGATAAAGCTATTGTCTCCACTATTACTCCTTGACTTTGTCAATGCCTCTCTCTCCTCCACATAAGCGGGGACTACTTGCTATGCATGCAGCGGGCAGTCAAGGCGCCTTGAGGGGCCAGGCGGTGAGAGCGGCTCGGAAGCGGTCCGGACTCCAGCATGGCCCACCTCACATTATCACCATATATTTCTTGGAGTCCGTAACGGCGGTCATGGCGATCTCTTCTCCCTCCCCGTTTCTCTCTTCTCACCGACGCCACCAGCGATTAGATTTCGGCTATCGACATTTTATTCAATTACGGTCCCACATGTCAGTGAAATTGCAAGACAACACGTGTCCCCTCTGGTGAGCGGCGTGCGAGCCGGACTGTCGGGGTTGCAACGCGTACGAGTCGTAAGTGTGCCGCCTTTTCCTTTAGAACTTGCGAAGTGTAACATTTTCGCGCGATCGATCGATAGAAATCCAGAACAAAATGACGAGGGCGGAACTTTCCCGCTCGTTAGGCAGGCTAGTTCGAGTGATATGACGTGCTACAGTGCCGTCCACTTGCTCCATTTTTATGTAAGCAAGAGTTTACACTCTTATGCGGGAGGAGTGCGAAACATCGCGGATCTGATTTTGATCGAGGCATAACTATTCCCTGCCAAATAATGGAGGATTGTTAGCGATTATAGCATGATAGTTAGGGCATCTCCAGCACTAGCCCACAAATTTACACCGGCATTTGTCCGAGGACACTGATGGATGCCATCCGATGCCGCCCGCATACCTTTCGACAACTATATGAACTAACCGGACGAAATTCGTGCAAACAAAGCAAATTTCAAATTAACCGGATGAAATTCATTACATTTCAAAACTTTTCCTACAAACCGGACGAAATTCATTACATATTTCACACAAACCGTACTAAACCCATCAGAAAACCTAATCTAAACGATCGCCGGCGCCCGACCACCATGTCCGGCCATGAACCCGAGAAAGCCGGCCATTTCCTTTGCCTCCTCCTCATCCGCCTCGATAACCTCCTCCTCCGACCGGAGCACAAGGTTATGAAGATTTCCGCCTCCACGTCGCCGTCAAGCGGTTAATTGGTCGCCGATGTTTACCCCACCAAGCTTGGCGTCGACTGAGTGGAGTAGCGGTGGCCTTCCCGGGACCAGAGCGGCGGCGACCTACCGTGTACTACTCTTCCTCGCTGCCGGCTTCGTGGTCGTGGCGGCGGAGGGCGGCCCGGGGGGTGCCGGCGATCTCCTTCGTTTGCTCCTGCGACAGTACGTCAAAGAGAGCTTTGGAGCATGCCCGGAGCAGAGCCGCCCCTCGTCTGCTCCTGCGACAGTACGTCCAAGAGAGCTTCGGAGTGCCAGGAGGCCATGGTTGAAGTGGTGCCAACAGAAGGAAGGGACCGGAGGAGAATAAGTGTGGGTCTTTGGCTATGGTTGGGAGCTGGAGCTCAAGTTAATATAGAGGGCGAATGGCAATGAGCCGCGGCAGACGGATGGACAACTGGCGCCGGAGTAGGTTTGTCGGGCGTGAATGCGGACGCTACTTCAGTGACTTAACTGCAGATGCGTTTGGGTTACTGACATGTGGGCCCAACGGGCGTCTGGCCCTCATGTCAGTGACACATCAATTGCACCTGCAGTTAAGTCCGGTGAATGCGGCATTGACATTCTGGAGAGATGGTGACCGTTTCAGGTGGGAAGCGCGCACTAGCGATGGAAGGGGTTTCGGTGTGCAGTGGCACTAAGATCGATCGCTCACGATCGTCCGAGCAACTTCAAAGTGGGAAGTGGGCCTGTGATTTGACGGCTCATTAGTCATTGTTACTGCAGCGCGATGACCTGGGTGACTCTCCCTTGGAGTTCTGCGTGCATGGCAAGTGGACCAGGATGGTCGACGTCCCACATGTTGGCGAACGGAAGTATATTCTTTCCGATATCGAGGAGCAAGCAAACCGTGTGGTATAGTATCACTGCTGATTGGTTCGCAAAAAATAGTATCACTGCCGATTTATAATTATTTTTTTATTTCTGATGAATGCTAGAGTTTCAACTCTTACGACGAAGGGTGCCAAACACGGCACATGCTGGATGTCCCACACGTCAGTGAAAGGAGTGGGACATGAACAACATGGTAGAGCCCAGCGTAAAAAAACAGCATGGTAGAGCGTCTCCACTTCTTCCACTTCTGGGTCGGAGACCACACGTAGTAGTACTTAGTGGTATGAACGATACAAAGTGCGACCTGGAGAGAAAGACACGTCTAGTTGTAAGGTCTCGGGCATACACGTAAACAAATATAAAAGTTAATATGTGCCTCCAACTAATATAGTAGTAGTAGAGTACTTAGGCACGTACTCCATAACATCACCGTGCATTGCACGTACAACATTTAGTGGTAGTACATAGTAAGAGACAAATGCCGCCCAAGAGTTCCCTTCTCGACCTACTTTTGGGTGTTTGGTAGAGTGTATGGAGGGTGCATGAGTCCACACTAGTTTAGCACAAATACACTAGAAGCATGCATGAAGAGAGCATGCATGAAGAGGGGTGTTGAGTTGAGCATGCATGAAGAGGGAAAAACTATGCTGAGACGAGAACGCAACCAAACACACCTTGTATGCCACGCATGTTCATACCATTTGTGCCTTTCTACTTCACTTCATCGCGCTTACATTACTCAGGTTCAGACGTCCCACTCGGGTACATGTCCGTCTGGTAGTTCCAGTGCCACGTGTTCTTCATATAGATGGAACGATCATTGCATAACACGTGCGCCTTGATGCTAGATGTCTCGCGTGTTGGCAAAAGGATGAACAAAGCTCACGTAAAAAAATAGAGTGGAAGAACATAGATTCCGGACGACCGAGAAGGAGCAAGGAACCTTGTGGTGGAGCGTCTGCACTCATAATATTTAATATTATTCAACGATATAAGATTAACCAATCATCTCCACAGTGAACTGGAAGAGTACGAAACACGATAGCCCAGTGTAGTTATATCATACTAGTACATGGCTAACCCACGCTATCACCATATTTCTTGGCTTCCGTGCGACACCTATCTCTAGTAATCCAAAGAGTGTATCGCTTCTCCCTCCTCGCCTCTATCAAAGTGTGGCGGGTCATGCGTTTGCCGCCTATTGAGGTCGGTTAACTATCACATGTTAGCGACATGCCAAGAGCATTCTAAAAAATTCCTTTCACGCTCCACTTTCAAAAAGAAATAATCCTTTCACGTACGAATTTGCCTGTATGCTTTGAGCAACTTGCATGTCCTATACCGCTCCTGTTTGATACTCTAACTTAGCTAGAGGTTAGACTAACTCATGACTAACCCTGAACTAACTGTAGCCAAAGAGGTGTTTGGGTGACAGGGTTAGATTGACAATAAATGCACTTCATGGAGAGAGAAAAGTGATTTTTCGGTGGTCCCAATGAGAACTATCTCCGCTAGCACCTCTTGGGTGGGATAGTTTTTTGGTGGGTTCGTGCAACTTGCTCCAATTTAAACCCTCATGCTTGGATACTTTAGGGCTATTTGAGCCCCAACTAGCTCAAAATAACTCTAACCCATGGATCCAAACAGGCCTATGGCTGGCCTCGACGCGAGCACAGGCACCGAAGCGGCGCTCTCTCGGCCGTCGCGCCACTTCAAAGCCCACGCCAGTGAGAGGTCGCCTCCACTCTGGCCGGGCATTAATGCGACACTGACGCTCCAGGGCGATGCTGACTGTTTCACGCGAGAAGCGCGCGCTGGCAAGGGAGTATAGGTTCTGAACCGTTTCAGGTGTAGTAGTAATGGTAGTTTGCAAAACTACTCAATTATTGCACTCAGTTTCCTAAGAAATTGTGGTAAAAAACGTTACTCCACAGCCCGCTTCCCTTCTCCTTCCTGCTCGTGATTTACGTGGCCATGTTAACGTGGTTGTGTCAAAAAAATTCACTTCCTGCTCCTGATTTGCGTTATATAATTACAAGCAAGATTCTTGTGCATTGCACGGAACATCAATATGCATTTTTTTACAAAACACCTGTTGTGATTGACCCATGCAGGAGTAATCCCATGTGTAAAAACTAATGATATCTCGAGAATTTTGTCGGAAAACTGGTATCTCAAGAATGTCATCGAAAAAAATGAAAGATGAGAGATAAGGCGAGGAGGAGTGGAGCGTGGTGGTGACTGGTGGTCGGAATGGGTGGAGGCATGGGGATGGATTTGCGCCCGGCGGGAGCGGTCACCATGCATGCTAGATTGTTCCAGAGACTTATTCCTTTTTAATTGCTGAGCAATGAGGTTGCGGGAGATAATGATGTGGAGAGAGGTGCGGGTATCTTTTGTAAAATTATCATAGTTTGCTTCCTATCCGTCAGATATAGTTCATATGGTCTCAGACATAAGATGGCAGGCACACCATCATCGCCAACTCGTTTTTTTATAAGGGTACAAACGATAAGTTTGCTGACTACTAAAGTAAAGTGGAATCTGTCCATGTTATGCAAGTAAATAAAGGTGATTGGTTATCATACGGGTAAGGTTGGATGAAGGGTGGTAGGAACAAATGCTCTGCCTAGAGCATGTGTGTGTGAGATGGAGTCTTAGTGTGTGTGTGTGGTGTGTGTGTGTGAGAGAGAGAGAGAGAGGAGAGAGAGAGAGATGGAGTCTTAGTTTGTGTGTGTCTGTGTGTGTGTGAGAGAGAGATGGAGTCTAAGTGTGTGTGGGGGGGGTGCGTGTGTGTGTGTGTGTGAGTGAGAGAGAGATGGAGTCTTAGTGTGTGTGTGTGGGGGGGGTGTGTGCGTGCGTGTGTGTGTGTTTGTGTGTCGCGGGGTCCTCTGTGGCGGATGTAATTTAAGTGTGCATGGCTTCATCATAGAGAGGTGATGTGTATGGCAGAGGCCACCAACGATGGGGTGCGAGAGAGAAAATGCCCGTAGGAGGGAAGAGAAGGTGCGTGCACGTGAGAGGAGTCGACATCGAGAGAACGTGTTTGTTCGAGAGACACCAAGGAAGACTACTATATATCGATGGTGCATGTAGGCGGGAATTAAACAAAGGGAAGGTCTTATTGGTTTCGGGGATATAGGGGAAGAGTGAGAGGCGCGCAGGGGGGGGGGGTAGCTAGAAGGAGATTGTTAAGTGTGAGTGTGTGTTTTGCCCATCCAGGCGGAAGTTATGTGCACAAAAGAGGAGAACGACTCGATGTGGCGTTAGGATTGAGGGTAATTAACTACGTATGGAGACATAGAGACCTTGAACATGCATGTGTGAGAGGTATACATGTATACGTGGGATGTGTGTGTGCCACAAGATGATCGAGATAAAAGAAAGAAGACATAAGTCCTAAGATCAATGACATGGGAGAGACGGATCAGTATGACAATATGCATGCATGTGAGAATGCATGGAAGAAGGCCCGACAATTGAGCATGTGTTTTTGTCTTTAAGAGATAGTGGCGTGGGCTGGAGCATGCATCTATGGCGAGCAGAGGGGGTGAGGCGCAACGATTGTGCAAAAGAGATCAACCTATAAATGCATATGTATGGATAGACATATATAGTGTGGGTGATAGGAAGCAAGACTCCGTGCGAGAAATAAATGTTGACAGATAAACTACAGATAGATACAGAGATGGAGATGCTAGCTAGAGAGACATCCGTTAGTTTGGGTGTCAAAGATGACCGTCGGGTGGTTCAAACGGTGAAGTTATATATGTGTGTGAGAGGGCACTTGACTGCATGTAGAGAGAAACATATGTAGTGTGCGTGATAGGAATCAAGAGTGAGGGCGAGAAAGAAGGTTGACAGAGAAACAGATAAACAGAAAGATAAAGATGCTAGCTAGTGTGCGCTAGAGATAGGAGTCGAGTGGATCAGAAGGCTGGGTTATGTGTGTGGGTGTGAGAGAGATAGAGAGAGGGTGCATGTGAGTCACATACAAACAGATATCAGAGAGAAATGAGATCTAGAGAGACGGAGTTTTGTGTCTGCGAGAGAGAAAGATATTACACAACGAGAGTGATAGCTAGAGAGACATATGAGGGAACGCAAGATATCTCTAGGGAGAGAGGGTGTGTTTGAGCGACATACAAGAGAACAATGGATAAATATGAGACCCTGGGAGACAGAGTTTGTGTTTGTGTGTGAGAAAGAGATATTGAAGATGAAGAGTCGTAGGTTCTCATATCTAAGGAGCGAAAGACATCTCTGTATGAGGGGTGTGCGTGTGGCACACATGGGAATAGTTGAGAGAAATGAGACCCGGGAGACAAAGTTTTGTGTTTGTGTGAGAGAAAGAGATTCCACATGGAGAATCATAGCTAGAGACACATAGCAGGGAGCGAGATATACTTAGAGAGAGAGATAGAGTGATGAAGGTCGAGGGAGAGAGTACCGTCAGTGTGTTACGAAGATAAAAGATCATTGTCGACATACAGGTAGCACGAGAGATGCCTGAGAGACGATGAACGCGTATAGGTCCATAGAGATAGTCCTATATAAGCATGAGTGATAGCTATATGAGACGAATATCTGGATTAAAGGGGATTCAAATATTTAAACTGGAGATCACGACATCGATAATGTCATAACGCAAATTGGTGTATCAAACATGCATATTCATTTGAATTTTGGTACACGTGTAATGTTATATACTTTATCAATATTGGTGATCCATAGATTCTTCAATTACAAACAATGCATGGTTTAGATGCAACTAATGTCTAAACGGGATTACACTATATGTTGCATGTGTGAAACACATTATACATGTTTGAGAAGTAAAAAAAAAACCCGCATGAAACACACATTAATTGGAGACAGTTAGCGAGGAATGCATACATTGGATTTCAACATAAAGTGGTTTCAAATATTTGAAAATCCAAATTGATGGATACAACCTTATGAATCTAAGATCATGCCATTTGTAAACCATATTTATGTATAAATGGTGTTGTGCTTTTGAAAGTATATATATAAAAAATGATGTATATAGAATGTAATTCGAATTGAAAATGGATCACGCCCGAAAAAATAGTAGAATACAAACGGGATTCGAATTGAGTTGGCACGGTAAACGTGCATTGTGAATTTGAACGAAGCGGGGAAAGTCGCGAATCACCAAACCAAAATCTGCGAGATGGAAATCAGTACTGCCTATCCCTGCCATGCAAAGCCTATCTGCTGGATTTCTATAGGTTTCGATAGGGGTAGGTTTGTAATTTCACCCAAACATGACGTAACCGCCTCGCACCCGGATTCATACATGGTGGGTGCCAAAACATAGTGTGCCCTCGGCCGAAATCGACTCCCTCCCCGATTCATATTCATACACGGTGGGCGCCAAAAACAAACTCTCGTCGGCAAGGTGTATGCGAGATTACCGTCCTATCCCCAACCGACTAATGTTGCTGTGATGTCGTAGAAATTTGAAACGGGGGCTAAGTTTGTAAATTTCCTCGCATTTGAGACAAGCGCCACGAATACATGGTTCCCCCCTTCCTCTCTACATCCCTTTTCCCCATTCGTACTCCGTGGGCGCCAAAACACCCTCTCCACCCCAGCCTCCTCCGTCCACCGCCATTCGCCACCCCATCCACCGCCGTCCTCCTCCACCATTACAAGCTGATACCCCGACGCCGCCGTCCATTACAAGAGATCGACCTCTCTCATCCACGCCTTCGGACCGGGATCCTTGCATCCCGTCCTCTCGCTTCATCCCCGCCGTTGTCCACCTTGCCGGCGCCGCTCCTATGATCGTCTCGTCCACCGCGCCCCGCCACCACCGTCTACCCTCCTAGATCTGCTTTCATGCCGCCGACAACCATCGCTATCGCAGCACTGTCAAATTCTCAGCAGATGCGTACACGGCGCCGCACCAGAGGCGGTACTCTTTCGTATCTGCTCAACTTATTTATCGCAGCAAGAAAATAGATCGCCACTGCTTTACTCTGATTTCTTGTCTTGGCTGTGGAGTTGCCTTTGTCCGGTTTGCACCTTCAGATCCGCCATGGCACGCTCAACACTATACTCCCAATGCTTATGGTTTCCCTTTTATATTCCACACTAGTTAAATCACAGAGACTAAATTTCAAAATTGGGTCACCGATTTTTCAGAGCTCACGGAGTTCGCCGTGTGATCCAAGGCTCGGGTGGTTGTGGGGCCTCGCGAACGAAGAAAATTTGACGCGGTGGGGGTGGGGGTGGCGGAGGAACACATGCGGTGGGGGCCGTGGTCCGCCGGCGTCTGCGGTGTTCAGATGGGAAGAATCGAGACGAGGAAGAAGAAGGGTTAGGAGACGAGGATCTTCATCCAACCGCCGAAATGGTCGAGAGACAGCCGGGAGTTGCATTCTTAATGCGCCTGGTTCATCATGTGTGGGCACCGCGCAACCAACATATTATTATCCAAAATCTGCTTGCTCTTCTTTACCATGTTCGATAGTGCTGGCTCAGACGTGATCGATAGGCTTTCAATTACTATTGGCAATACAACACCGTATTTTCAAGCCAGCCCACTTTCCCGATTTATATATCGTGGTTATGGTGTACCCCTATTATGTACACTATGATCTGCCTAATTGTTGTGTGCTCTTGTTATCATGGTTTGGCAATAAACTCTATACAAGATATTATGAACCTGTCATCCGCCAGCTATCCTTACTTCGAGCCTATTTTTTGTGTACTTGTGCCAGATTATATAAATGCACGCACGATATTACAACACACATGAGCTCTATCATCAGAATCCAGTGATAGCACATAATTGTTTACAGGGCGCCCCTATATTAGAATATCATCTGCATTTCAAAGATAATCTCACAACTATTTATGTTTTCATGGTTCTCAGATATTATACGCAATTAAAGTGAATATCAGAATCCGTGCTTCAGAAGAATATTGTGGAACACTGCAATGACTTACAAAATTGGCACCAAGGCATTGAGTGCCATTCTAGAAGCAATGAAACTCGTACGCTCCCCACCTGTTGATTCTTGTTCAGAATATCATCCTAATGACTATTCTAACCTCGAGGAGTCAAAGGCAGATGGCCTGTCCTGTTCACCCATCAAGGTGCCTGTTCTAATTTGGCAAGGTTTTATTGATTGCACGTATCATGCATATGTTGTCTTGCATTTCTTCTACTTTGTTGCACCACCATCTGCTTAGTTTACTCATCATATAACTCGAGATGTCATGCTTATCCATTATCAATACATATTCCATTTGTCGTCATACCATGTTTTTCCACTCAAATGCTGTTCTTGTGCATCAAACATCAAAAAGGAAGAGGGTGATTGCCGAACCTGAAGGAGCACCAGCAAAGTCCTTGAAAAACGTGGTGGTGCCGGACAAATCGCATAACGCCCACTTATATTGGCTGTACAACCAGTGACACAAAACATAGGACCGACTCCAGCAGACTGTACCCATACTTCAGTGGCCACACCACTAGCCCCACCACACATGACCTGCACTCCAGCAAAAGTTATACCGATTTCATTTGCCGTAGCACCACCGCATTCACGTAAAAATCCCACTCCAGCAAACAGTACAGCAAGTCCACCGGCCGAAGACCTATCCCAACTGCAGAGACGACCAATTCCTGCAGATTGGAACCCCATTCCATTTATTCCCAGTTTAAAAGACAATGCTTTCAATGTTGTTAGGGACTACGTGCATATATTCCCATCATGGGAAGATTATAGTGAAGACAAACACCATTTTCACATCTTCCTATCCAACTTACGTGTAAGTGCTATTATTCATGGTTATTATTTTCCTGTTTTCTGCTGATCGAACACATCAATGATTTACATTACATTGTTGTAACTAGGTGAGGGTCAATCTGGATAGTCATTGCAGCAGTATCGGTGTTACCTGAGGAAATCACACTTTGATGGCAAGTCTATAAACGAATTTCTGGTGAAGTCTCATGTGCTAAATTTAGAAGACATTGAATGGAAAAACCTTGTTATGCACCGGGTCTCGTTCCTGTGATGAGGTACTGTCTATGAAATCACATGACAATTTGAACTTCTACTTTTCCGCATGTGCCTTATTGATCTTTTTGCAGGAAATCAGCTCAAGAAGAATTCCGGTTTGAAAAGAACGACAGGATATCGCAAATATGTTGCCCGCTGCTTTGCTCTTGTTAGTACCTGTTGTCCTGTATCATTTTACTTGCATACATACCTGGTTCATTATGTGACAACAGTATGCATGATAGCTTGCTTATCAATGGTAAGAATGGTTACATTAGTGTAGAATATATCGAATGCCAATGAATTTTTTTAGCTCTGCATTGTTCTTGTAAGTACATGCTGTCCTTTATCAGTGTACTTATATTGACAGGTAGTTGTTCATGTACCATCACTCTGCAGCTTATTTTCCTTTGCCCTCCATTTTCTACACATCGATCTATATTTACTCTTACCATAAGGTTGGTACTCAAGAAGTTTAGCTGTGCATTGCTCTTGGTCATGCCTTTTGCCTGTATCGTTGCACATACATTTATAGCTACTTGGTTATGTAGCATCACTCTTCATCTTATCTTAAATATTCTCCATTTTTTCGTATATTATCACATCTATATTTACTCTTAACAAAATGTAGAATAAAGGCAATGCTTATGAAGAAGATTCTGTGCTAAACTTCTTGAATTGCCCCCCCATCAGCATGGACAAGGGCTTTATAGAGCCTGTCTTCACCAGTAATTTAAGTTTGTCCTTCTCAAGCCTTCAAACTTTGTTGTGTATATTTGGTTAGGCATGACTGCAACAGCTGTTTATTTTTGGTGTTTGAATCAAATTGCATGTTTAAAGTTTATTATGTAGTTCATAAACAAAAGTTTGTCCTTCTCAATTTAAGTTTTCAGTTGTACAACCAAGTTCCTTCTTCATACCATGTAAATTAAACTATACAAAGAAAGTGATCTTCTTTTGCACTGCATGTATGCTTCTGTTCTTCATCCGTAATCCAGTGGTGTGGTGAACCTACCCACTACAGCACAATGTCATATTCTGCAATGTCTTAACTATGAACAATGTCATATCATTCTACTATTATTTAAACCGTCTCTTTATTTGCCAATCTGAAATGGGATAATTGACATCACACTAACCATTGATACTTATGAGTTCTTGATCTGTAATCCAGTGGTGTCGTGAAGCTGCCAACTCCTTCACAATGTCATTTCCTGCCATGTCTTGACCTGAACAATACCATATTGTGTTAATGCAATTTTAAACTGTGTCACTTTATTCGTCAGTAAGAAATGTGATGAATTTTCATCACTCATACTTTTATGTGCAAAACCTGTCATCTGTCTGCTTGTTTATCTTTCAGAGTGAGGAAGATATAAGTGTTGAACAAGCGCAGTCTCATCATCTTGCTCACCGCTATACCGCAAGAGCCAAAGGGCTAACCTTTCTTGAACTCTATTGAAGTGCTGTCGGTTTTGTATATTATTTTGTCGGCGTGTTTATTTGCACTGGTGGCGATCTTTGATGCCCAGTGTATGTGATCTGCTGTCTGCTTGTGCTTTATTTTCATAGTGGCAAACTTTGATGCCCAGTGGATGTAATATGCCGTAATTTCTTTATTGCATAGTCTAGGTTTTTTATTATTCACGATGCTACAGTTATTTTACTGTATATATATCCTGTCTTCGTAGTAAACCGGCCAAACCGCAAAATTACGGTACATAATCGGGCCGTCATGCAATCACGATGTATGATCCGCATCATGGGCCCCGTCAAATTGGTCCACTAGTAGATTCGGGCCTTTAATAGGCCGAGTAACCCCCGGCCCTCTTTTCGCAAGAAAACTCAATGGGCTTTTAGGAGGCTGAGAAGTAGACTGGGCCTGAAACGTGCCGAATAGCTAACGGGCCGGCGGCAGCCCGAAATGGACCCTGGCCCATGATTGTGCGAATCAATTCACGGGCTTTCAACAGGCCAAAGTTGTCTCGGGTCCTTGTTTGGCCCAATCAGATATCGGCGAAAGCAGTCGGATGCAAATCGGGCCGTAGTTAGGCCCAACTATATGACGGGCTTTAACAGCCGAAATTAATATAGGGCCGAATGTTAAATGGGCCCTTAACAGTCGAAACTAATATCAGTCAATTACTAAATGGGCCTTTAGCAAGTGGGCCCAAAAGCATAGCGTCCAGTCAACAGGCCGAATCTGATATGGGCCATAATTGAGCCCAAAGCCTCTTAAAGGGCCGGACCTGATCTGGGCCGTGATTTGGCCCAGAAAGTGGGAGGCTTTTAACGGGCCGGATCTTATATGGGCCATTATTAGGCCCGGAACGTGGCAGACCATTAATGGACCGGATCAAATATGGGCCGGCATTTGGCCCAAAACATGGCAGCCAGTTAATGGGCCGGCCTACTAGGGTCCTCAAAATCTTGTGGGCCTCACAAATGGGCCGACCCATTAATTTCGGCGAAATCTCGTGGGCCTTTAGTGGGCCGCCCATTATGATCCGCAAGAATTTTGTGGGCCTTTACCACCGCCCATTATGGCACACAAAATCTTGTGGGCCTTTACCGGCCGCCTATTATGGCTCATGAAATCTTGTGGGCCTTTAGTCGGGCCAGCCCATTATAGTCCGCAAAATCTCGTGGGCCTTTAACTGGGCCGGCCCATTATGGGCTGCAAAATCTTGTGGGCCTTTAGTTGGGCCGGCCCATTTAAACTTGATTGGCCGTGCCACGTGTCAACATATCATAGGCGCCTTCTGTCCAATGAGTAGATGACATCTATCCCAACGATGAGCCGACACGTGTTTCCTCCAGCCAATGATGATTTTACACGTGGAAAATCCCCATTGGTCGGGGCTGTTAATGGGTTATCGGATCCAAAACCCGACCCGATAGCTTAACGACGTTACGTTACGGTGGATGCCACGTGTCGGTCACCCTTGACTAAAGCACTTCTGTGACACGCGATTTATCGTCATGGAAGTGGACACTTTCATGATTATAATTTTGGTAATGTCATGGAACACTTCTACGACAGCATAGGTATGACTATCTTGATTCTGTCATAAATTTGTCATGGATGTACATGCATGACAAAAAATGCGACCTACTGTGACAAACACGTATCATCACGGAAGTGTATTTTTTTGTAGTGATGCTATGTTTTATGAAGATGATATGTTTAACCTCCCAAGTTTTGATATGCAAATTTATTATGATGATAGCATGCCTCCTATTTATGATGCTTATATTGATGAAAGTGGGTTTGGAAGAGTGTCAACTTTAGGAAGTAATGATCCCACTATTTTGAGGGTGTTGAATCTTATTGTGATAATTATGAAAGTGGATTTGGAGAGGTCATGACTTTATTTAGTAATGATTCCACTATCTTGGAAGATGTTTCAATTGATTATGATGAGAACAAAGTTGCTACTTATGATGATTATTGTGATGACACTTATGCTATAAAAAGTAGTGACAATTATATTAAAACTTGTCATGATTATTATTACCCTTTTTCTAAGCATTACTCTTTTAATGTGAAAACAATTTATAGTATTCGAGTTTCTTATGATACTCCCACTATTCCGAATGAAAAGAATTTTGCTTATGTGGAGAGTAGTAAATTTTCTATGCTTGTAGATCATGAAAAGAATGCTTTATGTGATGGTTATATTGTTTAATTCATTCATGATGCTACTGAAAATTATTATGAGGGAGGAACATATGCTTTTAGGAATTGTAATAATATCAAGTTTCCTCTCTATGTGCTTAAAGTTTTGAAGTTATGTTTGTTTTGCCTTCCTATGCTAGTTGATTATTGTTCCCATAAGTTGTTTGCTCACAAAATCCCTATGAATAGGAAGTGGGTTAGACTTAAATGTGCTAGTCATATTCTTCATGCTGCTCTCTTTATGTTTCAATTCTTATCTTTTATGTGAGCATCATTGAAATCATCATGTCTAGCTAGGGGCGTTAAACGTTAGCGCTTGTTGGGAGGCAACCCAATTTTATTTTTGTCCTTTGATTTTGCTCCGGTTTAGTAATAAATAATTCATCTAGCCTCTATTTAGATGCGGTTTTATGTTTTAATTAGTATTTGTGCAAAGTAGAACCTTTGGGAAGACTTGGGTGAAGGCTATGCGATCTTCTTTGTAAAAAATGTAAACTTTTAAGCGCCACGAGATTAGCTTCCGTTTTTTTACTGGAGAGTGATTTTAGGTTGATTATTTTTGAAGATGATTAATATACAAATTCCTCAGGTCCAACAATTTATTTCAGAATTTTTGGAGTGACATAAGTAATCGAATGATACAGATTACTACAGACTGTTCTGTTTTTGACAGATTCTGTTTTCTATGTGTTGTTGGCTTATTTTGATGAATCTATGAGTAGTATCGGAGGGTATGTGATAACCCACAAGTGTAAGGGATCACAACAGCTTTCGAGGGTAGAGTATTCAACCCAAATTTATTGATTCGACACAAGGGGAGCCAAAGAATATTCTCAAGTATTAGCAACTGAGTTGTCAATTCAGCCACACCTGGATAACTTAATATCTGCAACAAAATATTTAGTAGCAAAGTAGTATGATAGTAGTGTAACGGTAAAAAAAGAGTAATGAAAGCAAAAGTAATATTTTTGGTGTTTTTTTAATGATTGTAACAGTAACAATGGGAAAGTAAATAAGCGTAAACCAGTATATGGAAAGCTCGTAGGCATTGGATCGGTGATGGATAATTATGCCGGATGCGGTTCATCATGTAACAATCATAACATAGGGTGACACAGAACTAGCTCCAATTCATCAACGTAATGTAGGCATGTATTCTGAATATAGTCATACATGCTTATGGAAAAGAACTTGCATGACATCTTTTGTCCTACCCTCCCGTGGCAGCGGTGGCCTAATGGAAACTAAGGGATATTAAGGCTCCTTTTAATAGAGAACCAGAACAAAGCATTAGCACATAGTGAATACATGAACTCCTCAAACTATGGTCATCACCGAGAAGTATCCCGATTATTATCACTTCGGGGTTGTCGGATCATAACACATAATAGGTGACTATAGACTTGCAAGATAGGATCAAGAACACACATATATTCATGAAAACATAATAGGTTCAGATCTGAAATCATGGCACTCGGGCCCTAGTGACAAGCATTAAGCATAGCAAAGCCATAGCAACATCAATCTCAGAACATAGTGGATACTAGGGATCAAATCCTAACAAAACTAACTTGATTACATGATAGATCTCATCCAACCCATCACCGTCCAACAAGCCTACGATGGAATTACTCACGCACGGCGGTGCGCATCATGAAATTGGTGATGCAGGATGGTTGATGATGACGACGGCGACGAATCCCCCTCTCTGGAGCCCCGAACGGACTGCAGATCAGCCCTCCCAAGAGGTTTTAGGGCTTGGCTGCGGCTCTGTATCGTAAAACGCGATGATTTCTTCTGTCTGATTTTTTTCTCTCTGAAAGCCAATATATAGAGTTGGAGTTGGCATCGGAAGGTCTCCAGGGGGCCCACAAGGTAGGGGGGCGCGCCCTAGAGGGGGCGGGGGGCGCCCCCACCCTTGTGGACAGGGTGTGGGCCCCCTGGTCTTCATCTTTGGCGAGGATTTTTTATTTATTTTTTCTAAGATGTTCCGTGGAGTTTCAGGTCATTCCGAGAACTTTTGTTTTCTGCACATAAAACTATATCATGGCAATTCTGCTGAAAACAGCGTCAGTCCGGGTTAGTTCCATTCAAATCATACAAGTTAGAGTCCAAAACAAGGGCAAAAGTGTTTGGAAAATTATATACGACGGAGACGTATCAACTCCCCCAAGCTTAAACCCTTGCTTGTCCTCAAGCAATTCAGTTGACAAACTGAAAGAGAAAAAGAAAAACTTTTACAAACTCTTTTTGCTCTTGTTGTTGTAAATATGTCAAGCCAACATTGAAGTTTTCAGCAAAAATTATAAATAACCATATTTGCAATAATTCTCGGGTCTCATGTTACTCATATCAATGGCATAATCAACTAGCGAGTCATAATAATAAATCTCGGATGACAACACTTTCTCAAAATAATCACAATATGATATAATAGGATGTTATCTCGCTAGCCCTTTCTGAGACCGCAAAACATAAATGCGGAGCACCTTTAAAGATCAAGGACTGACTAGACATTGTAATTCATGGTAAAAGAGATCCAGTCATAGTCATACCCAATATAAATTAATAGTAATGAATGCAAATGGCAGCTGCGCTCTCCAGCTAGTGCTTTTAATAAGAGGGTGATGACTCAACATAAAAGTAAATAGATAGGCCCTTCGCAGAGGGAAGTAGGGATTTGTAGAGGTACCAGAGCTCGGTTTTGAAATAGAGATAAATAATATTTTCGGCATACTTTCATTGTCAACATAACAACTAAGAGATGGCGAAATGTTCCATGCTACACACATTATAGGCGGTTCCCAAACAGAATGGTAAAGTTTATACTCACCCTCCACCAACAAGCATCAATCCACGGCTTGCTCGAAACAACGAGTGCCTCCAACATACATCAGGTCCCAGGGGGAGTTTTGTTTGCAATTATTTTTTATTTAGTTTGCATAAAGCATGGGACTGGGCATCTCGGTGACCAGCCATGTTCTCGTGAGTGAGGAGCGGAGTCCACTCCTCTTGAGAATAACCCGCCTAACATGGAAGATAAGGGCAACACTAGTTGATACATGGGCTATTCGAGCATACAAAACATAATGATTATTTGAAGGTTTAGAGTTTGGCACATACAAATTTACTTGGAACGGTAGGTAGATACCGCATATAGGAAGGTATGGTGGACTCATATGGAATAACTTTGGGGTTTAAGGGATCGGATGCACAAGCAGTATTCCTGCTTAGTACAAGTGAAGGCTAGCAAAAGACTGGAAGCGACCAACTAGAGAGCGACAACAAATCATGAACATGCACTAAAATTAATAAACATTGGATGCAAGCATGAGTAGGATATAATCCACCATGAACATAAATATCGTGAAGGCTATGTTGATTTGTTTCAAGTACACGTGTGAACATGTGCCAAGTCAAGTCATTTAAATCATTCAAAGGAGGATACCACCCCATCATACCACATCACAACCATTTTAATAGCATGTTGGCACGCAAGGTAACCATTATAAGTCATAGCTAATCAAGCATGGCACAAGCAACCATGATCTCTAATTGTCATTGCAAACATGTCTATTCATAATAAGCTGAATCAGGAACGATGAACTCATCATATTTACAAAAACAAGAGAGGTCGAGTTCATACCAGCTTTTCTCATCTCGATCAGTCCATCATATATCATCATAATTGCCTTTCACTTGCACGACCGAATCTAAGTGAATAATAATATGAGTGCACGTGCATTGGACTAAGCTGGAATCTGCGAGCATTCAATAAACAGGAGAAGGCAAGGCAATATGGGCTCTTGGTTAAATCAACAATAATGCATATAAGAGCCATTTCAAAAATTTAATCATGGTCTTCCCTATCGAATTTCAAAGAAAAGAAAAGAAATAAAACTATTTACACGGAAAGCTCCCAACAAGCAAAAGAAGAACAGAAAAAATTTTGGGTTTTCTTTTTAGTTATTACTACTACAGCAAGAAAAGTAAACTACTACTAATTTTGTTGTTGTTTTCTTAAAGTTTAACAAACACACAAGAAGAAAGCAGGAAAAAGAAAATAAACTAGCATGGATATTACAATGAAAGAGTATGAGCACCGACATCTAGCAATGAGTGTGTGTGAACATAAATGTAATGTCGGTGAGAAATACGTACTCCCCCAAGCTTGGGCTTTTGGCCTGTTGGTTCATTGCCGAGGATGGCCTGGCGGATACCCGTAGGTGTAGCTGGGGTCGATCACGATGCAGCGGCTATCGCCTCCCGAGCTGCAGCATGGCGCCGAGCCGCCTCTGCTCTCCTCTCGTACTCATCTGCCTCCTCTCCGTAATAACATATCTTCCTTTTATCTGAGAATCAAAGAAGGCAGGAGCAGGAAGAGTAATACGGACAACATGCCGTTTGTTAAAGATTAGTCGATACTGGAGAGGTGATTCAGTCCTCTCGACAAACTGGTGGGAAACCATAGAATCAAAATCTAAATATGCGGGAGGTAACTCCATATCACCCTCACGAATGTCTATCTCAAGAAAATTAGCTAAGCGGGTTGCATAAATTCCTCCAAAGAAATCTCTGTTATATCTATTATGATGCAACCTACGAGCTACAATGGCTCCCATATGATAAGATTGGTCTCCTAACACAGCACTCCTGAGAATGCTGAGATCAGGGACACACATGTGACATGCTTCATCCTTAGCATTTATGAACCTACCGATGAAGAGAGCAAAATAATGTATAGCAGGTAAGTGAATGCTCCCTATAGTGGCTTGCATTATATCTCTAGATTCCCCCACAGTTATACTAGCAAGAAAGTCTCTAAATTCAGATTTACGGGGATCAACAGTACTACCCCATTGTGGGAGTTTGCAAGCAAAAGTAAAATCCTCTAAGTCCATGGTATAATATTTATCATAAAGATCAAACATGACAGAAGGAGAATTACGCGAAGATGAAAACTCAAACTCCTCACAAATGAACTAGTGAGATCATGATACCGTGGGCATTTGTCTGCCTCGAAGTCCACAAGACCGGTGTTACGAAAATATGCGTTAAATTCTTCTTTGATTCCCGCTCGATCCATAAAATTTTCCGAAGGCCATTCACAAGGCTGCACTAGAGCGTCTCTTGGCGGTTCCTCGTCAGCATCACGCATAGCAAGCCCGGGACCTTGCTTCCTTGAAGAACCACCTTGGAACATCTTCCTAAACATATTGTTTTCTCTGAAAAATTTCAGAATTTTTTAGTAACTTCAAACAAAAGTGAACCAACTTCAATAAAATTGATAGCAACTACTCCTACAAGTGCCTAGAGCCTTTATCATGCATTAGAACTACTTGGAACCATATAAAATTGACATGCAAGCTCAAGAACATGGTCACCTATGCATCACAAATTTGCAATGAATAAAGCACTAGAACAAAACTAATTGGACCAATGGAGGAGTCACATACCAAGGAACAATCTCCCCAAGCAGTTTTGTGAGAGGTGCTTTGAGCAAGGAGATCGAAAATCACAAAGCAACGGGGCTGGAACTCGTGTTTGAGCCAGATATTCGTGTTTGTGGGAGGAAGAAGAAGAGGATGGGTGCAGGAATAAGTGGAGAAGGGCCAACGTGGGCCCACGAGGCAGGGGGCGCGCCCAGGTGGCTAGGGCGCACCCTCCACCCTCGTGGCCAGGTGGCAGCTCCCCCCGCGGTGTTTTCAGTTCCATAAATCCTCAAATATTCCCGAAAAAATCATATTAAATTGGCATGGCATTTGGAGGACTTTTATTTTCGGGATATTTTTATATTGCACGGATAAATCAGGAAACAGACAGAAAAAATACTATTTTTACTTTATTTCAACTAAATAACAGAAAGTATAAAGAGGGTACAAAAGGTTGTGCCTTCTAGTTTCATCCGTCTCAGGATCATCAAAAGGAATCCACTAACAAGGTTGATCAGGTCTTGTTAACAAACTCATTCCGAATAACATGGAACCGGAGAAATTTCAAATAACACTATGTTACCTCAACGGGGATATGCACATCCCCTATAATAAGAATATCATATTTCTTCTTGACAGTAGGAAGAGGAAATTCAAAACCTCCAAATATAATCGATGGAATTTTTCCAATAGAGTTGATACTATAAACTTGAGGTTGTTTCCTCGGAAAGTGTACGGTATGCTCATTATCATTAACATGAAAAGTGACATTGCCTTTGTAGCAATCAATAACAGCCCCTGTAGTATTAAGAAAAGGTCTTCCAAGAATAATAGACATACTATCGTCCTCGGGAATATCAAGAATAACAAAGTCCGGTAAAATAGTAACGTTCGCAACCACAACAGGCACATCCTCACAAATACCGACAGGTATAGCAGTTGATTTATCAGCCATTTGCAAAGCTATTTCAGTAGGTGTCAACTTATTCAAATCAAGTCTTCGGTATAAAGAGAGAGGCATAACACTAACACCGGCTCCAAGATCACATAAAGCAGTTTTAACATAATTTGTTTTAATGGAGCATGGTATAGTGGGTACTCCTGGGTCTCCAAGTTTCTTTGGTATTCCACCCTTAAAAGTATAATTAGCAAGCATGGTGGAAATTTGAGCTTCCGGTATCTTTATCTTATTGGTAATGATATCCTTCATATACTTAGCATAAGGATTTGTTTTGAGCACATCAGTTAATCGCATACGGAAAAAGATAGGTCTAATCATTTCAGCAAAGCGCTCAAAATCCTCATCATCCTTTTTCTTGGATGGTTTGGGAGGAAAAGGCATGGGTTTCTGAACCCATGGTTCTCTTTCTTTACCATGTTTCCTAGCAACAAAGTCTCTCTTATCATAACGTTGATTCTTTGATTGTGGGTTATCAAGATCAACAACAGGTCCAACTTCTACATCATTATCATTACTAGGTTGATCATCATCATGAACAACATCATTAACATTTTCACTGGGTTCATGTTCATTGCCAGATTGTGTTTCATCATCAGAAATAGATATATCATTTGGATTCTCAGGTGGTTCAGCAATAGGTTCACTAGAAGTTTGCAAAGTCCTATCATTTTACTTTTTCTTCCTTTTGGAAGAACTAGGCACATCAGTATTATTTCTCTGAGAATCTTGCTCAATTCTCTTAGGGTGGCCTTCAGGATACAAAGGTTCCTGAGTCATTCTACCAGTTCTAGTAGCCACTCTAAAAGCATAATCATTTTTCTTACTATTCATTTCATTGAGCAAATCATTTTGAGCCTTAAGTACTTGTTCTACTTGAGTGGTAACCATAGAAGCATGTTTGCTAATGAGTTTAAGTTCACCTCTAACATTAGCCATATAATCACCCAAGTGTTTAATCATATCGGAATCGTATTTCAATTGTCTACCAAAATAAGCATTAAAATTTTCTTGTTTGACAATAAAATTATCAAACTCATCCAAGCATTGTCTAGCAGACTTATAGTGAGGAATATCACCTTCATCAAATCTATAGAGAGAATTTACCTTTACTACCTGTGTTGGGTTATCGGGATCAGGAGGTACTTCAATAAGTAATGGATCAAGATCATATGTTTCTCCAACAGGCGGTAAATTAAGACCATGTATTTCTTCAATAGGAGGTAAATTCTTAACATCTTCGGCTTTAATACCTTTTTCTTTCATAGATTTCTTTGCCTCTTGCATATCTTCAGGACTGAGAAATAGAACACCTCTCTTCTTCGGAGTTGGTTTAGGATTAGGCTCAGTAATTGGCTCAGGAGCTGGCTCAAGAAGTGCCCAATTATTTTCATTTGTCAACATATTATTCAATACAATTTTAGCTTCATCCAGTATTCTTTCCCTGAAAAGAGAACCAGCACAACTATCCAGGTAATCACTGGAAGCATCGGTTAGTCCATTATAAAAGATATCAAGTATTTCATTTTTCTTAAGAGGATGATCAGGCAAAGCATTAAGTAACTTGAGAAGCCTCCCCCAAGCTTGTGGGAGACTCTATTCTTCAATTTGTACAAAGTTGTATATTTCCTTTAAAGCAGCTTGTTTCTTATGAGCAGGGAAATATTTAGCAGAAGTAATAAATCATATCCTCGGGACTACGCACACAACCAGGATCAAGAGAATTAAACCATATCTTAGCATCACCCTTTAATGCGAACGGAAATATTTTAATGATATAAAAGTAGCGAGATCTCTCATCATTAGTGAACAGGGTGGCTATATCATTTAATTTAGTAAGATGTGCCACAACGGTTTCAGATTCATAACCATGAAAAGGATCAGATTCAACCAAAGTAATTATATCAGGATCAACAGAGAATTCTTAATCCTTATCGGGAACACAAATAGGTGAAGTAGCAAAAGTAGGGTCAGGTTTCATTCTATCTCTAAGATATTCTTTACTCCATTTAACTAATAGCCTCTTAAGTTCGTTTCTATCTTTGCAGGCAAAAATAGCTACAGAAGATTCCATATCAAAAACATAACCCTCAGGAATAACAGGCATATCTTCATCATCAATTTCATCAACATTATAAGTTTCAATAATTTGTTTCTCTCTAGCCCTAGAAATTTTTTCATCAAGAAATTCACCAAGGGGCACAGTAGTATCAAGCATAGAAGTAGTTTCATCATAAGTATCATGCATAGCAGAAGTGGCATCATCAATAACATGCGAAATATCAGAACGAATAGCGTAAGCGAGGTTTAGGTGTCGCAAGCTTACTCATAACGTATAGGTGAATCAAGTGCGTAGCTAGATGCTAGTTCCTTACCTCCCCTCGTAGTTGAGGGATAAATTTTTGTCTTAGCGTCTTTCAAGTTCTTCATAGTGTCCAGCAGATATAAATCCCAAGTGACTCAAAGAATAGAGCTATGCTCCCCGGCAACGGTGCCAGAAATTGGTCTTGATAACCCACAAGTGTAGGGGATCGCAACGGCTTTCGAGGGTAGAGTATTCAACCAAAATTTATTGATTCAACACAAGGGGAGCCAAAGAATATTCTCAAGTATTAGCAACTGAGTTATCAATTCAGCCACACCTGGATAACTTAATATCTTCAGCAAAGTATTTAGTAGCAAAGTAGTATGATAGTAATGGTAACGGTAACAAAGGAGTAATTAAAGCAAAAGTAATATTTTTGGTGTGTTGTAATGATTGTAACAGTAACAATGGGAAAGTAAATAAGCGTAAACCAGTATATGGAAAGCTCGTAGGCATTGGATTGGTGATGGACAATTATGCCGGATGCGATTCATCATGTAACAGTCATAACATAGGGTGACACAGAACTAGCTCCAATTCATCAATGTAATGTAGGCATGTATTCCGAATATAGTCGTACGTGCTTATGGAAAAGAACTTGCATGACATCTTTTGTCCTACCCTCCCGTGGCGTTGGGGTCCTAATGGAAACTAAGGGATATTAAGGCCTCCTTTTAATAGAGAACCGAACAAAGCATTAGCACATAGTGAATACATGAACTCCTCAAACTATGGTCATCACCGAGAAGTATCCCGATTATTGTCACTTTGGGATTGTCGGATCATAACACATAATAGGTGACTATAGACTTGCAAGATAGGATTAAGAACACACATATATTCATGAAAACATAATAGGTTCAGATCTGAAATCATGGCACTCGGGCCCTAGTGATAAGCATTAAGCATAGCAAAGTCATAGCAACATCAACCTCAGAACATAGTGGATACCGAGGATCAAACCCTAACAAAACTAACTCGATTACATGATAGATCTCATCCAACCCATCACCGTCCAGCAAGCCTACGATGGAATTACTCACGCACGGCGGTGAGCATCATGAAATTGGTGATGGAGGATGGTTGATGATGACGACGGCGACGAATCCCCCTCTCCGGAGCCCCGAACGGACTCCAGATGAGCCCTACCGAGAGGTTTTAGGGATTGGCGGCGGCTCCGTATCATAAAACGCGATGATTTCTTCTCTCTGATTTTTCTCTTTCCGAAAGCCAATATATAGAGTTGGAGTTGGCGTCGGAAGGTCTCCAGGGGGACCACGAGGTAGGGGCGCGCCCTAGAGGGGGGGGGGCGCCCCCTGAGGGAGTCCTGGATTAGGGGGTATCCGGACAGCCGGACTGTGTACGACGTCCGGGCTATTGAAGCGTGAAGACATAAGACTCAAGACTTCGGCCCGTGTCCGGATGGGACTTTCCTTGGCGTGGAAGGCAAGCTTGGTGATCCGGATATTATATTTCCTTCCTTGCAACCGACTCCATGTAAACCCTAGCCCTCTCCAGTGTCTATATAAACCGGAGAGGTTGGTTCTTAGAAGGCCGATCACAATTACAATCATACCATCATAGGCTAGGTCCTAGGGTTTAGCCTCTACGATCTCGTGGTAGATCTACTCTTGTACTACCCATATCATCAATATTAATCAAGCAGGAAGTAGGGTTTTTCCTCAATCGAGAGGGCCCGAACCTGGGTAAACATCTGTGTCCCTTGCTTCCTGTTACCATCAGCCTTGACGCACAGATCGGGACACCCTACCCGAGATCCGCCGGTTTTGACACCGACATTGGTGCTTTCATTGAGAGTTCCTCTGTGTCGTCGCCGTCAGGTTCGATGGCTCGTCTCACTGTCAAGGACGACATTACTTCAGAGGGGGCTCTGGCTGTAGGCCAGACGCTCCGGCTCGGCGGCTTTATCATGGCCGCCCCATCGGCGGTGGCGCCGACGATGACTTCTTGGGTCATCAATCATAACCTTCACGTCAGTTCGGAATTTGCCGAACAGATGGATCCAATGGAGCTCTCCTCCCTTAACGAGCTCTTGGATCGCATCGGCGCTCTGGGAGTCGCTACAGACTACGACCAGATTGGGCTTAAACCCGACCAAAGGGACATCAGGTCCCCGCCGGCCACCCATGAGATAGCGGTAGTTGAGGAGCCACACACGGATCGCCCCTCAACTCTGAAGACAAGTTGTGTTCGGATCACCGAACTCCTTGAACCAAAGACTTGCTCAAAGGAAAACCTGACCCAGGTCCCATACTTAGAGTCGGTCATCGGGCCAAAGAAATTGGGCATCCCGGATCCTAGACTGTTCAACTCGGGACCGCCCGCGCCCTGGGGCATTAGATCGGATCAAAATCCGGACCCTAAACTGGACCCAAACTGTCTCTCCCGTATCAGGCAAGAGCCCCAGGAATTCGTACATCGCTACTGGGCCAGATTCCTCCTTGCGCTTAACAAGGTCAGGGGCTGCCGCGAAGAGGACATCGTCTCACTTTTCTGCAAAATTTGCATGGACGAAGGACTCCTTAATGCTATAAGCCGCCGTGACATAGTACGCTTCGCGGACTTGGCAGCCATAATACGGAAGTACTGTGCGATGGAGAGCGCTTGGAAGACCCAAACAGAATTTTGGGATAGTACCGCTCTCGCCAAAACCTTTGTCCGAACTAAACGGACGAACTCTCGTAAGTCGTCCGACCCAACCCCCAAGAAACCGAAGCCCACGCCAGGGCGGAGATCCGTATTGGAAGAATGGCTCGACGGGCCATGTAAGCTCCATAGTACTCCGAATACAACACCTACTCATAGCCTTAAGGCATGTTGGATACTCCGGCAGGTGGCAAAAAGTGGCGAGGATCTTCTTGTGGGCCATAAAACGGGACAACATCCCGCCAGCGAGCACAATACGGTACTAACAGTCTTCGAGACTTTCGCCTGAAACAATAGGCGCAAGCGAGCTCGCCAAAGCTCCGCTGAAATTTACCATGTGGCGAAAATAAACCCTTGGAACGACACTAGTATAACCTTTAATGCCAGTGACGAACCTCAATTCCGAGTTGTCAGGGCACCAGCCACTCTGGTCCTTAGTCCGTTCGTAGATGGATTTCGGCTCACTAAAGTACTCATGGACGGCGGAAGCGGATTGAATCTGATTTATGAAGAAACACTCAACAAGATGGAGATTGATAGAAGCCGCATTGAGCAAAGCGGCACGACCTTCAGGGGAATTATCCCTACTCGGGAAGCGCGGTGCGCGGGGAAAATCACACTCGATGTGGTATTCGACACCCCAGAGAATTACAGGTCCGAAGAAATCACATTCCAAGTGGCCCCTTTCAGCAGCGGATACCACGGCCTTCTAGGGCGGGACGCGTTTGCCAGCTTTCAAGCTATAACCCATTACGGGTACATGAAGCTTAAAATGCCCGGGCCCAATGGAATCATCACTCTAGTCAGTGATCCGGATGTCGCACTTCGCGCCGAAAACAAAACCGCAGCACTAGCCCTGGAGGCATTATCCGAGGCCCTAGCAGCCGAAGAATTAACAGCACTACGGGTCACCGTGGACAGGGACGACGTAATACTCGACAAACGACCCAAGTCCACCTCATTCAAACCTGCAGACGAGATAGTCAAGTTCCAGGTCCACCCAATGGACCCCACGAAGATAGCTTCCATCAAGACACAGCTGAGCCCCGCGATTGACGCCGCACTATGAGATTTCCTATGCGAGAATTGGGACATTTTCGCCTGGCACCCATCGGACATGCCAGGCATCCCAGGTAGACTGGCCGAACACAGCCTCAATATTCTAAAAGGATACAAACCAGTCAAGCAGACCCTAAGGCGGGTCTCAGAGCCCAAACGACAGGCAATGGGGGAAGAGTTAGCCAAGCTACCCGAGGCCGGATTTATCAGAGATATCAAACATCCGGATTGGCTGGCAAATTTGGTGATGGTGCCAAAGAAGGATAAATCCTGGCGCCTATGCGTCGATTTCAAAGACCTCAACAAGGCTTGCCCCAAGGATCCCTTTCTCCCTCAGATCGATCAAATCATCGATACCACAGCCGGACACGACTTCATTGTGTTTCCTCGACGATACTCTGGATACCATCAAATAAAGATGGCAGAGTCTCACCAAGCTGCAACAGCTTTCATAATGCCATATGGCCCTTTCGCTTCAACACTATGCCTTTCGGGCTCAAGAACGCCGGCAACCTACCAACGCATGATTCAAACATGCCCGAAAAGCAAATCGGCAAAACAGTGGAGGCATACATGGACGACGTGGTCATAAAAACAAGACACGCTAAAACCCTAATAGACGACTTCAGGCTTACATTCAAAATCTCCTACATACGACATCAAGCTGAATCCGAAAATGCATTTTTGGCATCCCTCGGGAAGCTTCTCGGCTTCATCATTTCCAACAGAGGAATTGAAGCGAATCCGCAAAGATCCGAAGCTCATCACGATTGGCTATACCAACAGACCTCAAGCACATCCAAAAACTAGCGGGATGCATGGCTCCTCTCAGCCGCTTTATCTCCAGGTTAGGAGAAAAGGCACTACCGCTTTATCGCCTTCTTCAGCGCATCGAACACTTCTTATGGACGGACGCAACCGCGGCCGGACTGGACGAAATAAAGACCCTATTGGCCAATAATCCAGTATTAACAGCGCCGGATATCGACGGACCTATGTTGTTGTACATAGCTGCAACGCATCAAGTCGTAAGCGCAGTGCTCGTCGTTGAACGAGAGGCCGACGGATACAAATACCCGCTCCAGAAGCCGGTCTACTATGTGTCCACAGTCCTAACCCCATGCAAATCCCGATACCCACACTATCAAAAAACAGCATACGCGGTGTTCATGGCATCCCGGAAGCTACGACACTACTTTCAAGAGTGTTCGATTACGGTGGCCTCCGAAGTACCACTCAATGACATAATAAATAACCGCGATGCTACGGGCCGGATTTCCGAGTGGGCTATTGAGCTCCTTCCGTTCGACATAACATACAAACCACAGCGGGCAATCAAGTCGCAAGTGTTGGCTGACTTCGTCGCCGAATGGACAGAAGCTGAACTCCCTAAAGAGTACGACGCATACTCAAACTGGATCATGCACTTCGACGGCTCTAAAATGCTGGCCAGATTGGGAGCAGGGGTAGTACTGACATCTCCCACCGGCGACACGGTCCAGTACGTCCTCCAAATATTATACACAGACTCCAACAATGCAGCCGAATACGAGGCTCACTGTTGCAGTCTTCGGGATGGCAGTCTCTATGGGCATTCAACCCCTAGAAGTGCGCGGGGACTCAAACCTCGCAATATCACAGATAAACGGAGATTTTGACGCCAAGGACCCAAAAATGGCTGCCTACCGTAATGTCGTCCTCAAAATGTCAGCTCGGTTCGAGGGGCTCGAATTCCACCATGTGGCTCGAGAAAACAATCAAGCGGCGGATGTCCTTGCTCGCATCGGCGCTAAACGCGACCCTGTCCCACCTAACATATTCTTGGAACGGCTGTTCAAGCCATCTGTAGTATGGGAAGGGGAGTCCGCAAGACCAAGACGGGTCCGAATACATCCCCAGATTCCGAACCATCAGACATAGTCGGAGGTTCTACCCCCGAAATAACGTCCTCGGCCCATGAAGTCATTGATGTAATCGCCCCGTGGACCGAGCCCTTCTTGGCCTACCTAAATAGGCAGGAGCTCCCAGAAGACCAAAATGAAGCATGCTACATTGTTCGGCGTTCTAAAGCTTACAAGGTCTACGAAGGGAACTCTACAAGAAAAGCGCCATCGAGTACTACAAAGATGCATCTCCGAAGAGGAAGGGCGGCATGTTGGCTGAAATCCATGCCGGCTGGCGGGCACCACGCCGCTGCTTGGGCATTAGTCGCCAAGGCCTTCAGACAGTTTCTATTGGCCGACGGCCCGAAAGCAGACGACAAGACCTTGCCCAACATTGCGCCGGTTTCCAGCTCTTTGCCAATCGAGTCATATGCCCCCTACCGCTCTCCAAACAATCCCCATAACTTGGCCCTTTGCGGTCCGGGGCTGGATATGGTTGGACCTCTTAAAGGGGGAAGCCATACGAAGAAATACTTATTGGTCATGGTGGACAAATTCACCAAATGGATAGAAGCTAAACCAGTCAAAACGGCTGAATCGGACCAGTAATAGACTTCATATCCGGTCAGACACCGACACGGTGTCCCCACAGATCATCATCGATAATGGCTCAAATTTCACAGCCGATGAAGTGAAGACTTGGTGCGCAAAAATGGGCATCAAGCTCGATTACACTTCCGTCTACCACCCACAAACTAACGGCCAGGTAGAGCGGGCAAATGGTCTTATTATTAGCGGCATCAAACCCAGGCTAGTGTGATCCTTGACAGAGTCGGATACGCACTGGGTGGAGGAGCTCGACTCCGTACTCTGGGGGCTACTGACCACGCCAAATCGCACCACCGGATACACACCATTTTTCATGGTGTACGGTGTAGAAGCAGTATTACCTTGCGACATAATACATGATTCGCCACGCGTACGCATGTACGAAGAGAAGGAAGCCGAGTTAGATCGGCAGGATAATTTGGATGCCCTGGAGGAGGAGCGCGATGTCGCAAAAGCCCGCTCCGCATTCTATCGCCAGCAGTTCGATGATACCAAAGCGTAGAAGCACGGGCCAAAACTTAAAATATTGGCGAGCTCATTCTACGACTACCGGAGAAGAAGAAGGACAAACTCAAACCCAAGTGGGAGGGTCCCTTCGTCATTGACAAAGTTCTCACCGGAGGAGCGTACCGCTTACGTAATGCATCCGAACAGACTCGAGCCGAACCCATGGAACGCGGCAAGACTACAGAGATTCTATGCCTAGTGCTGAACACAGTGTTCATCTCCTAACCCCTCCCTTTTAATTATGCCCCATCCCCTTTTCCTTTCTCGACCTTTTTCCCTCTTCACACAAAGTATTCAATACAGTGCGGATTTCCGGATCACTCCGGCCGCACTAAGTGTGTAAGCAATACACAGGGGCTTCCTATACGGAAGCTAAAATGATTACTCGCATGGCTTTTCGCGTCGCATATGCATTCTTTTTCCATATGTGCCTTTTCTTCACCATTATATGCATCGATATGACTTAAGATGTTGCCAAGCTGGGTTGCTCGCTCTTGTATTTATGCCCTACGTTCCCGTTAATTCGCTAGGGCATAAGGGGAGCACCTCTGCGATTGTTACTGCCGGGTCAGCCGGATGTGTACCTCAGATTGGGTGAAGCCGAAAGTTAGCGTTCTTAAGGGAATATTCGGTCGGTGAACAAAAGATGCATTCGCTTATCATAACATAAATCCTCGTAAGTCTTGTATCCCACGCCATCGCTCAGAGTCCGGACATGCGCATCGCCGCATGCGCACTCTGTGGAAAGGAACCCCTAACGGAACTATTCTCTCTCGAAGATGTTTCTTACTATCCATGTAATATAACATAACTAGTTGGGTACTTGTCTGTTCAAGCACTTATGACCCCTACGCCTTGTTTCCACGCATACCCCGGTTTGGTATAACTGAGCGGGTATTCAGACACACCCCGGACTATAGGATCCGGGGGCTGAAGCGAAAAGGTCCGCCATGACAAATGATTTTAACCCGGCTAGGGGCTAATCACGCCCATTAAATTACACAGTTATTTGGACTGATTACATTCCTCTTCTATACCGTCCAGCAGGCTATCTAGCTTATAATCCTGTTGAGAATACTTAGCGGCTAACGCTACCTGGTCATACACCAGACTAACGGGAATTTCTTGCCCATCAGGCCCCGCCGGTCCTACTTCGGCCATATGGTTCGGGTCCAGCTGGGTGTAGCGTGTCTTCACCATTGCCCAGGCTTCTCTTGCTCCTTGCCGGCATGCTGATATCTTCCATAGATGGAAGCGCCGCCGGGCTCCTTGAAGCAGGTCCGCAGTTCCCCATGCCATTCGGGCAAGAGGGCTTGATGGCCACAAAGCCTCGAGCAACACCCTACATCACTTGCCGAGCTCGCCGCAGGCAACAAGCGAAAGGTCTTGCAGTAAATCATTTGCAGATGAGGGCATCTCCTCCTCGGGCGACCTGCTAACATTCCCGCAAGCAGAATTCTTTCAATGTACTTCCTCGCCGAATCGCATACAACAGTTCGTCTAGGCACTTACTGTAAATGCCGCGTCGAAGCCTCTTGTTCTCCTTCATGGAGTCTGCCAGCTGAGCACGGAGATCTTTTAACTCCACCTCCAACTGGACTTTGGCATCTTGAGGATCGTTCTTCTCCCGCCTAACTCGCGTAAGAATGTGCTCGCCAACCTCTAGCTGCTTTTTGAGATGCGATGCGTCCTCTCCTATGCCCTCCAGATTCACCCCGGGATTGTCTGCAGAATTTTCTGTTAGACTTGTCATATACTAACTGGTGCATCTTCGCATAGTTGTGATAATTGTTACCAGATGAGGGCCTTTGGGTTCCTCTAACTTGGCAATCGCGCCCTCGGCTCGCCTTTACAGTCCTCCAAATACCAAACAATTGCTCGTTCTTCTTCTACAAGGACTCAAGACGTAAATTGATCCTTAAAACTGTTGTTTCAACCGTTTCAAGTCTCAGGGGCTACTGCTATACATACTCATCAAAATTTCTCACCCGTATGTCTTTGGTATACTGGTTTGTCGCTTGGGCAAGCCCGCCCCAAGCAGCCTGGACGTATGCGTCCGCCGAATTGAAGGCATTAAACGGCTCTTTGGAAAAGATGTTG